>CM056049.1:185864725-186386013 GCA_029574335.1 Rana kukunoris
CTATTAAGATTTATTTAGGCACCATGATGTAAAGTAGTTATGAAAATGCACACATCTGCTTAGTAAAACAATATCTTATTTTTTCCCAAGAAAATAGGATATACACTAAACAGCAAATATACTGAGCATATAACAACAAAAGGCCCAAGCCAGTATCCAGAGCAAGTGAACAAGGACTATATCTCTTTTGTTTGAGCCCTTTTTAACTGAAACATTCACATCCACTCGTAAATCACCCCCACTTGGCCCCCTATCCAATGAGGATATTGCCAAGAGGAAGTCCTTGTAATATATTATATTGGCCTATAGGGGTAGCATTGTCCGTTATAATTCTCCAGGAGCTTGTTGATCTTTTGATCTTCGTCATCAATCATCCTGGCAGCCGTTGCTCTCTTTGAAGCTTGTATCACACCAGGTGGCTGTAACCAAGCCTCTTGCTATGCAGACAACTTGGGGCCATCTTCATGTATGAACCAGAAAGCGAACTTCCAGCACTACCATCACAGACATTAAATGCATTAGCATGAGAGACATGCAACAGCGAGTACCACATGGAAATAGATGATTTTAATAAAAGGCTTTTACATTAATTTGAATCTATTCCATGATCTCTTCCTAAAACATGTGTAATATACAGTACAGCGTTCAAAAGAAACATGTGAAAAAGATCTAAAATAAATTGAAATGAATCTTAAATAAAAATGGTGATAATGGTGATGAATGAGAATAAATTCTCACAGTGCAATTCATGTAAAGAAGCCAGTGAAAGTGACACAAAAAAACATGTGTGAATAAAGAAAAAGTCCCACTATGTTGAATATATGGAGGAACTTAAGAAAATCAGTCCTTGTAGGATGAATCAGTCCTTAAGGGGTTAAATCCACATGAACACCCAAAGAAAAGAGGTTGAAGGATAGAGAGAACTTCATCCACCAGGAAGGCACCCAGAAGTGGTATTGCAGTCTCCTTACCCTATCAATGTGACCATCGTTACAGTGATCTCAGCAAACCTGAGGATTTTAGGTCTCCCTCCCGACCCTCTGTGGGATGTGTGGGTGGTATCTGTTATCATCTGCAAATCTGGAATGATCCGAATTATCTATTCCTTATGGGCTTTAATCATCAGTTACTTTAGTCTGACATAGTTTGTGTTATTTCACATTGCACAATGGCCACCCTGAGAATTTAAAGCCATACGTTTTTTTTACATATTGCAGGTTCTCTGCTTGTTCGTCAGTTCAGTTCATGGACAGTCCAACCCCACTTACTATGTCAGATTTAATGGAAAGCAATTGGTACTGAGGAAGAAACCTCCAGAAAACTGCTGCCGGGGCTCATGCCATAGAAAGGGAGTAGGTAGGTTTATATTTTTTTTTAACTGGGCTACATAACATTTTTTCAGTGGTCTTAAGATTTCTAACGATATTCTCTACAGTTGTAGACTTAGTGGAGCTGAATTAATTGTCTTAGTGGGGTACAGTCCCAACAAATATGTATCTTGCAGTTGTATCGTTTTATGGTGATTCACATGAATGTTTTTCTCCCATATAATTCTCTATTCTTTTAGGTGCATTGATTGATAAAATTCAGATTTCCAGTAAGCCATATAGCCATGCATTTGGAAGTCCTTTGTTGTTACAGAGATTAATATTTTATTTATTGAAGATATTGGGCTTTCATCAGTTGACCCATCCAGGCATCTAATGATTGCTTTGTTGCATTGGTTTTTAATGAGGGTAACATATGTGTTTTTCTCAAACATTTTTATTTCCGAAAAAGAAAGTTAACATTTTCTCCATGTTACAGTATACTGTACACCAGTTATATTCTAGTTATGTACATTTTGCCCCTGAGATGTGTTCTACTAATAAAACTATAAAAAAAAAAAAACATGTACATGGTCATCAATACAAAGATATGCTCTTCACTATGCCTCTTAGGAGGTGTTAGAATCTTGTAAGTTTGTTCAGTACTTACAACAAAGGCACTTATAGATACCCACTAAATAAAGTACATGTAATTGTAACACCTTGTTTATACAGCTTTATTGAGTAACAAAGTTTCCTTTCTACTGCAAAACGTCAATAATTAACTTTACCAACAAATTTTGGCTCTATTTTTGATTGCCCCTCATGAGTGAGTGATGTATTCCGGACTCGGGTAAATATCTTAACATAAGTCTCAAGATCCTAGCATCTTTCAAGGTTATCGCTAATTTGAGAACACATCCTTTAAATATAGTAGCTAATTATGGTGCCTGTTAGGCGTTCCCTGAGATATTATTTGGTGTATTGGAAAATCAAAAAAATGGTTTCTCTTTTCATGGTTCCCAATCATTAGTTAATAAACAGTAGCCACTAGCCACCATTAAAAAAATGTTTCAGTTGACTAACATTGTCATCCTCAAAACTTATAGACACCTTTTCTAATTATAGCAATCTCGTAGGTCACTTGGAACTGTTGTTATTGTCAGGGAATCCTGGTATAACCATTCCCTTAGAATACAGCTAGCAGTGGAAAGACAAATATGCACCCAGTAGTAGCAGAGAATGTCAGTAGCTAATGTAAAAGTAGAAGTGGGTCCCAGGTATTTTGTGTTCCCATATATTAGAGATATAGAAAGAGAGGAGGGTGAATGGCAAATGTATGCTTGTGCCACATCCAGTAAATATGAGAAAAGAAAAAGGGGTTCCCCTGGGTGGACTTTTAAGGCACTAACAATATTTCAAAATATACAGGATATTAAAAAAAAAGTTTTATTCACAATTGTACATATTCGTCAAATTGTTTTTAAATATTAAATTAAAATACAGAGTTCCAATGATTGTCACCATATAGGTAAATACAAGAAGAACCTTCTTAACACCCAATTGTTAAGAAGGTTCTTTACACTTCTTGTAGTGCAAAGTGGATTTGCCTTTCGTAAATAACCCCCATAGTTTACATAGTTAGTTTGAAAAAAGACATCTACTTCAACCAGTAAAAGGGAAACATTTTGTGCTCCTACAAGTTTGTCCAGTATATTGGTAGCTACTATAGTTCAGACTGTGGTTTATATACAAATCTCTTCCAATAAGCAGTCATTTTTAGGTAATGTCAGTAATCTGTTTTGGGAATATGGCACATTTCCCTTAGTTCAGTTAAAGTATAGGTGTTGAGTTTTGTTTTGAGAAGTTGATAAAGGCATGTCAACCCCTTGTGTGTTGAAATTCGTTATCCTCTTCTACCTGAGGGAAAAAATAGGATTATAGCATATTGGTAAATAGCTTGAAAAGAGCTTAGAAAATTCCTTAAAGCAGGGGTTCACCCAAAAAAAATTGTTTTAACATTACATTCAGGTGGGCTGTTAGAATGACAATTGGCTGTTTTTTTAAATCATTGCAGTACATACCGTTTTATATATACAGTGCGGAAAATAAGTATTTGAACACCCTGCTATTTTGCAAGTTCTCCCACTTGGAAATCATGGAGGGGTCTGAAATTGTCATCGTAGGTGCATGTCCACTTTGAGAGACATAATCCCCAAAAAAAAATTCCAGAAATCACAATGTATGATTTTTTAAACTATTTATTTGTATGATACAGCTGCAAAGAAGTATTTGAACACCTGTCTATCAGCTAGAATTCTGACCCTCATAGACCTGTTAGTCTGCCTTTAAAATGTCCACCTCCACTCCATTTATTATCCTAAATTAGATGCACCTGTTTGAGGTCATTAGCTGCATAAAGACACCTGTCCACCCCATACAATCAGTAAGAATCCAATTACTAACAAGACCAAAGAGCTGTCCAAAGACACTAGAGACAAAATTGTACACCTCCACAAGGCTGGAAAGGGCTACGGGGAAATTGCCAAGCAGCTTGGTGAAAAAAGGTCCACTGTTGGAGCAATCATTAGAAAATGGAAGAAGCTAAACATGACTGTCAATCTCCCTCGGACTGGGCTCCATGCAAAATCTCACCTCGTGGGGTCTCAATGATCCTAAGAAAGGTGAGAAATCACCTGCCTACACGGGAGCTGGTCAATGACCTGAAAAGAGCTGGACACCATTTCCAAGGTTACTGAATACACTAAGACGCATGGTTTGAAATCGCAGGAGCAATGCCTGCTTACTGTCATGTTACTGTCACCACCTGTTTGTTGCATAATATGGCCCGCTTAAACCACATGTCAAGGCCCGTCTTAAGTTTGCCAATGACCATTTGGATGATCTAGAGGAGTCATGGGAGAAAGTCATGTGGTCAGATGAGACCAAAATAACTTTTTGGTCATAATTCCACTAACCGTGTTTGGAGGAAGAAGAATGATGAGTACCATCCCAAGAACACCATCCCTACTGTGAAGCATGGGGTGGTAGCATCATGCTTTGGGGTGTTTTTTCTGCACATGGGACAGGGCGACTGCACTGTATTAGGGAGAGGATGACCGGGGCCATGTATTGCGAGATTTTGGGCAACAACCTCCTTCCCTCAGTTAGAGCTTTGAAGTTGGGTCGAGGCTGGGTCTTCCAACATGACAATGACCCGAAGCACACAGCCAGGATAACCAAGGAGGGCTCTGTAAGAAGCATATCAAGGTTCTGGCGTGGCCTAGCCAGTCTCCAGACCTAAACCCAATAGAGAATCTTTGGAGGGAGCTCAAACTCCGTGTTTTCTCAGCGACAGCCCAGAAACCTGACTGATCTAGAGAAGATCTGTGTGGAGGAGTGGGCCAAAATCCCTCCTCCAGTGTGTGCAAACCTGGTGAAAAACTACAAGAAACGTTTGACCTCTGTAATTGCAAACAAAGGCTACTGTACCAAATATTAACATTGATTTTCTCAGGTGTTCAAATACTTCTTTGCAGCTGTATCATACAAATAAATAGTTTAAAAAAATCATACATTGTGATTTCTGGAATTTTTTTTTGGATTATGTCTCTCACAGTGGACATGCACCTACGATAACAATTTCAGACCCCTCCATGATTTCCAAGTGGGAGAACTTGCAAAATAGCAGGGTGTTCAAATACTTATTTTCCGCACTGTATATGTTCACCGTGGCTTCCGGGTATAAATCTGCGGTACTGGTCGCTCTCCTAATTGATTGACAGGCTTCCCACCGACGTTCGGGTTCTTTCGGCAACTCGTGACGTGCTGTATGCGCCGGTCGGAAGCCTGTCAATCAATTAGATTATACCCGCTTTAATAAATCCTTTTTTTTTTTAAAACTATTACTGTATCCCTAATCAAGATGTTATGACAAATGAGATATGGTATTTTTGTAGAGTATGCATGAGTGTCATCAGGTTCCAAGGTTCCATCACCCCCGATTCTATCCCATAGTTTGAGAATTTTGATGTACGTCCTACCCAGTCCACAACATGAGACAGTAAGCATGATGAGTTTTGCAATCCTATATTGGGTAAGGCTGTTCCCCCATCCTGTTTTAGATAAGGGTTTAAAGGCTATATATGATCTTTTGTTTTGCCATGTAAAATGATTGAAGACTCTATTTAAATTTTTAATCCGTGATCACTGGGGGAAAAACGTAGGAAATGCTTCCTCCTGCCTGCAGCACACATATGACATCATCCAAGCCTAGTCAAAGTCACTTGAATGTTGCTCAAGGGCTGCTTTTTAATTATAAAGGTACAGTATTTAAAACAAGAGGACACTGTTGTATATTGCAAGTGTAATTTAAACATGCAGGCTTGTAAGGTTACTGAATGGGCTACCTTATTGTAACTGTTCGTCAGCATCTGATGACAATTTTCTAGCACATATGGCTTTTTCGTGCATTAATCAACATGGGCTGATATATTCTTTATAGGGTTTTGAAAGCTCTGGGCGAGGCTGATGTTCCTGTACCAAAGGTGTTAAGCCTTTGTGAAGATTCAAGGTATGTAAGGAGTGTAATGTTGACTTTCATTGTTATGCAGGATCATTTTACATAATAATAAAATGTTATGTTCCTGGCAGCATCATTGGAACTCCCTTTTATTTGATGGAATATTGCACTGGCGCATTTTTAAAGACCCTGCCCTACCAGAACTAGATGCTAAAGAACGTCAAGCCATATATACAGCAATGAATAAAGTTCTGTGCCAAATTCACAGTGTGGACATCAAAGCAGCGGGACTAGAAGATTATGGCAAACAAGGTATACTCTTACATTAAAATAACTATTTCGGTAATGTTTGTATGGTAGCCTTTGCTCAACATACATATTGATGACTCTTTCTTTTAACATTGGATTTAATCATACAAATGAATTGGTGCATTTAAGCCTTTTGCTTTAGATGGCTGATTGTTTATATGTCAAACTTCAATGCTATGTTCCAGACTAATACAGCATACACACGACCGTTTTTCATGACGATAAAAAAATAAATAAAAATTAATTGGTCGTTAAAAACAGTCGTGTGTAGGCTCCAGAGCATTTTTCTCGTCGAGAAAAATGTCCATTAAAAATTTTGCTCTATTTTTTCTTGTAGTTTTTCTCGTCGTGAAAAACGGTCGTGTGTACGCTTTAACGACGGGGAAAAAAACTCAGGAGCAAGTTATGAGACAGGAAATTAGCATAATCAGCCCAAAGAGTGGCGCCATTCGAATGGAACTTCCCCTTTATATAGTGCCGTTGTACGTGTTGTACGTCACCGCGCTTTGCACAAGCATTTTTTATCAGGATCGTGTTTATGCAAGGCAGGCTTGAGAGGAATCGTGTCGAGAAAAACGTTGTTTTTTTTCCATGGAATGAAAAACAGTTGTGTGTACGCGACATAAGGCCTCGTACACACGATCGGACATATCCGATGAAAACGGTCCGCGGACCATTTCCTTCGGATATGTCCGATCGGGAGTTTGATCCGATGGCGTGTACACACCATCGGATCAAATTCCCCGCCGCCGGACGGCGCGGTGACGCGGCGGTGACGTTGACGCCGCCACGTCACCGCACCAGGAAGTTAAACACTTCCGCGCATGCGCCGAATCCATTCGGCGGCGGCGTGGCGGCGGTGGGGGGCGACATGTCTGCTGGTAAGTCTACTAACCAGCAGACATGTCGGGCGGACAGATTCCACCGGATAGATTTCAAAGCATGCTTTGAAATCTGTCGGGTGGAGAAATCTGTCCGCTAGCCCATACACACGAGCGGAGATGTCTGCTGAAACGGTCCATCGGACCGTTTTCAGCGGACATATCCCCTCATGTGTATGAGGCCTAAGAGTTTCCTATAACTGTCTGCTTAGTTATGTTTCATTCCATCTTTATTTATTCTCTTCCGTTTATTGAAGCTAGGTTTTTTTTTTATTAGGTGCATATGTTCAACGCCAAATTCAGACATGGACAAAGCAGTACAGAGCTAGCGAGACTCACCAAATCCCTTCTATGGAACGGCTTATTGAATGGCTTCCACAGCATCTACCTGCAGACCAGAACACCACAGTGGTACATGGAGACTTTAGGTAATAATTGGAAAGACTGGGGATTATTCTTACATACCCCTACTGTGTATGTGTTCACAAAGTATGATGCTGTTTTAGAAACTGTTAAAGAGTTTGTTACCCCAATATTTCATATTCCTGATGTGTGCCTGCTGTACCCTGTACTTGTATGGAAAAGTATTTTGTTTTCTTTGTATTGCTTCCTTTGTGTGATATGCCCAGTGTTCTTGCTAGTCCCCTTGCTTTCCTAATAAACACTGACCACAGCAAGCAGGAGAGCACACTGTGATCAGTTCTCTAGCTATGCTGGGAACTCAGTGTACTATCCTCCAATGATCAGACTTGTCCTGACACCCCCCCCCCCCTCTGCACAGCCATTCACTGGAAGTTCAGTGTGCTGCTTCTCCTCCCCCCCATCTCTTATGCAGCTGAGAATAGAAATAATGTGATCACTTATGAAAAAGGGTATTTGAAATCATTTTTTATATCTATACAAAAATGTTTTGCCTTTCATTTCTATTTTAAACCGAATGGGTTGTTTTACAAGGTGGTCATTTACAATCAATTTAAAGCAAAACCCAAGAGCAAATACATTTTGTAATTTTAAGGTTTATAAATTAATTGATCCACGGTGTCTTCAACTACAGAGGTCAATCAGGACTTGTTATATAGCTCATCTACGGCTGGTTACAAATAGGTAGATCGCTCCGTTGATCTCCGCTGAGCTGGCGGATGACAGGTCCGTCTCCGGTTACTGTGCAGGGACGGACCGTTCAGAGCCCAGTTGTTCTCTATTGGCAGATTAGATGAAAACGGACTGCATGTCCATTTTCATCTGATTCCATCCAATCCAATCCACTGGACGGATGGCGAATGTATCGCCAGCCGTCTGTTTTACGTGGATCTTGTCGGATCGGATGGCATCTGCCTGCCCATACAAGTCAATAGATGGCCCGCTCGGATCCGCCTGAAAAACAGACAGGCGGATCCGAGCAGGCCAATCGTGTGAAAGGGGCCTAATTAAGGTCATTATAAACCCTCCTACCCACACCTTGTGTTTTTCATCTACAAAAGATGTGCATTGATCATGTAGTTTCATGGTGTCATTAGTTGCCCACACACACATATATATATATATATATAGTATAGTAAACCTTCTCATTGCCGTGTCAAAAGTTCCTGTTTGTGTTCAAACATGAGATTTGCCACATAGGAACAAGCAAGCTTAACCACTTCTACCCCGGAAGAATTGGCAGCCCAATGCCCGGGCCATTTTTTGAGATACCGCACTGCTTCGATTTAACTGATAATTGCGCTGTTGTGCGACACTGTACCCAAACAAAATTGACGTCCTTTTTTCCCCCACAAATAGAGCTTTCTTTTGGAGGTATTTGATCATCTCTGGTATTTATTAAAAAAAAATGCGCTATAATCAAAAAAGAGTGCCAATTTTGAAAGAAAAAACACAATATTTTGTACTTTTTGCTATAATAAATGTCCCCATCTTTTAAAAAAAAGCATTTTTTTTCACAGTTTAGACCGATATGTATACTTCTACATATTTTTGGTAATAGAAATCGCAATAAGCGTATCCAGTGGTCAGCATATCCTGTGTTTCCATTGGCTGAGGAGGTAGTGGAGGGGCGGAGAAGCTATAGCCTCTGGAATTTTACATCAAGATGATGTCGGTGTCAGACATTTCAGGGACAGATGTAAAAAAAAAAAAAAAAGATTTTTACACACTGTCCCTGGTTTTACTGAGGCTGCAACCCTAATAAGGCCCCCTAGTGGCTGTGGGCCTCTCGGCAGTGACCAAGTGCCAGAATGGTCAGTCCGCTACTGGGAGACTCTGAAAGTCCTTGTTGCGGCAATATGGCTTCTATTCACTATATATTCGCAAATGTAGGCAACTAAAACCAATGTTTTAAGAAGGTTTTTTTTTTTGGGCTATCCGAAAGCGTGAAGGGGGCCTTTTTTATACTGGTGTGCGTATGTATGTATGTATGTATGTATGTATGTATATATATAATATATATATATATATATATATATAATATATATATATATATATATATATATATATATATAATTATATATATATATATATATATACAGGTGGTTCTCAAAAAATTTGCATATTGTGATAAAGTTCATTATTTTCTGTAATGTACTGATAAACATTAGACTTTCATATATTTAGATTCATTACACACAACTGTAGTTCAAGCCTTTTTAGTGTTTTTAATATTGATGATTTTAGCATACAGCTCATGAAAACCCAAAATTCCTATCTCAAAAAATTATCATATTTCATCCGACCAATAAAAGAAAAGTGTTTTTAATAAAAAAAAAGTCAACCTTCAAATATTCTGTTGAGTTATGCACTCAATACTTGGTCGGGAATCCTTTTGCAGAAATGACTGCTTCAATGCGGCGTGGCATGGAGGCAATCAGCCTGTGGCACTGCTGAGGTGTTATGGAGGCCCAGGATGCTTCGGTAGCGGCCTTAAGCTCATCCAGAGTGTTGGGTCTTGCGTCTCTCAACTTTCTCTTCCCAATATCCCACAGATTCTCTATGGGGTTCAGGTCAGGAGAGTTGGCAGGCCAATTGAGCACAGTAATACCATGGTCAGTAAACCATTTACCAGTGGTTTTGGCACTGTGAGCAGGTGCCAGGTCGTGCTGAAAAATGAAATCTTCATCTCCATAAAGCTTTTCAGCAGATGGAAGCATGAAGTGCTCCAAAATCTCCTGATAGCTAGCTGCATTCACCCTGCCCTTGATAAAACACAGTGGACCAACACCAGCAGCTGACATGGCACCCCAGACCATCACTGACTGTGGGTACTTGACACTGGACTTCAGGCATTTTGGCATTTCCCTCTCCCCAGTCTTCCTCCAGACTCTGGCACCTTGATTACCGAATGACATGCAAAATTAGCTTTCATCCGAAAAAAGTACTTTGGACCACTGAGCAACAGTCCAGAGTTGCTTCTCTGTAGCCCAGGTCAGGCGCTTCTGCCGCTGTTTTTCTGGTTCACAAGTGGCTTGACCTGGGGAATGCGGCACCTGTAGCCCATTTCCTGTACACGCCTGTACACAGTGGCTCTGGATGTTTCTACTCCAGACTCAGTCCACTGCTTCCGCAGGTCCCCCAAGGTCTGAAATCGGTCCTTCTCCACAATCTTCCTCAGGGTCCGGTCACCTCTTCTCGTTGTGCAGCGTTTTCTGCCACACTTTTTCCTTCCCACAGACTTCCCACTGAGGTGCCTTGATACAGCACTCTGGGAACAGCCTATTCGTTCAGAAATTTCTTTCTGTGTCTTACCCTCTTGCTTGAGGGTGTCAATGATGGCCTTCTGGACAGCAGTCAGGTCGTCAGTCTTACCCATGATTGCGGTTTGGAGTAATGAACCAGGCTGGGAGTTTTTTAAAAGCCTCAGAAATCTTTTGCAGGTGTTTAGAGTTAATTAGTTGATTCAGATGATTAGGTTAAGAGCTTGTTTAGACAACCTTTTCATGATATGCTAACTTTTTGAGATAGGAATTTTGGGTTTTCATGAGCTGTATGCCAAAATCATCAATATTAAAACAAGAAAAGGCTTGAACTACTTCAGTTGTGTGTAATGAATCTAAAATTATTGAAAGTCTAATGTTTATCAGTACATTACAGAAAATAATGAACTTTATCACAATATGCAAATTTTTTGAGAACCACATTATATATATATATATATATATATATATATATATATATATATATATATTATACGGTGGATATAAAAAGCCTACACACTCCTGTTGAAATGTCAGGTTTCTTTGATGTTAAAAAATTAGACAAAGATAAATCATCTCAGAACTTTTTCCACCTTTAATGTGACCTATAAACTGTACAACTCAGTTGAACTACTAACTGACATTTTTTAGATGGAGGGAAGTAAAAATAAAAAAAATAAAAATAATGTGGTTGCATAAGTGTGCACACGCTTATACTAATACTTTGTTGAGGCATCTTTTTATTTTATTACAGCACTCAGTGTTTTGGGGTATGAGACTATCTTGACCATTTGCAAAAACAGTCCAAATCTGTCAGATTGCGAGGGCATCTCCTGTGCACAGCCCTCTTCAGATCACTCCAAAGATTTTCAATCGAAATTCGGGTCTGGGCTCTAGCTGGGCCATTCCAAAACTTTAATCTTCTTCTGGTGAAGCCATTCCTTTGTTGATTCTGAATGTAAGCTTTGGGTCATTGTCATGCTGAAAGTTCATCTTTCTAGCAGAAGCCTGAATGTTTTGTGCCAACGTTGACTGGTATTTGGAACTGTTCATAATTCCCTCTACCCTGACTAATGCCCCTGTTCCAGCTGAAGAAAAACAGCCCCAAAGCATTATGCTGCCACCACCATGCTTCACTGTGGGTATGACGTTCTTTTGCTGATGTGCAGTGTGTTTCGCACCAAACACAATTTTTGGAATTATAGTTATACAAAAAGATCAATCTTGGTTTCATCAGACCATAACACATTTTCCCACATGCTTTGGGAGTCTTCAGATGTGTTTTTGCGAAATTTAGCCGTGTTTGGATGTTTTTCTTGACATAAGAAGAATACAGGAGATTGTTGTCACATGTATCACACAGCCAATACATGCCAGATATTCCTGCAGCTCCTTTATATGTTGCTGTAGGCCTCTTGGCAGCCTCCCTGACCAGTTTTCTTTTAGTCTTTTCATCAATTTTGGGGTGACATCCAGTTCTTGGTATTATTGGGGTGAATATTACCGCGCTTACCATAAACGGGGGGGGGGGAGGGGGGTGGGGTGAGGGGGTGGGTACAGCTGCTGCACTGAATGGTGTATCAACCAAGGCAAATAAAAAAATGGAGGGGTAGTGCTGCGCTGTAGGGAAGGGAGTGGGGATGGGATAATGTGGAGAGGAAGTGTTGCAAAAAAAAACTAGATATGTGGAAAAAAGAAGAAAGGAATAACCTAACTATTATAATACATGGCAATGTCAGAAATTGACAGTGATATAATAAAATATTAAACGTGCAAAATGCAGCCTATGCCGGCTGCCAAACTAATGACAGTGCAAAATGACATATAAAGTGTAACTTCCTTATACACAATCCGTGCACAGAGTGCCAGAAATAGCACACAACAGTGTAAATCAGGGTGAATGTCCATACAGCAGGTAACATAGATAAATGCAATATATAAATGCAATATAGAAATAAAGTTAAAAAAAATTGCTGATGTGAAAGCCAAAATGACGTGATGACAAGTTGCAGGTACTCCAAAATAAGTAAAGATGTCCCCTTACCTTACTGCTGTAAGGTAACAGCAAAAAACAAAGTCCAGGAGCACTTTTCAGGTTGAGTCCACTTGTGGTGTCATCCAAATAGATAAAAGTGGTGAGAATGGATCCTTTCTGGTAATCACCTCCAAACGATAATAATCACTCACATCCAGGAAAACAAAAAATGCCAATAGTGTAGTACCACCATTAAAACAGGGGGGTTTTATTAAAACAATACACTGGGTACTCACAATGTTGAAATAAAAAACAGGCATAACAAACACAGGGCGTCCAACGTCACCTCTGGTACCTCATACGCGCATTCGTCACTCCACGTGACTTCCTCAGGAGTAGTTAAGGTGACATAAGGGTACTGTTATATAGGGTAGCTTGTTAGTGCAACTGGAAGTGGGGCACTAGGCTACTTTCATAAACAGGAAGTGTGATAACCACCATTTTGTTGTGGCCTCATAGGAATAAACAATGGGTTCCAATTCCGATCATTTTTAAAAACAAGTTGCATGGTGTGCTCAGGGAACCCCCTCTCTACCAGGTGCCAAGAAAAAAGTTTAATAATAAAAATAAAATAAGAAACATAGGATATTTCAGACCCTCAGGCAAACAAAAAATAAGGGGGACTGGCCATCCCAGATCTTAAAAAATACTACGACACAATAATTCTGTCGAGAGCAGTGGAGTGGGCCAGAGTAAACACAGAAAAAAGATGGGTTAGTTTGGAGAATACATTAGCAAACGCGAAATTAGAAAAAATAATATGGAATCCCCCACAATTCAGAGCACTCGGCACAGATACACACGCAATCACAAAGAATGCACTTCAGGTATGGGACTTAACACAAAAAAAAAATAGATAAAAAATTGGGGGGAAATTGGATCAAAAATGATAAGGCACAAGTAAGAGATATAACACATCAAGGACACTTATTAGCATATAGGCAAATCGAGCAAAAAGAAAAAACTTTATGACACTTAATGATTGGAGGTACCAACAGTTAAACCACTTTATTCAAAAACTACCCCAACCTGTAAGAACAGGGGACCAACTTTCAGATATAGAAAAATTATGTTCTTTGGAAAGTGGAAAAGGAACTATATCCAAGATCTATAAGATCTTATTACAGCTGGAGGAACTAGAGGTACCCCCCTTTTATTAAAAAATGGGAGAAGGAATTAGGGACACGTAGAGATAGGACCACAATAGAATTTTTTTTAAAACCGACCCATACCTCGGCTATCGACAGCCGAACCGCCAAAATGAATTTTAAATGTTTATCAGGCTGGTACATAACGCCAGAAAAACTCAGTAAATTTAAGACCGGCCAGTCAGCTGATTGCTGGAGGGGCTGTAAATCCCCCGGAACCATGGCCCACCTTTGGTGGGAATGCCCAAAGGTCAAAATATATTGGGAAAAGATTTTGAGGATAATAGAAGATATCACAAAGGAAAAAATAAAAAGAGAGCCATGGACGGTACTTCATGGAGGGGGAGAAGGGATAAAAAAAATATAGGAAATCTTTGGTCCCACACCTATTAAACGCCGCCAAAAGGTTGATACCAAGGAAGTGGCAGGAAACAGAATGTCCCACGATATGGGAATGGATAGATACCGTGGAGGAAACATATATGATGGAAGACCTCAGAGATAGTCTAGAAGATAATAGGGACAACACAAAATGGGAAAACTGGAGAGCTTTCAAAAGATCATGGAGCTATGTAGAAAACCTGCGGCCAGGGCTACAAACCAGCTCGATAAGATAAGCGCGCACAAAATGGTGTGGTGGGAGGGAGGGAAGGGGCGAGGGGGGGGAGGAAAGGGTCAAAAGGGGAATAAATATATAATAAAGTATTTATAAAATGTACGAATAATAAAAAAAATAATAATAATTTTTTCCACAAATGATGCAAATCTGAAACGGAGACGAAAATTAAGCACTCTCACCATGAGCTGGTCTCTCGAGTGCAGTTAAGGCCGAGTGTGGAATAAAAATAAATAAATAAAAAAATAAAAATAAAAACCACTAAAAACTGACATCTTCTATCCGAGTTCTGTGTCTCTCATCTAGTGAGAGTTACACAGGAAGTCGGACGGCGGCCATTTTGTTGTAGCCTATCTTTCAGATCGCGCTACCGTTTGCTGTAAGGTTGGGATTATTCATCCATCCCACCGCAGGGGATACCGCGCTGGTCACCCATCTATTCACAGCTCACCAGGGCCATGAACGGGGTGTAGGGCAGTGGCAGTGCTTCAAAACAACTAGCGCCGCCGGAAGTGGGGCAGCAGCCATCTTGCAGTCACCGGAAGTGGGCTGCGGCCATCTTACTAAAGGCTATGTCCCGAACCGTGCAGGATCACTCCACACTGGTTCGGGTCGGGCAGCTACCCAAAACAGAGAACATCCAACCCCACAGTCAGATTACAGCAGTAAGGTAAGGGGACATCTTTACTTATTTTGGAGATAGTACCTGCAACTTCCTGTCGTCACGTCATTTTGGCTTTCACATCAGCAATTTTTTTTAACTTTATTTCTATATTGCATTTATATATTGCATTTATCTATGGTTACCTGCTGTATGGACATTCACCCTGATTTACACTGTTGTGTGCTATTTCTGACACTCTGTGCACCGGATTGTGTATAACGAATTTACATTTTGCACTGTCATTGGTTTGGCAGCCGGCTTAGGCTGCATTTTGCACGTTTAATATTTTATTATATCACTGTCAATTTCTGACATTGCCTTGTATTATAATAGTTAGGTTATTCCTTTCTTCTTTTTTCCACATATCTATTTTTTTTGCCACACTTCCTCTCCACTTCCTCTCCACATTATCCCATCCCCACTCCCTTCCATTTTGATTTTTTTTTCCAGTTCTTGGTAATGTCACTGTTGTGCCATATTTTCACTTCACTTCACTGTGTTCCATGGTATATCTAATGCCCTGGGAATTCTTTTGTACCCTTCTCCTGATTAATACCTTTTAATAATGAGATCCTTCTGACGCTTTGGAAGCTGTCTGCAGACCATGGTTTTTGCTGTAGGATGCGACTCAGAAAATGTCAGGAAAGACCTACTAAAACATCTAAACTCTATTTGGGCTTAATAAGAGGCACTTTAAATGATGGCAGGTGTGTACTAACTCCTATTTAACATGTATTTGAATGTGATTGCTTAATTCTGAACACAGCTATATAATATAACTGGGTACTAACATTTATAGGTAAAGTTGATCCGAGGAATATCCGATTGCCTCTAGGGCAGGGGTGTCCAAACTTTTTTTCAAAGAGGGCCAGATTTGATGGAGTGAACATGCTCGAGGGCCGACTATTTTGCCTGACATTCTTTGAATGATTAAAATTCGGTCTAAGATTGTTTGTCCGAGCAACTAATACACGACCCAACAAGAATTCTCTTGGCTTTGTGGCTGTGTGTGGTGAAGAGATGAGCTTGGGCATGTTATTTGGATATACTGTATATATTTCTTTTGTGGCCCCAACGAATCCCAGACCGCTGCTCAGGACCAAGGATGAGCTTGGGCGTGTTATTTGGATATACCGTATTTATTGGCATATAACACACACAGGCTTACCATTTCCATGAATGCAGCCTCGCCATCGCCATGACTGCAGCCTCGCCATCGCCATGACTGCAGCCTCGCCATCGCCATGACTGCAGCCTCGCCATCGCCATTGCAACCAATGCATCCTCACATGTGCCATAAATGCAGCCTTACCATTGCCATCGGTGCAGCCTTGGAGAGCAGAGGGAGGGGGGCGGGACAAGTGCCGACAGATTACAAACAGGAGAATCTCTTGTTTACTCTGTGGCCTCTTTAATACAAAGTCCCCTCCTATGATAGACAGAACAGTCTTTCAATGACATCCCAGGAGACGGGACTTCCAATAGAGATGCTGCTGAGTACATTTTTTTTCCCCTGCTGTAGCAAATTGGATCATGCTGTGCTAGGGTTTTTCGACTTCCTCTGGATCAACTGTGGGTATAGAATTGGGTATGGGGATTGTATGATATTATTTTTTTTTTTTTTTTTTTATGGTTGAACTGGATGGACTTGTGTCTTTTTTCAACCTGACTAACTATGTACTTATTTAACTATGTACATACCCAGTTTTAAGAGGGTGTGCACACTTATGCAACCACATACATTTTTTATTTATTATTTTTACCCCCCCCCCCCTAAAAGATTTTAGTTTGTTTTTCAATTGAGTTGTACAGATTATTGGTCACATTAAAGGTGAAAAGTTCTGTCTCATTTTTTACATCACAGAAACCTGACAATTTAACAGGGGTGTGTAGACGTTTTATATATTATAAATATTTGTTATAATTAAAATCTTTTGTTCTGGGCCATGCAGTCAGTATTATAAAGCAAATAAAGCTATAATATGAAACAAATAAAATGTTACCTATTTTATAAATGGAGCATAGTTTACTATATAACTCAATAAGACAGCTACCATTTTGAATGAATTTCTGTGCAAAAAAAAAAAAACATTATTTTTTTGCTAGCTAATCTTTAAAGTGATCCTAAGATCTGTTTTTATCTGGAAAAAGTATTTCATTATTTGTGTTTATTTCTTTAGGTTGGATAATTTAATATTTCACCCAGAAAAAGTGGAAGTACTTGGAGTTTTGGATTGGGAATTGTCCACGCTAGGAGATCCTTTGTCAGACATAGCTTATAATTGTATGGTTCATTATCTTCCACACAATCTTCCTATTCAGAAAGGTATGCAGAGTTTAAATGTTGTTGTTCAAAGACTGGCATGTTTATGTGTTTTTTTTAGAAAAGTAGGTAATCTGCGGCCAGCTGGACCGCACATTGTTGTGGTTATGCTCATCTTTGGATGCTTTAATTTGCTGTATAGTTCATTAAGTCTTCAGCTAAGCAGAAGAAAGCTTTGTAAACACAATGGCCCGGATTTACAAAGCACTTACGCCAACGTAAATCACTTTACACCGACGTAGTGCAAATGTGCGCCCGACGTATGTGTGCGCCAGAGTCACAAACCAACATACGTCCAAAAACAGGCCATCCTACCCCGACGTATCTTGCTTACGCCGGCGTAGCGTGGGCGCAAATATGGTTTGGATGCATGTTGCTTCTCCCATTGATTAGGCATTCAAATATGCAAATGAGGGAAACACGGCGATTCACAAACGTACATGCGCCCGACTCATGCTATGCGATATTTGTGTAAGTTGTACGTCTGGCGTAAAGTTATTCCCCATCGATGAGGCGCAACCCAGCAATAGACATGCAAAGGTCTGCCCCAGAGAACACAGGCCGGCGTATTGGGCGTACGTTACGTTCACAGTGTACGTAGTGATCCGGCGTAGCTTAGGCAGTTGTGCCGGCGTAGTTGTGAGTATGCGCATAAGGGTGCAGTTTCATGCGTCCACGTCACGACTACGTCACGGCGCATGCGCAGTTCGTAATACGCCGGGAGTAAAACACTGCACCATGCTCAGACCATCATTTGCATGGGGTCATTCCCACTTACGCTGGCCTGCAACTTCGAAAATACGCTACGCTGGCGTATCTTTGTGAGCAATAGCTTGCTGAATACAGTGCATGCCTCTCCGCACTGCGCCAGCGTAGCATACTGTGTGTGCGCTACGCTGGCGTAAATGTGCGCCCACTCTCTGTGAATCCGGGCCAATGTGCCCAGAGAAGGGCATTTTAGAGCAGAACTTCACTCACTCAAAAAAACATTGATTTTTTGTAATCTGAACAGGAAGAGAACATCTCTAACAGGCTGTGCACTTTCTAAAGAATATATAAAGCTGAAGACAGCAGATATACATGTAAAATGTTTGTAGGGAGATTTGTTTCATCTCTGTATCATGTGAGGCTGTTCACTTCACTGGATATATGTGAGGGTTTACATTCACTTTAACCACTTCCCGACCGCTGTACACATATATGCGGTCCTGTAAAACATAACAGCTTTCTCCGCGGCGCATTCACCGCGAGATCGCCGTTACCGGCGGCGGGAGAGGGGGCCCCCCCCTCCCGCCGCTCTCCCGCGCCCTCCGCCGCTTAACGGAGCCGTCGGTAGCGGCGGAGGCGATCGGGTCCGTTCGTCTGCTGTGTGGGGATGCAAGTGAGGGAAAAATCGCCCCCACCCATCCCCATAGCTCTGCTGGGCGGAAGTGACGTCAAAATGTCAGTCCCGCCCAGCGTCTTAAACAAAAGGAAACAAAGAAACATTGTTTTTTTTTGTATTTTGAAAAAATGAGAGTTTCAAATTTTAAATTTTTTTTTTTTTGCATTTTAGTCTAAATATGAGATCTGAGGTCTTTTTGACCCCAGATCTCATATTTAAGAGGACCTGTCATGCTTTTTTCTATTACAAGGGATGTTTACATTCCTTGTAATAGGAATAAAAGTGATCATTTTTTTTCCCCCCAGTGTAGTAGGGAGGTATCGCCGCGATCGCTAGAGCAAGAGCAATAATTATAGCCCTAGACCTCCTCTGCAACTCAAAAAATGCAACCTATAGAATTTTTTGAACAACGCCTATCGAGATTTTTAAGGGTAAAAGTTTGACGCCATGCCACGTGCGGACGCAATTTGTAAGTGTGACATGTTGGGTATCATTTTACTCGGCGTAACATTATCTTTCACAATATATAAAAAATTGGGCCAAATTTATTCTGTCTTATTTTTTAATTCAAAAAAAGTAATTTTTTCCAAAAAAAGTGCGCTTGTAGGACCGCTGCGCAAATATGGTGTGACAAAAAGTATTGCAATGACTGCCATTTTATTCTCTAGGGTGTTAGAAAAAAATATATATAATGTTTGTGGGTTTTAAGTAATTTTCTAGCAAAAAAAACAGTTTTAGTCTTGTAAACACCAAATCTGAAAAACACCCACGGTACAGAAGTGGTTAAAGTTACCCCAACATTTCATAATTCTGATATTTGCCTGTCATACCACGTAGTTGTATTAAAAGTATCCTGTTATTTTTACATTGCTTCCTTTGCATGAAATACCTGGTGATTCTGCCAGTCCTCCTGCTTTCCTATTTCAAACAGACCACACCAGGGCAAGGAAGCACATTCATTCCAGCATAGTCAGTTTTATTCTTTCTATTCTTTTTGCATTACACTTGGGAGTACTTCAGTAATTAGACTTCTGCTGACACCCCCCTCCCCCTTCAAGGCTTTTCACTATGAAGATCAGCATATTGCTGTTTCTTTGCCTTCTGCTGACATGCACCCAGCCTAGCTCTTCACTGGGAAGATCCTTGTACTGCTGTATGTAACTAAGAACAGAAGACTTGTAAAAAAAATAAGAAAAAATATATTTAGAATCTGTTATATATTGTGATAAAGTCGCAAAATTAGCGATAAATGTAGTGTTGCACAGTCACTGGTCTTCAAGCAGAAATAGCAAAAAAAAAAAAAAAAAACACGGCTTTATTGCATCCAACAGAAAAATATACAGGGGGTTTTCACAGTCCATACAAAATGGTACCTTTAGCCTCCTGGCTTACACGTATAACGGAAAATACCGAGCCACCTGGCTATCTTTAGCAGTAGCACCACAATGCTCAGGCTCCCTCATGAAGCCTTCCTGACTCCTGCCAGCCACTCCAGACTCACTCCTGTCAGCCACCTCAGACTCAGGCCTCTGGGTCTTATAGTGCAGCCTGCACTCTCCAGCTTCTCTAGCTTCTCCAGCTAATTTAGTGCACACCTGCACTCTCAGGGTTCTCCCTTCCAGACCTGGACTCCTCGGGAGGGTGGAGCCCAAAATGCTGGTCCTGAGTCTCCTATCAGGCCCACACACACCTGCACAATCAGTGTGCTGATCTATCTGAAAATCTGGACCCAGGACTGGAGATTTCAGCCCACCCAGATCTCTGCGAAATCCCCGGGCTCCAGGTCCCAAAGTGGACTTTACTAACAATTGAGGAAACTGGAATGTCAGTTTCCTCTGCAAACTGCAAGCTCCCTGGAACCCCTCAACCAGTCCTATTGAGAACCCTGGGTCACCACACCCCTGGGGTACCACACTACTACAGTATATATATATATGTATATTTATTTATTATACACACACATTTTTATCCTTGTATTAAACTAAATGGGTTGTTTTGCAAGGTAAGGGTTCATTGTAAATGTTAAATTAATGTGGAGGTATATGAAAATATTGTTTACATTTTTTTAGGACTAAAAAACTATAATAACTTGTCAGAATTGGGCATTCCCACTGCAGAGGAATACTTTGAGCAGTACTGTGAAAATATGGCCATTCCAAAGGTGGAGAACTGGAATTTCTATATGGCATTTTCATTTTTCAGAGTCGCAGCAATTTTACAAGGGGTATACAAGCGCTCCTTGACAGGTACAGCAAACTAAACTCTTTTTGTTTTACAGTGCTTTGTTTTATTTTGTAAATGCTTAAATTATTGAAAGAACTCCAGAAAAAAAATATGTTTTTGAAATTTTCTGGCACACAAGGAACTAGGTATATATATAGTAGGTGTATGCAACCACCTGTAGCTCTCTGTCTTTCTTTTCTACAATTTACGGTTTTGCCAACACTATACTTCCAGCTCTCGGAAATCCCAGCTACATGTGTCCCACATAGCAGCTGTAGCATTGTTTGCAGCTGAGCTGCTTGTCCCTCTTCTCATCTTGCCTAATCACAGAACACTTTTTATTCTTTGGTTCTGCTCACAAAAGCCAAAGGTTTCTGTGAATGAGCAAGTGAGATGAAGGGCATGCAGAGCAGTTGCTGTGTAGGAGAGTAATACCTCTACTCTTGGAGTGCAGGAGTACAGTGAAAGCTATACTATCAGGCTTTAGCAACTAGTAAGTTTTAAAGACTGCAATACGTATATATACATGACGGCTTACAGTGGTTTACCGGGGTTATGGCTGAAGCTATCAGGTATAACCCCACGTTTTTTTCTTTATTTTTCTCAGCTGGCGATTTTCTTTCTGAATAAAGTGATCCGAGAGGCTGATTAGCTGCTGGATCGTCCCGTCGCTCACAGGTGTTTCTGGGGCTTACTGTTCTCACCGGCGAGCGAGCCCGAAAAACGATCCTTCAGGTCGTCTCTCCTCACCTCTATAATCTAGGAGGACCGGAGCCTTGTCATGATGCCATTTTCAGTCTAAGCATTAGATCAATGTTTTTTTTTTTGATCTGATGCTGAGGTTTTATAGACCCCAGATGTCTCCATAAAAATGACTTGTCATCTTTTATTTCTATCATAAATAATGTTTACATTTCTTGTGATAGGAATAAAAGTGATTAAAAGACAATTAAAGGGACGATGTAAAAAAACAAAAAAAATGTATAAACATATGTAAACAGTGTAAACATATGTAAACAGTGTTCGCACCACACATGTAAAGCAGTGCCACAAACGTTATAGCGAGAGCAATAATTGTACCACTCGCCCTCCTCCGTAACTGGAAACTGGTAACTTGTAAAAAAAAAAAAAAATTGAGAACTTTAAATATCGTAATTTTGACGCCATTCCACAAACGTGCACAATTTTAAAGCATCACATGTTATGTTTCTATCTACTCGGCATAACATCATCTTCTATGCTTTACCAAAAAATTAGCTTAAATATTGTTTTTTTTTTGTATTATAATTCATTAAAGTGTATTCTTGTCAGGGTCCCAGCGCTCACTCAGTACACAGGCACGTTAGAATTGCGTCACTGCGCGTGCCCGTGCATCTAGGGCGCACGCGCGTGGCGCGGCAGCTCGACCCGTGCACGAGCGCGCGGACGTCCGCGTCCCCTCCCGGGACCAATCAGAGGCATGACAGCCCTATTTAAACCAGCCCGTCTTTGCACAGGTTGCTGGTTTATCGTCAGCTCTGTGTAAAGTTTTGACACTTTGATTTGTGCCCTTTGACCCGGATTTGCTTCCTGACTCAGCTCTCGCCTTGAAACCTGACCTCGGCTTGTTTTGTGGACTTTGCTGCCTTCCTTAATCCTCTGACCTCGGACCGTGACCTGGATTTGCCTCTGTCTCCTGCCCCTGAACTTTGGCTCGCACCCCTGGACTTGTCTTAGCCGTCAGTCTGCTAGCTTCTGAGCCGTGTACTGGGACTGTACCACTTCCACCTGCCTTGGTGACCATCCAGCTCCTGCATCCCTTCTCAGCCGCTAATCTTCAGCAACCTACACCCCACCTACTACTCCGCTGGTACCGGTACCTTCTTGTGCCTCTGCCTCCTGTCTCAAACTCCAGGGGGCAGGTGCGCTTGGTTGTAAAGGTGAGCCGTCCTCAGCATCTCGGCCTTGGTAAGTACTTGTGTTGCTGACAGTATAAACCAGCCAGATGTCAGAGGCCGACAGGGCGCGCTCACCGTTTGAGACACTCTGCCTACAGGTGTTAGCACTCATGGACGCAGTTCAAAAACTCCAAGATGGCTACCTTCAAATAGACGGTCGTCTTCAACAACTGGCCGGGGCTCCTGGAACCTCACCTTCACCTGTGTCATCACCTTCTGGAGCTGCAGCACCCCAGGCCGCCTCCAGCCCGGCCGTAATGGTGACCCACCCAGAACCACGGGTTCCACTTCCAGAAAGTTTTTCAGGCGACCGCCGAAAGTATCGGGCCTTTAAGAATGCTTGCTCCTTATACCTGACTCTTCAGCCCAGAACTTTCTGTTCAGACCCTGTGAAGGTGGGTTTCATGATATCTCTTCTGTCGGAAGAACCTCAAGCATGGGCCCACAGTTTAATGGAGAAGCGCAGTCCAATCCTGGATACGATTGACACTTTCTTCGAACACATGGCCAAGCTATACAATGACCCGCAACGCACGGCGACCGCCGAGACTATCCTCCATAACCTCACTCAAGGTAGAAGGCCTGTCGAGGACTATACAGCTGAGTTTCGGAAGTGGTCAGCCGATACCGGCTGGAATGAAGTCGCTCTGAAGTACCAGTTTCGCCAAGGCTTGTCCGAGTCCCTTAAAGATGAGCTGGCCAGGACTGAAATTCCAGCCTCTCTGGAAGATTTAATTCAAGCTGCTACCCAGTTGGATCGACGTCTGAGAGAGCGACGTTCTGAGCGGTTTCAAACCACATGCCCTACATGGGCCCATCCAAGACCTACACCAATGCCACAGCCTCCTGCGACTCCTCAAAATGCAACCTTTCCGGAACCTGAACCTATGCAACTCGGGTGAGGCCGGCCACTTCCTCCGCTCTTGTCCAGTAAGGCCTAGTAAGTCCAAACCGCAACCTGCTCTCAATTACAATGTTGCAAATCTTTCACAGACTCACGTTGTCCACTTTATTTCTTTGCAGTTACCAAAAGGGGCAACCCGCCTGCCGACCATAGTTGATTCAGGGGCGTGCAGTTGCTTCCTGGATTCTACATTGGCTCAAAACCTACATGTTCCCCTTCGCAACAAGGACCATCATTTTTAAGTTCACCTGGCTGACGGTTCTTTACCCCGGTTTGGACTTATTACACAGGAAACTGAACCCATCTGTGCCACCACCGATTCCGGCCACAAGGAGTTTCTATGTTTGGACCTTATTCCATCTCCACTGTTTCCCATCATCCTGGGTCTTCCCTGGTTACAGGCACACCAACCATCCATAAACTGGCTGAAAAAATAAGTCAACTTCTCGTCCTCTTACTGTTCTCAGAACTGCCTCCCACATACAATTGTTTCCTGCTCTACCGTGACAACCTCACCTAAAGTTTCCCTGCACGTTCCCTCTGTCTACATGGAATTTAAGGATGTCTTCGACAAACAACAAGCCGACTGCCTGCCTCCCCACCGACCGTATGATTGCCCCATTGACCTTCTACCGGGCTCTGAGATCCCCTTCGGCCGTATCTTCCCGCTATCTGAGACGGAATTAAAAGCCCTCAAGGTTTATATTGATGAAAATCTGCAAAAGAAATGTATTCGTCCATCATCCTCCCCGGCTGGAGCGGGAATCTTCTTTGTTGAAAAAAAAGACGGTTCTTTAAAGCCATGTATTGATTATTGAGAACTCAATAAGATCACAATCAAAAACAGGTATCCACTTCCCCTCATATCAGAACTATTCCAGCGGTTCCGATCAGCCCAAGTCTTTTCAAAATTGGACTTAAGGGGTGCTTACAATCTCGTCAGAATTAGGGCAGGGGATGAATGGAAAACTGCCTTCAGGTCAAGATTCATTTTGAATATCTTGTTATGCCTTTTGGACTTTGCAATGCCCCAGCCACTTTTCAGCATTTAGTTAACGACATCTTCCGTGAACATCTGGATGATTTCTTCGTCGTGTATCTGGACGACATTCTCATCTTTTCACCTTCTTTAGAGCTACACAGGTACCACGTCAAAAGGGTGCTTACTAAAATCAGAGAGCATAAACTATACTTAAAAGCTGAAAAGTGTGAGTTCGAGAAACCTTCTGTGCAATTTTTGGGATTCATTGTATCTACCAGTGGGATCGCCATGGATCCACAAAAAGTGAAAGCCGTCCAGGAATGGCCAGCCCAGTTGCCCTTTACCTTGGAAGTAGACGCTTCGGAGACCGCTACAGGTGCCATCCTGTCTCAGAGACAAGGGCCAAAATCCCTATTACATCCTGTGGCCTATGCCTCCCGGAAACTGACCACACCTGAGAGGAATTATGATGTTGGGGACAGGGAGCTACTTGCTATCAAATTTGCTCTAGAGGAATGGAGGTATCTTCTGGAGGGATCGGCTCATCCTATAATGATCTTCACTGACCATAAAAACCTTGAATATCTGCGATCAGCGAAACGTTTAAGACCCAGGCAAGCCCGTTGGGCTCTTTTTTTTTCACAATTTAATTTTCATATCACTTACAGGCCCGGTTCAAAGAACGGAAAAGCAGACGCTCTCTCCAGGATGTTCCCCGAAACCCCATGCACAGCTGAACCAAGTACCATTTTGTCATCCCGGAATTTTCTTCTAGTTTCTCAAATCGACTTATTGAATTCCATTAAGACAGCATCCAGACAATGTTCGGATCCGGAAGTGTCATCATTGGTGGAACACGACAATATCTTCTGGTCTCGAGGTAACATTTTTGTCCCATCAGAATCCAGACAGTCGGTTTTGAGCACTTTTCACGACCATAAATTAGCAGGTCACTTTGGAGCGCGAAAGACTATGGAATTGATTTCACAATACTTCTGGTGGCCAAGCTACAGACAAGATTGTAAAGTCTACATTGCATCCTGTACCGGTTGTCAACGTAACAAAGGCCCTAAAACCAAAACTTGGGGATTACTCAAGCCCCCTACCAGTCCCGGAACAACCGTGGGCTGAAATTGCCATGGACTTCATTGTTGACTTACCACCATCCGAAGGTTTCACCACAATTCTGGTTATTGTAGACCGCCTTTCTAAAATGGCACACTTTTTGCCCATGATCGGTACTCCTTCTGCCTTAGAGACAGCCAAAGTCTTCTTCAAAGAAATTGTCAGGCTCCATGGGGTGCCCAAAAGCATCGTTTCAGATAGGGGTGCTCAATTCACCTCAAAATTCTGGAGGGAACTCTGCAAGTCCTTGGAAGTTAAAACCTGCCTTTCTTCTGCTTACCACCCTCAGAGTAATGGCCAAACAGAAAGGACTAACCAAACATTGGAACAGTACCTCCGGTGTTTCTGTTCTGCGTCTCAAGATGACTGGGCATCCCTGTTACCCTCCGCCCAGTTCGCTTATAATAACTCCGTTCATGCTACCACGAATCAAACGCCCTTTTGGGCCAACTACGGCTTTCATCCATCTTTCCTTCCTGATCATGTCCTGGAGATACCCGTTCCAGCTGCCCAAGAGCACTTAACGGCCATTCAATCAAATTTTCTAAAGTTACAAAGAGTGATGCAACGGGCCCAGGAGGACTATAAGAGCTTCTACGATAAAGGGAGGAAGGACTGTCCCGCTTTTGAAGTTGGGGAGGAGGTCTGGCTGTCTGCTATTAATCTAAAGTTACCAGTTCCTTCCCAAAAATTGGGCCCAAGATTTATTGGCCCTTTCAGGATCAAACGCAGGATCAACGCTGTGGCTTTCGAACTTTCTTTACCGGATTCCTACAGAATTCATCTGGTTTTTCACTCCATACTTTTGAAGCCTGTTACTCCTGATCCTTTCCAAGGGAGGGAAACTCCTTGTCACGGTCCCTGCCGTGCCAGGCAGACGGCGAGGCGTGGTCGCGCTCCAAGTGGCTCTGGGTGGGATTGAACCCAGGACCTCGCCGTTGCTGCTTCAACACCTTGCCTCTGAGCCACTCCTCAGTATGGGTTTCTGCTTGCTTTCCAGCTAAGGTGGTGCTGAATGTGCTGATCACCTTTAGTTGGATCTCATTGCAATCTGCACCTGACTATCCTGGTCCAGCTGAGGCAGGTTACCCAATTAACCAGGGTATAAAGCCCTGCCTCACTCTGAGAGCCTTGTCAGTTCATTGTGCTCTCATCATCCTGTCTGTGCCAACGGTTCCTGTGGTTATCTCTAGCTACAAGACTGACCCCGGCTTCTGACCTTTTGGCTTATGTACCCTGGAATGCTGCTGTCTCCTGCCCTTTGACCCCGGCCTGTACTTTCGGATTCTCCCTGCCGTCTCCAGCCCTTGACCCACGGCTTGTGCCCCGGACTTGTCTTTGGTTCCTGTTTGCGAATCCTGAACTTTCTGTTGGTATTTACCTGACCCTCTGCTGTCATCAGTGTACCACGTCTGCTCGGCTACAAGACTAGCCCCCGTGCACGGACTCACAGCCCAGGTAGTGTCTACCTTATTACTGTGGGCTGTGTGTACCTGTAAGGGTGAGCTTACAATCTGCAAAATAGACTCCACTCAAGGTAAGCCCTTACATAATGAACTGAACAATAACATGGAGTCCGCAGAGTTGTACAAAATGCTCACCTCCCTGGCTCTGCAAGTCTCCAGCCTGGGCCATACCATTCTGGAACTACAGCAAGAAGTTCAACTACTTAAAGGGACAGTACGCCCAGCCCCGGAACCAGCATATCCTGAGCCCTGTGTTATAATGCCAGAGAGATTTGATGGTAGCCGTGCACCCTTCTCATGTTTTAAGATGGATTGTGAGCTGTTGTTTTCCCTTTAAACCTAGGACCTATGCCACACACTACATTAAGTTTCACACTACCATCAACCTGCTTACAGGGCAAATTAAATCATGGGTTCATCAGTTGTTGCAGGAAAAGAGTCCAGTCTTGGGCAGCTGGGAAACTTTCATGTCTGCTCTGGACTCATACATTCCCGTCTCCAAGAGGATCAGCGCTCCCAGGTCTGCTCTCAGTTCACGTGGCCTACGGGTATCCAGGGACAGAAATATTCCATACAGACACAACACCAAGCCAGCCCAGTATGTGCCAAGCTATGAACCTCTGTATGTGCCCAGCCATGAAGTCCCAACACAACAAAGCCTTGAAGCTCCTGTGGATGCACACACGCCTGCCTTGGAGGACGTAGAACCCATGCAGATCGGGGCCATCCGGTCCGGGCTATCTTGGGTAGAAAAAGAGCGAAGGAGAGGCTATGGACTTTGTTTTTACTGTGGTGTAAGTGGGCACTTTATATCTCTTTGCCCAACCCGCCCACCTCGGCCAAAGGCTCTTCAAGTGGGTACTATTGGGAGTTTTTTTGCTACCCCGGAATCTTTGCCTGCTATGCAGCTTGAAGTTTCTTTGCCCCAGTCTGACATTCCGGTGACTACTGTCCAGTCCAATGCACCTGTTCCTCAGCTTGCTGTGGAAAAAGTTTAAATTGCGCTCATTAGTATAATAGAAAATATAGCTGCGATCAAGAAAGTGTTATACAACACAAGAACAATGTAGTCCCGTGATCAAGTCTTTCAGACGAAACGTAGGGAGGAGACGTTCTGACGTCACCGCGTGTTTCCTATCTCTCTACCCGGAGTACGGGCTGTGTTTTCAAGCCGGCCGGCTGATGTGTTTTTCGCCCTGATTTCTGCATTTTGATGTAAGTGCAAAATTTTGGTTTTTGTTCAAATAAATAAGGATTTTATGCTATGTGAGGCTTCTTGTTTTCTATATGCCTGTGGACAATTCGGAGATACCTCACACCTAATAACATCTGATAACCAGGCTGTGTGCATCGGATCTCTCCCTGATTGCTATGGAGCAGCATTAACTATATTATGCCTATAATATATGTCTGTCTGGTAAGAGGCTTCATATGACTTCGGTGGAGGTTCTTTTCTATACCACACTTTTCCAACCGTGTGATTTCATTGGCACCTGTGGGAATATCAATCTATGAATCCACTCATTTGTTGATGGACATTTACACTGGAGACATCTGTTTTTATGTTTCAAATGTTTACCTGTGCACCTGCTGAATTGGCAAAACCACTGAGACAACATTTACCTTGATACATGTTTTAATAGCTGTCTTAAGTTATTTATATGTAATTTTCAGCGCGATCTCATTTTTTTGTTACCTCAGCTTGCTGTACCTACCTTCCCAGTTGAAGTTCCGGCTCCAGTGTCCCCGTTCCGGCTCCACTGTCCCCGATTCCGGCTTCCGTGTCTCCAGTTCCTGTGTCTCCAGTTCCAGTTCCTGTGTCTCCAGTTCCTATGTCTCCAGTTCCTGTGTCTCCAGTTTCAGTTCCTGTGTCTCCAGTTTCAGTTCCTGTGTCTCCAGTTTCAGTTCCTGTGTCTCCAGTTTCAGTTCCTGTGTCTTCAGTTTCAGTTCCTGTGTCTCCAGTCTCAGTTCCTGTGTTCCCAGTTTCAGTTCCTGTGTCCCCAGGTGAAGTTCTTTCACCTGACTGCACATATGCCTCGAATGGTACCAGGGTCCGTAAACAGGATCTAGAGATGTTTGAACGAGCTTTACAAGCAGTGAGTGCACCCCCTACCAAAACTTCAAAATCAACGAAGCTCAAAAAGAAAAAGTAAGAATCTTCGGACTCTGTCGTTGATGCTTTGTTTCCCCATGGTTTGGACCTTAAAAACCATGAGGAAGTTACTTTAAACGCCCAGAGGGCGTTTTTAAGGGGGGGAACTGTCACGGTCCCTGCCGTGCCAGGCAGACGGCGAGGCGTGGTCGTGCTCCAAGTGGCTCTGGGTGGGATTGAACCCAGGACCTCGCCGTTGCTGCTTCAACACCTTGCCTCTGAGCCACTCCTCAGTATGGGTTTCTGCTTGTTTTCCAGCTAAGGTGGTGCTGAATGTGCTGATCACCTTTAGTTGGATCTCATTGCAATCTGCACCTGACTATCCTGGTCCAGCTGAGGCAGGTTACCCAATTAACCAGGGTATAAAGCCCTGCCTCACTCTGAGAGCCTTGTCAGTTCATTGTGCTCTGATCATCCTGTCTGTGCCAACGGTTCCTGTGGTTATCTCTAGCTACAAGACTGACCCCGGCTTCTGACCTTTTGGCTTATGTACCCTAGAATGCTGCTGTATCCTGCCCTTTGACCCCGGCCTGTACTTTCAGGTTCTCCCTGCCGTCTCCAGTCCTTGACCCACGGCTTGTGCCCCGGACTTGTCTTTTTGGTTCCTGTTTGCGAACCCTGAACTTTCTGTTGGTATTTACCTGACCCTCTGCTGTCATCAGTATACCACGTCTGCTCGGCTACAAGACTAGCCCCCGTGCACGGACTCGCAGCCCAGGTAGTGTCTACCTTATTACTGTGGGCTGTGTGCACCTGCAAGGGTGAGCTTACAATCTGCAAAATGGACTCCACTCAAGGTAAGCCCTTACACTCCTCCACCACCACCAGTGGAAGTCGAGGGAGAAGAAGAATTTGAAGTTGAATCCATCATCAGCTGTAGAAAAAGAGGTAAACAACTTCAGTATTTGATTAAATGGAAGGGTTATCCCCCGGAAGATAACTCCTGGGAACCTGCAAGAAACCTGCATGCTCCGCGAATAATCCGTGCTTTTCATCGGGAACACCCGGAATTGATGTCCAGCTTGGGTGTCCGGAGTCCGCCCCTTGGGGGAGGGCACTGTCAGGGTCCCAGCGCTCACTCAGTACACGGCACGTTAGAATCGCGCCACGGCGCGTGACCGTGCATCTAGGGCGCGCGCATGCGTGGCGCGGCGGCGCGACCCGTGCACGAGCACGCGGACGTGCGCGCCCCCTCCCGGGACCAATCAGAGGCATGACAGCCCTATTTAAACCAGCCCCTGTCTTTGCACAGGTTGCTGGTTTATCGTCAGCTCTGTGTAAAGTTTTGACACTTTGATTTGTGCCCTTTGACCCAGATTAGATCCCGACTCAGCTCTCGCCTGGAAACCTGACCTCGGCTTGTTTTGTGGACTTTGCTGCCTTCCTTAATCCTCTGACCTCGGACCGTGACCTGGATTTGCCTCTGTCTCCTGCCCCTGAACTTTGGCTTGCACCTCTGGACTTGTCTTAGCCTTGCCCTGAACCCGGACTTTAACCTGTACCCCGGATCTGCTGCCGTCAGTCTGCTAGCTTCTGAGCCGTGTACTGGGACTGTACCACTCTCACCTGCCTTGGTTACCATCCAGCTCCTGCATCCCTTCTCAGCCGCTAATCTTCAGCAATCTACACCCCACCTACTACTCCGCTGGTACCGGTACCTCCTTGTGCCTCTGCCTCCTGTCTCAAACTCCAGGGGGCAGGTGCGCTTGGTTGTAAAGGTGAGCCGTCCTCAGCATCTCGGCCTTGGTAAGTACTTGTGTTGCTGACAATTCTTCACCCCCAAAAATTTGCATTTGAAAAACCGCTGTGAAAATACTGTCTGACATAAATTTCAACAATCTGTACTTTATTCTCCGCTAAAAAATTATATATATATATTAGGGCTGTTACTGATCAAAATTTTTGTGTTCGATTAATCGTTTTTTATTTTAATCGATTAATCGACTAATTTAGATTAAATATAACGCTAATGCAAATCCAACTACTTTTAGCTGATCTCCTTGCAGGCTGATTCCCAGTGCAGCTCCCAACCACTGGAAAAATGGATAGCAGGATACAAAAAACACACAAAGGCAGCGCTCGATGGGAAGAGCATTAAAACTTTTATAGTCTAGTAGGTAACAAAATAAATATTGCACTGGAGATAAAATCGATGTAGCTTCATAAACTGTAAAAATGGTGCGAGTAATACCAAACGGTACCAAAAGCAGTCATAAAAATATGTAGCCAAGTATGATACTGGTATAAAAATGAGTACAACGTAACCATCGCTGAATCCAGATGAGGAGAGGTTAACATCAGTCCGTCGGCATGTACAGTAGCTGTCCCTTGAAGGGAACTATCACAACTCCCAGTGGATGGTTGTAAAATCCCAGGTTGATAGAGGGAAGTGTAAATGTGTCCGTGACGTCACCGGACCTCCGACGGAACTCCCTGAAGGCCCAGAAGCCGGCGGAGAGGCGAGTACCAATCAAAATAATTTTAATCGATCAAAAATATTTTGATTGATCAAAAAAATTAAAGATTAATCGATTAATTAAAAGTTAATTTGCACAGCCCTAATATATATATATATATATATATAATGTTTGGGGTTTCTGAGGAATTTTCTAGCAAAAAAAATAAAGATTTTTACTTGTAAACAAAAAGTGTCAGAAAAGACCCGGTCTTAAAGAAAGAGATCCAGGAGGTGGAATACACCTTCTTGCACATTGCATGCCAGCACATTTTAAATGCAAATTTTTTCCTGGAGTTCTTCTCTAAGGCGGCGTACACACGATCGGATATATCCGATGAAAACGGTCCGCGGACCATTTCCATCGGATATGTCCGATCGGGATTTTAAACCGATGGCGTGTACACACCATCGGATCAAATTCCCCGCCGCCGGACGGCGCGGTGACGTAGTGGTGACGCGGCGGTGACGTTGACGCCGCCGCGTCACCGCCACGTCACCGCACCAGGAAGTAAAACACTTCCGCGCATGCGCCGAATCCATTCGGCAGCGGCGCGGCGGCGGTGGGGGCCGACATGTCTGCTGGTAAGTGTACTAACCAGCAGACATGTCGGGCGGACAGATTCCCACCGGATAGATTTCAAAGCATGCTTTGAAATCTGTCGGGTGGAGAAATCTGTCCGCTAGCCCATACACACGAGCGGAGATGTCTGCTGAAACGGTCCATCGGACCGTTTTCAGCGGACATATCCCCTCGTGTGTACGCGGCCTAAGAGATGTATGTTATGTCACACACTTAGTAAGTACTATGAGGTTACAGTAATGCTGACATACATAAGTACCGTATTTATCGTCTTATAACACACACAGGCGTATAACACGCACCCTAACTTTAAGAAGGAAGTTTCAGGAAAAAAAACTTTCCACAGCCCCCTGTGTATAACACGCAGGCACATTTTACCCTCTATTTTCAGGGTAAAAAAGTGAGTGTTATACGCCAATAAATACAGTATGTGAACCAGACAAGAGTGAGATGTGATCTTGTACAAAAAACAAAAGAGGGATGTTATGTTTGCTCAAAGCATACTGCTAATATGTACCTTTAACACTTTATTAGTTTCCCAAAGTCTCCTCAACACCAAGAGGGAGGGTCAGCAGTTTCGGCCAGTCAGGCTCCAATGCATTGTACTGTACTGTACTAGCACTTTACTGTAAAAAACTTCCCTATATGGTGAAAAAATATTTTGATGAGCTTATCAGTATGTTGCTGCTGCTTCTTCAATGTCTAATTAGCAGCCTGGAAGGTATCAAAGAATGTAGATATTTTGCAGATATTCAGATCAAATTGGTGATTGCTGTTAATGCAGTTGTGGCCGGTGAGGGTGGAGGAAGCTTGAAGCTCGACCATCAGGATAGGACAAATACTGTATGTGGGGGTAAAAATGTAAATCCCAAGACTATGACTACTGCTTGGCATTCTAGCTTTACAGTGTTTCACAATTCTGTGTCCTTTGTAATCCATCATAAGTAGGCAGAGCGGACAACACATGGAATTCCGAGCAAAAAATACACTGTATTGTCAGGTCAAAGAGGAAGTTAGTAGCATGCTATATTACTTGATCATTAAGTTATTTTTATGTACTTTCCATGTTCTTAAAAAGATAAAACATGGGGAAATGTGCATGTATTCCACAGATGTACTACATATGTACCCTATAAACTCGAGTATAAGCCAAGTTTTTCAGCCCTTTTTTTTTAGGCTGAAAATGCCCCCCTCAGCTTATACTCAAGTCTATACTCCTGACCAGTGGCGGCCTGCCCAAATGGGGCGCCCGGGCGCCGCCCCCTCGTGTAGGCACAAAAAAAAGGTAAAAAAAAATATACATTTTTTTTTTCAATGGCCCCTTTAAGAAAAAAAAAATCCTTTAATAAAATAAGATTGTGCGCCGGCCACCATTGCCCTATGAAGCGCCACGTCAATGCAATCCTTAGATTGCAGACGTGGCGCTTCATTTGCGGGCTTTTATCCCGCCTTATGGGTGCATTGCACAGCGCTGAATAGCTTCCCGTGCGTCCGTATCCACTATGAGCGCCGGATAATAATTTATATAGAATCCAGCACACAAACCTCACATGTGACTAATCAAAGACACAAATTAAATAGGTGAGAAAAATAGAAAGGGTGCTGCAATTAAATAATTAGTTTGAATAGAAAACTAAATAGAAATGTGAAAAGAAATACCGTATTTTTCAGCGTATATCGTGCACTTTTTTGCCCTGAAAATCAGGGAAAATCGTGGGTGCGCGATATACGCCAATACCCGCTTTCCCGCGCCGAGTTTTGAATACTCCGCCGACATATACCGAGCGCAGTACACTCGGGAATATTCGGCCAGTCTCGGCTTCTTCCGCGGTCACGTCCTGGACGTACAGGACGTGAGCGCGACAGTTGCCGAGCCTGCCCGAGTGTACTGCGCTCGGTATATGCTGGCGCAGTATTTAAAACTCGGCGCGGGAAACGAGCGGGGAGGACGCCGCAGAAGGACGCCAGACCCGCCGAAGAGGACACCGGACCCGCCGAAGAAGACACCGGACCCGCCGAAGAAGACACCGGACCCGCCGAAGAAGACACCGGACCCGCCGAAGAAGACACCGGACCCGCCGAAGAGGACACCGGACCCGCCGAAGAGGACACCGGACCCGCCGCAGAAGGACAACCGAAGCCGCAGAAGGACGCCGGACCCGCCGAAGAGGACACCTGAAGCCGCAGAAGGACGCCGGACCCGACGAGGCCGCCGATGGACGCCGCGCAAGACACCACAACTGTAAGTACAAAAATAACTTTTTTTCCACAGGATTGGGGGTCAATTTAGGGGTGCGCGGTATACGCGATAAATACGGTACATATTAATGCGCAGCCCAAAAGTCATGTATCTCATCGACTAATGTGACACAACTGTATAATAAACAATTGGTAATTAAAACAGTGAGAGTGATCTGGTCGAAAGCACACAACAAGGTGATCCGATCATGAACAACCCATACTACTAGTATTAAATCCTCATTTGTGATATATGGTCATTCAAGTCCAAAAAAATTAATACTAATGGTTGTGAACAACAAGAAAAGTGTCCAAAAAATAGAAAAGACAAAAATGAAAAAAAGTCCACAAATGATGTAACACTGTAACGACTGGTTCGCAGATTGTCATTCAAATCTTTAAGACTAGACACTTCTTTGGAATAAGGTAGATAGATGGCCGCTTACCAGAAAAGAAGGATCCCCATAACAGGGATCAAATCAGCTCAGCACAAACAGGATGATCCGTCTGGCTCCAAAAGGTGGAAATCGTATTGCCGGGACCTTCAAGGTGAATCCCTGGGGTCCTGGATACACATATACCATCTCCTCTCAGGACAACAGAGGGGACGTTCAGCAAGCAATAGATATGATAATAGAAAAAAGGAGAAAAAACTTCATGGTCCAGGTAAAAAAACACTTGCTCTTTATTTACTCGAGCAGGTTACTGACATCCAAAAAATTTAAGAACAAAACACGAATCTAAAAACAAACACACTGCCAGTGTCTCAGCTCACGCCTGACCAGCTGGCCTGTGATAGGCGGAACACTGAACAGAGTGTCTGCTGGTAAACTGAGTGTTCCGCCTATCACAGAACAGAACAAGGAGAATGCGCAACTTTTTAACAATGGATGCCCGCCGTCTGACTCTGCATGTCACCATAATCGGGTACACAGTCAGGAGTATATAATCCGGTATCGCGATCGGCAAGCCTGCAATGGGCACAGTGAGGTGAGGTTGCAATGGACACAGTGAGGCATGCAAATGGGCACAGTAAGGCGTGCAAATGGGCATTGTTGACCCTCTTTTCCGTTTACAGTAGCTGCTGCTTTCTCACCCGCTGCTTATATTCGAGTCAATACGTTTTCCCATTTTTTTGTGGTAAACATGACTTATATTCGGGTTGGCTTATACTCGAGTATATACGGTATTTTTTATTTTTTTATTCAATGTGCCTTGACACGTGGTTTAAGCAAAAAAGAAAATCACGAGAAATATACATTTTTGGTTTAGATAGCCAATGAAAGGTAATGCTTTATTTAGGTGTTTCACGGTTAGAAATACTGCTTTCGAATTTTTGTAATGCTTGCAAAAGTGAACCGTCTATTGAACTCTATTTCAATATCTTGTAGGACAGGCAAGTTCTGCAAATGCAGCTGCTGGTGGAAAGTTAGCAGAATTCATGGCCAACATAGCATGGGATTTTGCTACAAAAGAAGGGTTTCGAATTTTCAAATCTCAGTCTGGATCTACATCTAGAAATCCAACAACAAGATCTTACACAACTTGGAGTATGATATCTAGCCAAAGATATTCAGGGAAGGGAACATCTTCTACATCTTCCAGAGCCTCTCATCAGTCTGCGCAGATAGGTCACCTGGTCATCTCCCCTGATGGCCTTTCCGGCAAGGCTAAAGATCTGTACAGTCATTTAAAAGAGTTTATTGAAGTTCATATTTATCCCGCTGAGCAAGAATTTCGAAATTACCAGTTCTCGGAAAAAAGATGGACACCTCATCCTTTAACTGAAGAACTTAAGGTGATTAAAAATGGATTAACGTGTGGAATTTGAAGGTATTATGGCATGCATGATAAATGTAGACCTATATGTAAAGGCAAACCACTGTAACCATCTGTATATGTGCTCTTTCCTTCCCCATTTCCTAAGATGTCACATTTCTATCATATGACTGTTGACAAACAGTGGTTGCATGTGTATAGATGGATAAAGGAAGAATCTGTTGACCCCACACTCTATGTTCCCAGGGATGCCTCTGCATTTTCCTAGAAGTCATGTGTCTAGTACATAGCAGTTAAAGGGGTTGAAAGGAAAAAAAATGTTTTCCCTAAATAGTTTCCTTTATCTTAGTGCACTCGTCCTTCACTTACCTCATGCTTCGATTCTGCTTTTAAATGTCCTTATTTCTTCTGAAAAATCCTCACTTCCTGTTCTTCTGTCTGTAACTACACGCAATAATGTGAGGCTTTCTCCCTAGTGTGAAGAAAGCCTCTTGAGGGGGGAGGGGGCGAGCAGGAGGGTCAAAACAAGAAAGGAGATGTGTTAGTGAGCGTCCTGACACTCCTGCTCGCCCCTTCCCCCTTCAAGAGGCTTTCTGTCATGATCCATGTCATGGCTTTGGTCACCTGCTGGTGGCACTATTTCTCCCAGCAACAGGGGTGCAGTTCTGGTGTCCGCCAGCTGGTGTCTCCAATGGAATGGACTCCTCTCTAATTGGGATGAACTGTTACAGGTGTATATAAGCCCGCCCTGCACTGCAATCCAGTGCTTCAGTATTTTTTCCTTGTCAGCCTGTTACCTCCCTGATCTGCTAGCTGGAGCCAACCTGTTCGTGATTTGATCTCTGCCTTGTGCTGGACTCTCCTGATTTGATCCCTGCCCTGTCCTGGACTCTGCTTCCCCTTGTTCCTCACATCCCTGCTTGACCTGGTATATATGCTCCCACCTTGTATATATTTGTTGATTATTGGTTTGATGTTTGCTGTGTTATGCTTGCTTGTTTTGGGTTTTTTTACACGATTGTTTCACGTGTGCTTAACCTTTTATTAAACGTATATTTTGTCACTATCCTGGTGCCTATTGACTTTAGTGCAGCCCATTGACCTGTTGCCTAGTATTGGATGCCTGCGTAGGCATCCCCTGACACTTTCTCTACACCAGGGAGAAAGCCTTGCATTACTGCTATAGTCGCTAGCAATAATCACTGTGGGCTTTAAGAAGCTAAGATTGATATGTTCTTAGTTAAAGCGGAGTTCCACCCAAAAATGGAACTTCCACTTTAAGCACTCCTCACCCTCTTACGTGCCACATTTGGTATGTAATTTTTTTTGGGGGGGGGGTGTGGGCTTTCGTAAGAGTGGGACTTCCTGTCCTACTTCCTCCTTCCACCCAGGGACCGCCTTGGCAACTTCTTTTCTCACCTTATGCGGCCCCTCCCTTTAGGCGATCTCCAGGGACACGTGACAGGTCCCAGGAGATTGCCTGTCCATTTATAGAGCGCAACGCGACTCGCGCTTGCGCAATGAGTGCCTGGCTGTGAACCCGAAAGCTGTCACGGCCGAGTGCCCACGCTATGAATGGAGGTGCCGGCGGAGGAGGAGGACAGTGGCGCAGGTAAGTGTCTGTTTATTAAAAGTCAGCAGCTACACTTTTAGTAGCTGCTGACTTTTAATAAACACTTAAAGGCTGGAACTCCGCTTTATGTAAAACGACCATCATATCTGTAATTTGGAGAGGCGCCACATGCCAAGAATCGGTGTTAAATTGAAAATTTTGCTGTTTTAGTTTAAAGTGGTTTATTCAACAATAAAAAAAAATTGTAATCTGACGGACAAAGCTGTATGTGTGTTTTCTAACAGCCTAAATGGTGTCAACATTTGTCTGATAGGAAAAAGCAAAATCACAGGGACTGTGGAATCTTTTCCTGCCTGTAGAGAGCGACCCAGAGGGTAAATATGGTGCCAAGTTGACAAATGTGGAATATGCCCATCTCTGTGAATTAATGGGAACATCTCTGCATGCCCCTGAGGTATGTTTTATTGTACAGAAGTATATCATCAAAACATTCCTTTGTAAGTGCACATACCAATATTTTATAACCTTCGTGTTTTTCAGTGTTATATTAGGTTTATTAACATAAATATGAAGAAAATCATGAGCCAGGGATACAAGATGGCAGCTTGATTTATCGTCTCCTAGTTCTAAATGTGTAATGTGTTCTGAACAGTTATTATTTGTAACTAATATACTGTTAACTAGAAAAATACTGCTACACCATGACGTACTCCTTGGTGTAAACATAGCCTAGGTTAAGAAACATTATAAGGCCTCTTTCACATGAGCAGCTGTTAAAAACATGTTTATTTTTTTGAGATTTCAAGATTCCAGGCACAGCGATCGCTTGCAGTTGTACATTGCGATTAGCAGCGATTACTTGCGTTTACATGCAGCTGCGGTGGAAGATTCTTGCCATTTCTGATGTGATTCCTGTTTTTCTTTCCTTGTTGCTGCTGCTATCCGCAGGTAAAATAGTACACTGCGATTACCTGCAGTTTTGTGCAATTAACTGCGATAAATCAGTCCTGGACACAGTCAAATTAATTTTTTCTAACCGCACAAAACCTCATGCAACAAAACCGTCGCTAAATGCAGTATGTGAATGGGGCCATAGGAAAGCATTGTCTGAGTTTAGGTGCAGTAGATAACTTCATCTATCCACAGTTAAAAGCTGAATTCTATCAAGGAGGGAAACAAATGGATGTACTTTTGCAATGGAAGGGCGTTTGTCTAGGCCTATTTATGCCCTGGGCGTAGCTCACTCAGTACGCCGGGCCTAGTTCCAATCTCACTGATTACGCTGGGCCGAGTTGTGAGCATGCGCAGAGAGGCGCTGGCCATAGTCAGCGTCATGCGCAGTCTGGCCGGCCCTTCATTTGCATGGGGTCACGGCTCATTTCAATAGAACTTCCCACTTTAAATTACGCCGCCTTACGCCGCGGAATTTACATCGCGCCGGCGCAAATTTGGGCGCAAATACGACGAGGATACAGTACTTGCGCCTCTAAGTTGAGCCGGCTTAACGGAAAGGAGATGCGCTACGTCGGTGTAAATACACGGCGATGTACGTGGATCTGGCCCATAAAGTGCAAGTGCGATTATACTATGTGTGCCAGTCTATTTTTGTGTCACCACAATATACAATACGAACATTTCTTTACAAAGGAAATCTAAAACTGCAACTAACTGCTAATCAGTGCTGACAAAAAGTGTAAATGTGAACATATTTTCAAAACTAAAAAACATATAAAATAAAAAAATGTCCCAACTTACATCTTTTTTTTTATTTTAAATACATTTTTAAAACATTAAAATTGTGTTTTATTGGGTTTTCAGTGGTCATTTTATACTCTTATTTTTAGATCTTCAATTGTTCAGCCCCAGACACAGGAAATATGGAAGTGCTGGTTCGCTATGGGACAGAGGAACAGAAGGAAACATGGTTGAAGCCACTATTGGAAGGAGAGATCAGGTCCTGTTTTGCTATGACTGAACCAAAGGTAAAACAATGTTTTACTCTAAAATATTTGCTTCTAAAGACATGCATTACGTATACTGAGAAAATGAAGGATTCACCGCACAACTGGACTGTAGAAGACATATTTTCTTAGTTTGTTTAACAGCCACATGATACAGTTCATATTAATTTCATGGTCACACATGCTTTTTTAAGAGCACAGTTCAGTGAGAAGTCTTTGAAAAAGCACTCATAATTATAAAATATAAAGGAGCTGTATTCTGTGCTATTTAATAAACTAAGAACGTTTTCCACCTTTTGGTTGTGCAGTAATTTGTTCACATTCTTAGTACCTGGCTGCGAGTGAGACAAACCAGACCATCACCCAGCCATAGTAGACGGTGTGAGAGCTGATCCCCACCTGGGGCAGTTTGTTTCATATCAATCTGAATGCTTTACATGTAGGTTTCTAGTTTTTTATACTCTGATTTAGTATTTTAAAGGTGTCTTCCACTTTTAACAATTGCTACACCTCTGGCCTTTCAAACAATCGTGCTAGGTGCTTGTCAACTCTTTCATGACTTTACTGGAAAAATAACAGGGCGTTTATTTCTACTGTATTTATTTGCATATAACACTCACTTTTTTACCCTGAAAATAGAGGGTAAACTGTGCCTGCGTGTTATACACAGGGGGCTGTGGATGTTTTCTTCCTGAAACTTCCCTCTTAAAGTTAGGGTGCGTGTTATACGCCTGTGTGTGTTATACACCGATAAATACGGTAATTTATCAAAACATGCAGGAACTTATCATTGTGCATAATTTAGTTTTTTCTTTATCTTGTAAGACTGTCAACACTGGTTCCAAGGATAGAGTCACTGACCTTTTTATATATTCTGCCATAGGTTGCCTCTTCTGATGCCACTAACATTGAGGCTTCAATAACAGAAGATGGGAACTCCTATATTATTAATGGCCATAAATGGTGGACATCAGGTATATATTTTTAAAATATTAAAATGTGTGATGTGAATGTACCTGTTTTGCTTTTCATGCTGTGAAATATTTGCAGGAGTGTTCTATCATAATTCAGGGCTGATGCTCTTGTCATATCTTCTGAACACCCACGATAATTTGGGATCGTTGTTCGCTCTCTTCCTACCAGAAAAACAAATGTGGCTGTCTGTAACCATTGAATATGGTATCAAATGTTGTCTTGGTAAAAGAACTCACTTTAAATCTACCTTTCTCATAACTTAAACTAGTGGTCTCCAAACTGTGGCCCGGGGGCCAGATGCAGCCCCTTGCTTGCTTTTATCTGGCCCTTTGAGCACTTTTCCTTCTGCTGATACAAGACATTATTCCTTCCACTGACACCAACAATGGGGCAATATTCCTGCCAACATAACACTGGGACACAATTTTTTCCATTGACGCCAACAATGGTGCACTATTCCTCCAACAGACACCAATGATGGGGTATTATTAATCCCACTTCCACAATGATGGGGCACTATTCCTTCCCCCCCAATATTAAAGATGCATTGTTTACTCCTACTGATGCCAGAACAATTTCTACTCCCAATGGCCACAGTCCTGCCCCCTAAAGTCTAGAGGACAGCAAACTGACCCTTTCTTTGAAAAGTTTGGAGACGGACCTAAACTATTGCATTCCCAAGAATGCTGCAATTTTCATACTTACAGGCAAGGAGAATTAGGTGCCTATGCACAAAGTTACCAAGCTTAATGCTTAACTTTTGTAAATGGGCCACCCAATAGTTACTAGGTATCTACAGCAAACGTGTGTGTGTTATTTCTAATCTGAGGAAAATTGATAATTTAATAATTGAAGCTTTCCAAAATCTGAGTTAAAATGTTAAAGTATCACTGAAGGCAAAACTTTTTTATTTGTTTTGTATAGAGCAGAGAGCGATTAGAACACAGGTTTTTAATGCTGCCTGTGCCCCTCTTAGGGAGTTTCACCCTCTATATTTTTCCTGTTTACAGTTATTACCAAGAGTAAAAGAAAATAAGAGCCCATTCACACAGGGGCAACACGACTTCCAGCACGTCTTTGGGAGGCAACTTGGACACGACTTGAGTATGAATCATCAGGCAACTTACAAGGCAACTTCAAGTTGCCTCCAGGACAGTACAAGGCAACTTCAAGTCGCCTCCAGGACCAGAGGCTTTCCAGTGGCCAATCAAACACTAGCTCTGTGGGAGGGAGGGGGGAGGAAGGGGTTTGCCTGAGAAATGTATGTTATCTTCCTGTATTGTTGCTTCAGTTAAGACAGAGATCCGACTTCTGAGGCGACTTCCATTGAAATCAATGGGTACAAGTTGCCTACAAGTCACCTAGAAGTCGGATTGAAGTGGTCCAGGAATCTTTTCTGAAGTCGGAGCGACTTCAGTAGTGTACATTAAGATGGCTTCCATTCATTTTCTCGACCGCGCGACTTGGGGTGATTTGAAGTCGGATCCCAGGTCGCCCCAGTGTGAACTGGCTCTCAATCTCAAAGTTTAGGTTGTCACCAGAACAGGAAGGAAGGGGGAATCATCAAATGGGAAAACTAGTTCTGGTGGCAATGAAGGATTCCCTCGCTTTGGAGGGAATTTCTCTCACTTCCTGTTTTGGTTATGGGGCCGGAAGTGAAGGGAAATCTCCCCAATGATACACAGATGGCACAAAAAAAAACTGACAGGGATTATAATCCTCTCTTGTTCTATACAGAAAAAAAAAAAAAAGGTTTTGCCTTTGGTTCTACTTTAATTATGAATTTTTGTTAAATGTAAATGAAAAGGGCAAACATATTTGCTGTGCTTATAGAATTATAGACTGTTACATTTTTTTTTTTTTATTATACTCTTGCCATGCAAACTACCCAGACTGCCTTTTGCTGACCTCTTTATGTAAATTTTAGTTTCCCGCTTGTCATTATCGGATTTAAACCTCTCAATTGAAAAACATAATATAAATGGGTTAGGGGAGTACCATCGTCTTAGGGTCAAGAATTAAGTTGACGGTTCCAGGTAATCCCCAGAGACCCTGAGAACCGACAGTGTAAGGGTGGGCGGGGAGGACTATATCGGTACAGAATAAGGTGTTTATACTCGACCAGAGTAGTACAACAAAGTAGTTATTGAAAAATGTATTTTGCATAATATACATAAAAAAACACATAGCAGGCTTAGACTGGGAGAGATGGGCACCAATTGGAATTTATTCTTGGTAGGGAACATGTTGATAGGAGGATAGAGTAGAATGAACAAAGCTGGTAAGTTATAGAAGTATGTTGCTTCTCCTTCATTGTCAAATCAGTGAGCTGTGAGCCGAAAAGCACTAAAAATGGTGTCCCTGTCTTAGCTGTGCTGCCTGGCAGAGGTGTATAGATCACAAAAGTGTCTGGACAAAGTACAGTGACTTGCGAAAGTATTCGGCCCCCTTGAACTTTGCGACCTTTTGCCACATTTCAGGCTTCAAACATAAAGTTATAAAACTGTAATTTTTTTGTGAAGAATCAACAACAAGTGTGATACAATCATGAAGTGGAACGAAATTTATTGGATATTTTAAACTTTTTTAACAAATAAAAAACTGAAAAATTGGGCGTGCAAAATTATTAAGCCCCCTTAAGTTAATACTTTGTAGAGCCACCTTTTGCTGCAATTACAGCTGTAAGTCGCTTGGGGTATGTCTCTATCAGTTTTGCACATCAAGAGACTGACATTTTTGCCCATTTCTCCTTGCAAAACAGCTCGAGCTCAGTAAGGTTGGATGGAGAGCGTTTGTGAACAGCAGTTTTCAGTTCTTTCCACAGATTCTCGATTGGATTCAGGTCTGGACTTTGACTTGGCCATTCTAACACCTGGATATGTTTATTTGTGAACAATTCCATTGTAGATTTTGCTTTATGTTTTGGATCATTGTCTTGTTGGAAGACAAATCTCTATCCCAGTCTCAGGTCTTTTGCATACTCCATCAGGTTTTCTTCCAGAATGGTCCTGTATTTGGCTCCATCCATCTTTCCATCAATTTTAACCATCTTCCCTGTCCCTGCTGAAGAAAAGCAGGCCCACACCATGATGCTGCCACCACTATGTTTGACAGTGGGGGTGGTGTGTTCAGGATGATGAGCTGTGTTGCTTTTACGCCAAACATAACGTTTTGCATTGTTGACAAAAAGTTCGATTTTGGTTTCATCTGACCAGAGCACCTTCTTCCACATGTTTGGTGTGTCTCCCAGGCAAGGGCGGATCCAGAGTCTAGTCTCGGGAGGGGCACTGCCAGAAAGTAAGGTGTTGCTTACAGAACTCAATTAGGTGTCCGATGTGTCCGCTGCAATGTTGCAGTACCGCTAAAAAATCAATGATTGCCGCCATTACTAGTAAAAAATATTTAAATATAAATGCCATAAATCTATCCCATAGTTTCTAGACGATTGTCAGGGACTGCAGACATGGTACAAGAGATGGTCAGAGACTGCAGACATGGTACAAGAGATGGTCAGAGAATGCAGACATGGTGCAAGAGATGGTCAGAAACTGCAGACATGGTACAAGAGATGGTCAGAGACTGCAGACATGGTACAAGAGATGGTCAGAGACTGCAGACATGGTACAAGAGATGGTCAGAGACTGCAGACGTGGTACAGGAGATGGTCAGAGACTGCAGACGTGGTACAAGGGATGGTCAGAGACTGCAGGCATGGTACAAGGGATGGTCAGACTGCAGGCATGGTACAAGGGATGGTCAGAGACTGCAGGCATGGTACAAGGGATGTTTAGAGACTGAAGACATGGTACAAGAGATCAATGCAGCCTCATCAGTGCCCATCATTGCAGCCTCACTGTGCATATGAACGCAGCCCCACCTTTGTATAAAAATTCAGTCCCACTTTTGTATATTAATGCAGTCCCACTTTTGTTTATTAATGCACTACCACTTTTGTATATTAATGCAGTCCCACTTTTGTATATCAATGCAGCCCCACCTTTGTATATCAATGCAGACCCACCTTTGTATATCAATGCAGACCCACCTTTGTATATCAATGCAGTCCCACCTTTGTATATCAATGCAGTCCCACCTTTGTATATCAACGCAGTCCAACCTTTGTATATCAATGCAGTCCCACCTTTGTATATTAATCCAGTCCCACCTTTGTATATTAATCCAGTCCCACCTTTGTATATCAATCCAGTTCCACCTTTATCTATGAATCCAGTCCCACCTTTATCTATGAATCCAGTCCCACCTTTGTCTATGAATCCAGTCCCACTTTTGTCTATGAATCCAGTCCCACTTTTGTCTATGAATCCAGTCCCACTTTTGTCTATAAATGCAGTCCCACTTTTGTCTATAAATGCAGCCCCACTTTTGTCTATAAATGCATCCCCACTTTTGTCTATAAATGCAGCCCCACTTTTGTCTATTAATGCATCCCCACTTTTATCTATTAATGCAGCCACACTGTACATGGCACTCACCATGGCATTACCTCGATCACACACAGCAGGTATCTCCTCTCCCGACGTGTGTCATGGAACAAACAGGAGCTGTAGGTCTGTGTTCGGCAGGGCAGTGTGCTCTAGCAAGGTCCCCCCTAGACGGGCTTGTTTGATAGACAAAACACTGATTCAATCAGTGTTCCATCTACTATCACACAAGCAGGTCTAGCACAGGCAGCACAGCTGAACACAGATCCAGCTCTCACACACAGCCAGAGATGCCCAATGTCATACACGCAGGAGAGAGGGGAGCGCTGCAGTAAGCTAGAGCTCAAAGCAGCCTCAGGACAGGCAGCCTACCGGCCCTGGTGATGAGAGAGAGAGAGTGATAGACTCGGCCGCGGCAGCTGCAGGCAGGCCCGGACTGGGACAAAATATAGGCCTGGGCATTTTAGACTGAGCAGCCCGGGGGGAGAAAGAAAGATAGATAAAGATAAAAAGAAAGAAGGGAAGGAAGGAAGATAGATAGATAGATAAAAAGAAAGAAGGGAAGGAAGGAAGATAGATAGAAAGCAATAAGGGAAGATAGATAGATAGATAGATAGACAAGAAAGCTAGATAGATAAACAAGAAAGATAGATAAAGATAGAAAGCAAGAAGGGAAGGAAGATAGATAAAGAAAGAAATATAGATAAAGAAAGAAGGGAAGATAGATAGATAGATAAATAGATAGATAGATAGATAAAGAAGGGAAGGAAGGAAGATAGATAAAGAAAGAAAGATAGATAAAGATAGAAAGAAAGAAGAGAAGGAAGGAAGATAGATAAAGAAAAATAGATAGATATAGATAGACAGTGGCGGTGCGTCTATAGAGGGCGCCGGAGCGCCGCCCCCTCTGGCTCAGCCGCGACAATGGGCACAGTGGCGACGATGGGCACAGTGGCATCAATTGGCACAGTGGTGACAATTGAAGGGCACAGTGGCTGCATTTGATGGCATGGCACAGTGGTGACACTTGATGGCACAGTGGCTGTGTTTGATGGCATGGCACAGTGGTGACAATTGATGGCACAGTGGCTGTGTTTGATGGCATGGCACAAAGGTGACAATTGATGGCACAGTGGTTGCGTTTGATGGCATGGCACAGTGGCTGTGTTTGATGGCATGGCACAGTGGTGACAATTGCTGGCACAGTGGCTGTGTTTGATGGCATGGCACAGAGGGGACAATTGATGGCACAGTGGCTGTGTTTGATGGCATGGCACAGTGGTGACAATTGATGGCACAGTGGCTGCGTTTGATGGCACAGTGGCTGCGTTTGATGGCATTGCACAGTGGGGACAATTGATGGGCCCAGTGGCTGCGTTTGATGGGCACAGTGAGGCTGCAATTGTTTTTTTTTGTTTTTTCATTTGCGCCACCAAAAATTTTGAGCACCAGCCACCACTGTAGATAGATAGCTAGATAGATTATTATCTATCTATCTACAGTGGCAGCTGGTGGGGGGGTGCAAACGAAAAAAAAAAAAGAGAGAGAGAAAGAAAGAAAGGTGAAGAGAGAGCGAGAGAGAAGGGAATGAAGGGGACCCCATACATCAGTGTACAGTACTCTCAGTACTCACTCAGAGGCAGGAGGGACTGACTGGATGGATATCAGACTCCATCTTTCCTTTCTGATTGCTGGGCTTGAATCTTCCCGCCCTCATCCCTTAGGCAGCAGAACAGTGTCCGTCGGGAGAGTGGGCGGGGCAGACACGGGAGGAGAAGAAGAGAGGAGGGGGAGGAGTAGAAGCAGCTCCTCTCCTCTAACTGGACGTGGGGGCAGCAAGGGGAGGGGAGAAGTGTCAGAGCTGGCTATGATACCCCAGCTGATCTCTCTCTATCTGGCGCTGTGTTGGTAGTGTACACCCCTGGGGAGACGTGACATACAGCCCGCTGGCCGTCGAGGGCCGTTGGCGGGCCGCAATCGGCCCGCGGGCCGTTCGCGGGCCAAAGCCGGCCCGCGGCCCACAGGCATTTGCTAGGTTTGCCCTATGGCCAGTCCGGGCCTGGCTGCAGGCACCGCAAAGCAGTTTAACCACTTAAGGACCCCCGCACGCACATATACGGCCACAGAATGGCACGTACAGGCACAAGGGCGTAAATTTACGTCCCCGCCTGAGTGCGGTTCGGGGGTCCCATCGGGACCCCCTCCGCGGCGTGCGGGGGTCCCCCTACCTCTGGGAGCGATCCGGGATCTGCGGGCGGATGTCCGTGATATCCGCCCCCCCCGCGATCGCTCCCAGCCAATGGGAGCGCGCTCCCAGCCTGTCACTTCCTCCTCCTGTGTTTACACAGGAAGGAGGAAATGATGTATTCTCTCATCGCAGCGCTGTTTCCCAGCGCTGCTGATGAGAGAAGACATCACAAGTAAGTGTGCACCAACACAACACTGACACACACTCACATAGGCATATTAACCCCTTGTGATCGCCCCCCCCACCCCCCTGTCACAGTGTCACTGAATGCAGTGATTTAATCACTGCATTTAGTGTCAGTGTGACAGGCAGTGTAAAAAACAGTTAGTGTTAGGTTCAGGATAGCCCCCCCACCCCCCCTAATAAAGTTTTATCCCCCTGATCACCGCCCTAGTTAACCCTTTCACTCCCTATTGCCAGCGTCACTAAGCGATCATTTTTCTGATCGCTGTATTAGTGCCGCTGTTCCCGCTAGGTAGCTATTTTTTTTTATTGCGATTTTTTTTTTTACTAAAGACATGTGGCTAAATAAATTTTGGCCTAAATGTTTGACTAAAATTTAGTTTATTTGATTTTTTTTTTAACAAAAAGTAAAAAATAGTGTTTTTTTTTCAAAAATGACGCTCTATTTTTGTATATAGCGCAAAAAATAAAAATCGCAGAGGTGATCAAATACCACCAAAAGAAAGCTCTATTTGTGGGAAGAAAAGGACGCAAATTTTGTTTGGGAGCCACGTCGCACGACTGCGCAATTGTCTGTTAAAGCGACGCAGTGCCGAATCGCAAAAACACCTTGGGTCATTTACCAGCGTATTGGTCCGGGTCTTAAGTGGTTAAAAAAAATGGTAAAAAAAAAAAAATTTTTTTTTTTTTTTTAAGCCAATGTGACATGATTGCCTCGGGGGGGGGGGGGGCAATTTCCCTGTTGCCCCCCCCCCCCCTGGATCCGCCGTTGCTCCCAGGTGGCTTGTGGCAAACTTTAAACAACACTTTTTATGGATATCTTTAAGAAATGGCTTTCTTCTTGCCACTCTTCCATAAAGACCAGATTTGTGCAGTATACGACTGATTGTTGTCCTATGGAGTGATCATGGGCCTCTTGGCTGCATCTCTGATCAGTCTTCTCCTTGTATGAGCTGAAAGTTTAGAGGGACGGCCAGGTCTTCGTAGATTTGCAGTGGTCTGATACTCCCATTTCAATATTATGGCTTGCACAGTGCTCCTTGGGATTTTTAAAGCTTGGGAAATCTTTTTGTATCCAAATCCGGCTTTAAACTTCTCCACAACAGTATCTCGGACCTGCCTGGTGTGTTCCTTGTTTTTCATGATGCTCTCTCTGCGCTTTAAACGGACCTCTGAGACTATCACAGTGCGGGTGCATTTATACGGAGACTTGATTACACACAGGTGAATTCTATTTATCATCATTAGTCATTTAGGTCAACATTGGATCATTCAGAGATCCTCACTCAACTTCTGGAGAGTTGCACTGCACTGAAAGTAAAGGGGCTGAATAATTTTGCACGCCTAATTTTTCAGTTTTTTATTTGTTAAAAAAGTTTGAAATATCCAATAAATTTCGTTCCACTTAATGATTGTGTCCCACTTGTTGTTGATTCTTCACAACAAATTACAGTTTTATATCTTTATGTTTGAAGCCTGAAATGTAGCAAAAGGTCGCAAAGTTCAAGGGGGCCGAATACTTTCGCAAGGCACTGTAACAAATCCTTTATATGAGTATTTAAAATGTGTATTTAACTGATTGCCTGGAGTTTAATGTTAGGGGGTCAGTGACCCGGATTAGTTATGAATATCTTGAGTTTAGACTTTGTTGCAATTATTACATACCGTATTTATCAGCGTATAACACGCACAGGCGTATAACACGCACCCTAACTTTAAGAGGGAACTTTCCACAGCCCCCTGCGTATAACACGCAGGCACATTTTACATTTTAGCAATGCAACTAGAATTTTCAGAATAAGGTCAGCAGTGGCATCTTACATTTTTCTGTCTGAACATATTTCCTTTAAGAAGTGATGGAAATAATAAGTAAGGAAAAAATGCTCAAAAGCCATGAACGTGCTGGTAAATGGTTTGTTCTGACAGAAGGCATAATTGTGTCCATAAGGCAAGTATTGTACTATTGTGTTAATGTTGCTGATTATGATTTTTTTTTTTTTTAAAGGAGCATTGGATTCACGCTGTAAGATCTGTGTTTTTATGGGGAAGACAGATCCAGCTGCACCTCGTCATAAGCAGCAGTCAATGATTCTGGTACCCATGGACACTCCTGGAGTCACAATTCTGAGACCTCTCACAGTCTATGGATTAGATGATGCCCCAGGTAAACACATAGGGACAGGAAGAATTAAAAGTCAGCAGCTACAAATACTGCAGCTGCTGACTTTTAATATATGGACACTTACCTGTCCAGGTAACCCCCGATGTTGGCACTCCAGCCGATCCGAAGATTGGGCTGTTTCTCGAAAGTGGGGAACGGTACCCGTCAAAAATAGGTACTCATTCCCCCCCTTACCCCTGACAGGTGCCAAATGTGGTTTACCGTGGTATCTTTGCATCGGCTGTCGGGTGCAGCCGTTGCCATTTCTGGTAAGGGAACCCAGCAATGAAGCCTTTCGGCTTCACAGTCCGCTCCCTACTGCACATGTGGCAGAGGAAGGAGGAGGGGGCCAAGCTTCTGGGAGATGGGGCCACGGCACCTGAAAAAAACAGGTACTCGTTCCCCACGTATTTAGAGGGGGGCTGCAGTGGGGGCTGAATGTAAAAGATTTATTTACATTAATGCAGAGAATGAATTAAGATAAACCTTTCACCTTTACAACCACTTTATGTTTGTGTAGCACCCTGATGTTTAGGCAGGGTTGCTTTGAAGTTTACCTGCCAGGTATAGTTGCCTTGGCCAATTGATAGGCGATCAATTGATTCCACCTTAATTCTGGAGTTGCTGCACTTTTTTTTTCTGTCACTAGATGGCCGGGTATCTGGTGGCATTAGATAAGATAAGGGCAATGCAAGGACAGATTAGGAATAGATGAGGTATCCCAGCCAATTGGCAGGCATCTTCTTGGGTCCCTTGGCTTGCTAGGAAAGCCTATTTATTTGGGTGAGGTCAGGTGATCGGGGGGTCTGCAACATCTGGACAGCTATCTGGGTGGACGTGTGTTGTGCTGCCTCGGGCTGCTATGCCAAAGTCTGAGGCCTATCCTGGGGACATCTGGCTGCTAGGCTGTCTGAGGGCCTATCCAGAAGCAAGAGAGCAGCGTATTGTTGGGATTGCGGCTCGTGATCCAACCAGAAGTGGCGGTTCTGCCGGCCGGAGAACCTGATGTGGTGTGGTCGGAGGTAGAGGGGAAGCTGTCGCCACTAAGGGACCAACCACCTTACTACCAGGGACCACAGTAAGTAGCTGAAGCATGTAGCAGAGCAGTGTTTTCACCAACCGGAGATAGTAAAGAATTGGGAAACTTCAGCAGGTGTCAAGCCAGGGACCCAGCCAGCGGAGATTGCAAAGCAGCCTTGTGTACCAAGCCAGGGACCGAGCAGGCCATTGGGGTGATGCTTGAGGAGTATCTGTAAGTGCCAAGCTAGGGACCCAGCAGGGAAGCGGGGGTGACGCTTAAGGAAGATACTTAGTGAGAAGATTGGAAGAGCTCAGGAGATCCAGTGGCAGTGGATCAGTACGGCTAGTGACAGAGAGTCAGACTAGGAGCTCAGTGCAGTGAAAATCTACAAGAAGTGATTTCTAGAGGAAGTATAGAAGTTTGTTACTACTTGTGTTAAAGACTGTTACCATAGGAGACAGCAATCCTACATATGCAGACATGGTTTCCTGCTGGGTGCCTTTTCCCTGCATGGTTGTCTACCTATAGAAGTCTGAGTCTTCCAATTAACATCGCAACTACTAAAGGGTGTCTTGGCCCAAAACCCTCTCTCCCACAGTTCTGTTCAAGAGAAAAATAGGATTTTTTATGACAGCTTACCTGTAAAATCCTTTTCTTGGAGTACATCACGGGACACAGAGCGGCAATCCATTACTATGTGGGTTATAGAGTCTACCTTCAGGTGTGGACACTGGTGTAATTAACTACACAGGAAGTTCCCTCCCTATATAACCCCTCCCATACTGGGAGCTCCTCAGTTTTTGTAGCAAAGCAATAAGTGTCCCAATATCCCCAAACAAGAGGGGCGGGAGCTCTGTGTCCCGTGATGTACTCCAAGAAAAGGATTTTACAGGTAAGCTGTCATAAAAAATCCTATTTTCTTTATCGTACATCACGGGACACAGAGCGGCAATCCATTACTATGTGGGATGTCCGAAAGCAATGCTTACTGAGGGGAGGGAGACACAAACAACGCAGGCCGCCATCAGATGTGAGGATCTATAATGCTGCCAGATGCATACTGCGCCAAAAAGCTGCATCCTTTTGCCCTCCTATGTACATCTGACAAGAATCAGTGAACCTAAGCACAGACGCCAAGTTGCGGCCCTGAAAATCTGCGTCATAAAGGCTCGGTAAAGCATCGCGCATAAAGCGCTTACTATCCTGGTACGGAGCACCCCCCCCCCCCAAGAAACAGGGGGAGTCCCACTCTCCGAACCACAAGCCTGAATAATACCCTGATGAATCAATCTTGAAAACAGTTGATTTTAGACGCTGCCTGCCCCTTCCTGGGGCCTCCTGGTAGCGCAACAACAACATCAGCTTTCCGTATCCGAGCAGCCGCTTCAGATAGGCCTTGACCCTTCTACTCCAAAGGAGAGAGTGTAACCATTTTAATAGCTGAACTGAACACTGCCTGCCCACATCTAGGGTCTTCTGGCAGCACAATAAAAACTTCAGATTTCTATATCTGAACCTTCAGATAGATATTTAACTGCTCTCATCTCTACTGAGAGAAAGCAATAACCTTTCCTTCCGAAAACAAGGTTTTGAAAAAGGGGGAGGTAAGAATATCTAGATTCAAATGAACACTAGATCCTTCTAGTAAATAAGGCTGGGTGAGGATTAACATCACCCTACTTGTAAGAATAAGTATGGTTTTATACCAAGAGGTTGCCAATACTGAAACTCTCTTGGAGGCTACCACAACCAAGAACACCAATTCCCTTGTTAAAGGCTGAAGGGAAATATGGTGCATCGGCCCACAGAGCTGACCCTGTAAGCCGACAAAACTAGAGCCAATCCTCCAAGCACAAGGGCGACTAAACTGGTGGACTTATGCGCGTCACCCCTTGTATAATGGCTCGGAACAAAGAGTGTGAAGCAAGCGACCTTTGGAGGCAAGGCCGAGATCGGATCCTTGATGTAACTTAAGGCTGGCTCCGTCTCCTTTCCAAATGCAGGAAGGCAGGAATTTTATCTTTGACAAACTTCCAAGGATGCCACCATCTGTTTCATACCAGGAACATGGGCTCTCCCGATCCTGGGATATCTGGTCCTGGAGGCCAGCCTTCCTGTATGAATCAAGGAAGTGCCGTTGATTCTAAAAACCCTGATCCTGAAGAATGTGGGCTAAAATAGCCAGACCATTAATTCACCTGTTGCACGACAGGATGTAATACCCCCTTCGAAGTAGGCCTGGACAAGATGTAAGGGACTGTGGGTCCTCTACTACCACCCCTACTGTCCCTGCACAGAAAAGGTCGTCAGGGTTATGCCGGAGTAATCAGGCCAGCTTCCGCCATCCTCTAATGTTGCATGGAAGCCACAAACGCCGCGGCACTGGGGGGAGAGACATAACCAGTGACCACTGGTCCCACCAGATTACTAACACATCTGCCCCGCATGCGGGTGGATCCCTTGTCCTTGACCTCAAGCTGTTCAATTTCTTGTTGAGCCTGGACGCCAATACATTTTATGTACAGGGTACTATTTCTGTGGCCCTTGGTCAGGAAAACAGTCGGGGTGTAGAGGTCCTTCTCCTGGAGACACTTGTTGACGGCTACAGCGAATCGCCTGCCAATTCTGCATTTTATGAAATGACGAATGTCAATAGGCAAGGCACAAGCTCCTCCTTGGTAAATTAAGTAAATCACTTAATATGGTATAGTCTGATTGAACTCTGACCGAACCAACCAGCCCCTGAACGTTCAGGCCCCTAAGCCAGATGCTCCATCGGTAGCTCTAGCTGACAGATAAGGCTCCCTTGGAGCTCGACTACTTCCCCTAGGCCAAGGTCTCTTCCTGACCTGGCAAACCCTTTAGTTAAGAACCACCAAGAGGAATTCCAGCCTATCTCTGGGACCGGTTCTTTGGATAATGCTAGGTCAAGATCCACTCCTTCTAGGCCAACACAATACTGTTTATAACAGTCCTGAATAAAAGTATAGGGAACTGTCTTGAATGAAGCAGCATCTTCTCTAGTGCCTTAAGCAGAAGGCAAAAAGTAAGGAACTGTTCCTTGCCGTAACCACCTAGACCAGCTTTCTCATAGCGATGGTCTTGTCTTAGGCCAAAAGGACTCTCCTGGTGCAAAACATACCCAGCTTCTTGTCAATGAAGAATGTATCTTTAGACTGGAATCCTAACCCAGGATATCCAGATACCTGACCATGCTGGACACCCTTAGGTCCATCCATGCTGCTGACTGATCCATCAGCAGGAGTCTGCTTCCGTATGCCATTACTGCTATACCCTGGGCCTACAGACCTGCTAGAGGCAGGCCCTAGCACCCTGACAACCCAGACACGGAGGCTAACCCAAAAGGGCAAGACCACCAACTGGAGATAGTGCTGTTCCCCTGCACAACGCAGACAACCTCTGCAGTCCCAAGTAAATAAACACATATGCAACTGGCTCCCCATATGTGTATGTGGCAAGTGTTAAAGCCATATGCCTCAATGGAGGCGTGTGTACATGGCAGTGTGTGTTCATGGAAGCATGAAATCATATAAATATGTCTCACGCCAAACATGCATATAGCATGTGTGCTCTGGAACGAGCATCCTTGCAAGCAAGCAAGCATGTGCTATAAAACGTGTTATGCAACAATGTGCAACATGAACCCATGCAGACACGTATCTCTATGCAAACACAAGGCATCCTGTATTGCTTAATTAAGCCACCATGTGCAACGTTAAAGTAACCATGCATGCGATTCCGCATCTTCCATGCGATCAACATCTTATGCATTTTAAGCACTACTGTGCGGACAAGAACCCTTGTGTGACCAAGCACCCCTGTGCGTTCCAGCATCCTTATGCACCCAAGCATCTTAATGCGACTTTAGGCATTTCTGTGAAACAAGCCTCTCTATGTGATCAAGTATCCCTGGGTAATCCAGGACTCTGTTGATCCAACAACCATGTGTGATCCAGCTTCTTTTTGCATTCAAGCATCTTTAAGCGATCCCTTTAGGCCTTGAGTAATCCAGGACTTGGGTGATCGGGTAATCCTGTGTGATTCAGCATTTTTTTTTTTCTCATTAAAAGATTTTATTGAATTATAAGTCAAAAGAAACAAGACAAATACAAATGTTGGCTCATCACAGATGCAACTGTGTGAAAAACATGCCAGATAGTAGTACAAATATGAAACTCCATAGACTAGCAGTATAAACTGGTTACAAATAAGATTGCAAGAGTAGTCACGGGGTCGCGAATACTGTGAAAGTAGAAATTATAACAAATGCAATATTAAATCATCAGTTGTTCGTGTTAGTAACGTATCTATGCATAGGGACATTTCCCAGGAGTGATCCGGGAGCCAAGCGAATATAAGGCCATCACGAGGGATGTCTCAGATGGAGTGGGTGTAGAAGAGCATGAAAAAGAGAAAAAGAGGGGAAGAGAAAAGAGAGGGGGGTGGGAAGGGGGGGTGATGCAGGGTGGCGGTGTTATCTGCGGCATAACGTTTCATCTGATCCCCAGTATGGGCGGCCGAGGCCCAGTTGCGGAGCCACCAAGGCTCAACTGCGTCCCCAGAGGGACATCATTGCATGATAGACTCATATTCCTGCGAGAATCGAAAAACAGACCAAGGTCTCCAGGTGTCAAGCAATTTCTCAGCTGTCCCCCTGTCTTGAGCCAACGTGTCCTCCATCTCGCGAACCTCCGCCACTCTACGAAGCCATTCCTGGATCGAGGGCGTTCTGGTGGTAAGCCAGTGGAGAGGGATTAGAGACTTAGCTGCGTTCAGCAAGTGTTTAGTTAGCGAGTTCTTGTAGCGGGAAAGCGAGAGGGAGGACAGGTGTAGCAGACAGCATGCAGCAGACAGTTCTATGGACGTGTCAGTGATCCGCTTGGTTGTGTCACAGACCTCCTTCCAAAAGGTAGAGATCATGGGGCAGGTCCACCATATGTGGATCAGTGAACCTACTGCAGACTGGCACCTCCAGCAAGTGTTTGGTTTCGAGGGGTCCCAGCTGTGGAGTCTCTCTGGCGTGTTGTACCATCTGGTTAATAGCTTGTAGCTTGTCTCCTGCAGTTTCGTACTGATGGAGCACTTGTGTGCTAATATGCAGGCCTTTTGCCACTGTTTGTCTGTAATGCCCAGATCAAGATCCTCTGACCAATCTCACCTCTGTTTACCTAGACTCTCCGTGCTCGTGCATTTCAACCACGAGTACGCCACCGAGGTGGCCCTGTCCACCGGTTTCTGGGCGTGGCAGGTAGATTCCAGAACCGACTGTGGTCTAAATAGATCAGGCGAGTTCTTCAAACCAGTTAGGTAGCTGCGCAGTTGAAAGTATGACCATTGTTTCATGTCAGTGAGAGCAGTGTCCAGTTTGAGTGAGGGCCAGTCTTTAAGTTTGTTCCCCACATAGCAATCTCCAGCCAACAGCGGGCGATGTGTGCTCGGGGATCTAAAAGTCGGTGTGTTCAAACCGGGAACGAAGTCAGGGTTGTCAGCTAGAGGGGTGAGCGGGCTGGGGAAGGTGGAAAGTGTCTTTGATTTGGAAAGTGAGTGGAAGATTCCGAGGGTGGTTCCCGTGATGGGATTTTTGCACAGTGGAAGGGGGCACCTGGGCCACGATATCCATGGTGAGTATAAAAGAGACACGGGGCTAAGTTCATTCTCCAAAGCCACCCAATCTTTTGCGTGGCCATGGCAATGCCAGTCTATAATCCTTGCTAAATGGGCTGCCTGGTAGTATTGTTTAAAGTCAGGGAATCCTAACCCTCCTCTTTCCTTGGGTTGCGTTAAGCTAAGCAGTTTGATCCTAGGTTTCTTCCCATTCCACAGGAATCGGAGTAAAACTGAGTTCATTGCCGTGAAAAAGCGACGTGGGATCAAAATCGGGAGAGTGCGTGCCAGGTAAAGAAATCTAGGTAGAATAACCATTTTAACTATGGCCGCTCGTCCGAACCACGAGAAGCGCCCCAGGCCCCAATGGCCGAGGTCCCTCCCGCAGTCCCTGAGGAGCGGTGAAAAGTTTCGTTCAAAAGCATCCCGGGGGTGCGGGGTGAGCCACGTCCCCAGATACTTGAGGGCCCCACTCTCCCAACGAAAAGGCGAATTTGCTTTAGTTAGGAGTAATAGTCTATCCGGAAGAGTTATGTTGAGAGCTTCCGATTTTGCGTAGTTAATTTTTAGATTCGACATGTAGCCGTAGTGGACAAATTCCTTCATTAAGTTGGGTAGTGATATGTGAGGGTCGGTCAGGAAAAATAAGAGGTCATCAGCGTATGCCGCGACTTTGAACTCACTGCCCCCCACACGAAACCCATTCACCGCCGTATTCAACTTAACCATCCTAATGAAGGGTTCGAGCGTCATGATGAAGAGCAGGGGTGACAATGGACACCCCTGTCTAGTCCCATTAGCGATTTCCACTTTTTCGGAGAGTTTGCCATTTATTTTCAAACGGGCCGTTGGGTTTTGATATAGCGCGCCGACCCACGCCATCATGTGCGGGCCGAATCCCACTCGATCGCATACCGCCATCATGAAGTCCCACGCCACCCGGTCGAAGGCCTTCTCCGCATCCGTAGAGAGGAGAAGGCCCTCGATCTTCCGCACTCTCGCCGCATGGGTCAGCAGCAATGCCTTGGTGACATTGTCCTTAGCCTCCCGACTCGGCATGAACCCCGCCTGTTCGAGACCAATGAGCCCGGGGAGTAGCGGGCCTAGTCTGGTGGCAAGAATTTTGGCAAATAGCTTCACGTCCAAGTTGAGGAGTGAGATGGGCCTGTAACTCGAACACGACGCGGGATCCTTACCAGGCTTCGGAATGACCGCTACGTGGGCTGTGAGGAAATCTGGGGTAACCTTTCTGGGTGCAGACAGCGAGTTCAAAGCCTTTTTAAGGGGTTCCACGAGACGTTCAGCGAAAGTTTTATAATAAATAGCCGAGTATCCGTCTGGCCCCGGACTCTTATTAGATTTTAACTGCCTGATCGCTACTACTAACTCCTCTTCCGAGATTGGTTTTTCCAACAGGGCGGTATCCGAGTCTGAGAGTGTCGGAATGCCACTCTCGACTAGGTAATCTCGAATGAGCTGCAGTCTGTCCCCTGTCATGTGGGGCTGTCTATGTTGAGGGGGCAGATTATAGAGTTTCGAGTAGAAACTGTGGAAGTGGTTTGCAATCTTTTCAGTTGTTACGTCTAATCCCCCATCCTTTCGTTTTATGGCAGCAATATTGTTGGCGGATGAGCATTCCCGAAGTGCCCTCGCCAGCAATCTACCGGTCTTGTCACCCGATTCGTAATAGAGTCGTTTTTTGAAGAACAACATACGTCTAGCTGAAGTGTCCATGAGCTGTTGCAGTTCACGTCTCAATTCAAGCAGCTGTCTGGCCGAGTCAATGGAGAGTGATTGTTTGTGTAAAGTTTCCAAATCGTTAATTTGGGTGGTCAGTCGAAGCACTAAGGCTTCTCTTTCCCTTTTACGTTTGGAGCCTATTCCAATCAATATTCCTCTGACCGTACATTTGTGTGCCTCCCAGACCGCGAGCGGGTCTGATCCAGGTGTGGCGTTGAGCGTAAAAAACTCTGTCAGGGTTTCGGTCAATGAGGAAAGCGTGGTTGAGTCAGTCAAAAGGGACGCATTAAGTCTCCACGACGACGATCGCGTGGGCGGATGCGTCATGTCCAAGGACATGGACACCGGGGCATGATCTGAGAACGTCTGTATACCTATGTGTGTTCCCGTCAGTCTCGAGAGATCACGTTGTGTGACGAAGAGATAGTCTAATCTAGCATATCTCGCGTGAGGGATTGAAAAGTGGGTGAAATCTCGCCCCTCAGGGTGCGAAAAGCGCCAAGTGTCAACCAGGTGGAGAGACTGCAGCATCACCTTGAGTCTCTTTAGGAGTCTATAGGTTATACACGACTTCCCGTTGGAGGTGTCCTCAAGGGGGTTCAGGGGTACATTAAAATCTCCTCACATGATGATGCACCCATTGACAAACCCAGCCAGTTCCTCCACAACTCTCCGGCAGAAGGTGCCATGAGCTTTGTTAGGAAAGTAGACGTTCGCGAGGGTCATCGGGGAGCCCCCATATGTGCCTTTAATAAAAAATAAATCTGCCCCCAAGGTCGCTCAATTGGGCAGTGTACTGGAAAGGTGCGTCTTTACTAATCAGTATCGACACTCCTTTGGATTTTGAGTCGTTATTGGTTGAGTGAAATACACCTGGAAAATGAGCACTGGAGAGTCTAGGAACATGATCGGTCTTAAAATGAGTTTCTTGAAGGAAGACAAAATGGGGCCTACCTTTTTTTAATTCTCTCAATAAGGAAGATCGACGTTCTGGAACGTTCAAGCCCCGGACGTTGTGAGAGATTATCAGGGGGTTGTTCCCCAGCGAGGAATAGGCCATGTTGGGCGTCTCTGTAGGCGAGGCCGTCTGGAAAGGCAATCTGGAAGGGTATAACTGCAGGAGACAAGTTAGCAACAGCACCCTAGAGCCTAGTAACATCACAGTATAGCATGTAAATTAACACACCCTGAGGACACCGGGTAGGGAGGGGAGGGAAGGGTAGGGAAAAAATCAGGGGATAGCAGAGAGGAAGGGAGGGAAAAGATTAGTAAGAGATGAAGTGAGGAGGAAGTCAGGAGAAGGTCACCTAGCAGAGGGTCTCCCCCACGAGGCCGAAACCGGTCCCGCTGGGGAGAGTCTGTATGTAGTGAGTGGTGTGCCCTGTACCTCTGAGAAGAGATCAGGGCACCTGGTGGGGAGATTGGGAGGCAGCAGCAACGAGGTGTCAGCGCCTCAGACAATCCGCTGTCTGAACAACAGAGAGAAACCAAGAAAGAAATAAAACACACACAAAAAAAAAAGAGAAAAAATATATAGGTTCGGACAGAGATTGTCAAGCCACGGGCGGCACACACAGCCCTATAAAGCTAGATTGAGCGAGCAAACATAAATGATGATGAACATATACCCAACTTAGTTATGCAATAGCCTGGTGTGCTGTTATGAAAGGATTATACTGAAAAATAGTAACATGGTCCCTGACTCCGTACAGTCAAGAGCAACAACTTTAACCACTTAAGACCCGGACCAATACGCTGGTAAATGACCCAAGGTGTTTTTGCGATTCGGCACTGCGTCGCTTTAACAGACAATTGCGCGGTCGTGCGACGTGGCTCCCAAACAAAATTTGCGTCCTTTTCTTCCCACAAATAGAGCTTTCTTTTGGTGGTATTTGATCACCTCTGCGATTTTTATTTTTTGCGCTATATACAAAAATAGAGCGACATTTTTGAAAAAAAAACACTATTTTTTACTTTTTGTTAAAAAAAAATCAAATAAACTAAATTTTAGTCAAACATTTAGGCCAAAATTTATTTAGCCACATGTCTTTAGTAAAAAAAAAAAAATCGCAATAAAAAAAAATAGCTACCTAGCGGGAACAGCGACACTAATACAGCGATCAGAAAAATGATCGCTTAGTGACGCTGGCAATAGGGAGTGAAAGGGTTAACTAGGGCGGTGATCAGGGGGTTAAAACTTTATTAGTGGGGGTGGGGGGGCTATCCTGAACCTAACACTAACTGTTTTTTACAGTGCCTGTCACACTGACACTAAATGCAGTGATTAAATCACTGCATTCAGTAACACTGTGACAGGGGGGTGGGGGGGGCGATCACAAGGGGTTAATATGCCTATGTGAGTGTGTGTCAGTGTTGTGTTGGTGCACACTTACTTGTGATGTCTTCTCTCATCAGCAGCGCTGGGAAACAGCGCTGCGATGAGAGAATACATCATTTCCTCCTTCCTGTGTAAACACAGGAGGAGGAAGTGACAGGCTGGGAGCGCGCTCCCATTGGCTGGGAGCGATTGCGGGGGGGGCGGAAAACACGGACATCCGCCCGCAGATCCCGGATCGCTCCCAGAGGTAGGGAGACCCCCGCACGCCGCGGAGGGGGTCCCGATGGGACCCCCGAACCGCACTCAGGCGGGGACGTAAATTTACGCCCTTGTGCCTGTACGAGCCATGTTGTGGCCGTATATGTGCGTGCGGGGGTCTTTAAGTGGTTAAAGAGGTTCCCCCCACCCTTCAGTATACCTATGGAGACCTGCCGTGGAATATAAGACATAAAAGGAAAATGAAACAACAAAACAACAGCAAGAAAAATAATAAACCACGGCACCAATCAGTATTAGTTTCCCCGCTGACCAGAGGATAGATATAGTACGGGGCACCCGGGTTAACAGGCTTCTAACGCTGCACCGATGACGGAACAATGTCCTGGTGGGATCCCCCTCTTGTGCTCCGTTGGTGCTCAGGTCCTGGTAGGCAAATACGCTTCTGTGCCTGGAAGAGAGCCACGTCCAGGGCAAGGCACAAACCGAGCAGTAGGCTCACCTTGTATGCAGGCCGCAGGTAACAGCAGTGGCCGCAAGAGACTCCAAGTAACTGGCGTGTCAGCCTGCAGGTCAGCGACGGGAGTCAGGATCGGTGGGCTGAAGCCAAAGGGGTGTTAGGGTACATAATGAGAAAGACAACGATTGGGAGCATGTACGGGGGTCAGTGGAGTGCAGCAGGGGGGGGCACTTGGAGCCATCAGTTGCACGGGACGGTTCTCTGGGAGCACAATCCAAACATTTCAGGAGAAAGTGAAGGAAAACAGTGAAATGTCAAAAACTCACGGTCAGTCCTCGGCCCGGTTCCCGGATGCAGCTGCGGAGCGTCTCGGTGTGTCATCCCTCAGGCCTCCATGGCGGGTTTGCTTGGGCCGCTTCGCCTGTCTCTTGTCTGGAGTGGAGAGAGGCGAGACCGACGGGCTGTGTGGTGGAGGCGGCAGCAAAAATTCCGCATACCAATCGGGAAGGTCGATCTGTCCCAGGTCAAGGGCCTCACAGAACTCGGGGAGATCAGCCGGAGTGCGGAGCGTGAATTGTCCTCCATCATGAGAGACGTGTAAAGCAAAGGGGAAGCGCCATGTGTATCTGAGCTCTTTCGCCCTCAGTTTCTCCAGCAGGGGGCGTAGGGCTCTTCTATTGCTTAGGGTTATCTGAGACAAATCGTGGAACAGCATGATGGTGGAGCCGTTAAAGATAATGTTGTCAGTCCTCCTAGCCTTGCGCATTATGTTCTCTTTAAGGGCATAGTTTTCCAGGCAGCAGATTATGTCTCGGGGTGGTGCTGTATCAGGTCCTCTGGGCCGCAGCGCTCTATGGGCCCTCACAAAGCCGATTTCGGCATCCTCCTGCCGCTCCAATAAGCTGTTGAAGACACTTCTCAGCGTGACAGCAATTTGGTCCGGGTCCACCGATTCTGGGATGCCCCTCACACGCACGTTACACCTGCGACCTCTGTTGTCAAGGTCCTCTATACGACGGTTCATGTCTATCAGGTGGTGGGCATGAGCCATAGTGACCCGTTCTATCTTGTGGATCGCTCTATCCCTGCGTTTCCCAGCCGACTCCGTGGCCGCCACCTTCTCATTGAGCACAATCATGCTCGTTTTCAGGTCTGTGAGAGCCGCCGAAAAGGTGGCTTTGATATCAGCAGCAATTAGTGACATGTCTGCTAGGGTCAATGGATGATCAGGAGAGGACTTACTCTGTGTCAAGCTCTCAGGAGCAGATTGTGAGTCGTCACTGTAGTCCTCCTCGTGATGGATCGGCGCCATCTTGGAGCTAGCAGCAGCAGCGCGGCCCGATTGTCTCGGCTTGAAGAGCTCTGCTATGTTCTTGGCCGATGAAGGCACCGAATTCCGCCGTGTGCGGGATGAGGGCGTTGAGTGGAGCTTTTTGCCAGGCATCTGGGGGCCTGCGGTCGGGTATAGGTTGCTAATGGGCCGTGTGTGCCGGAGAGCCTCCTCAACAAGCTGCCATTCCCGTCGCGCGCCAAGCCACGCCCCCCGATTCAGCATTTTTATGCCTTCAGGCCTCTTTATGCGATTCTAGGCATTTCTGTGGGAACAAGCCTCTTTGCGTGACCAAATATCCTTGGGGAATCAAGGACTTGGGTAATCATGTAATCCTGTGTGATTCAACATTTTTATGCATACAAGCATCCTTTATGCGATTCAGCATTTTTATGCATACAAGCATCTTCATGCGACTTTAGGTACTTTTGTGGAAACAAGCCTATTTGTGTGACCAAACATCCTTGGGTAATCCAGGACGCTGATGATCAGGTAACCATGTGTGATCCAGCATCTTTTTTGCATCCAAGCAACTTTATGCGATTTTAGGCCTTTCTGTGGAAACAAACCTCTTCTGTGTAACCAAACATCCTTGGGGGAAACAAGGACTTGGGTGATCAGGTAATCATGTGTGATTCAGCATTTTTATGCATACAAGCATCTTTATGCGACTTTAGGTACCTTTGTGGAAACAAGCCTATTTGTGTGACCAAACATCCTTGGGTAATCCAGGACGCTGATGATCAGTTAACCATGTGTGATCCAGCATCTTTTTTACATCCAAGCAACTTTATGCGATTTTAGGCCTTTCTGTGGAAACAAACCTCTTCTGTGTAACCAAACATCCTTGGGGGAAACAAGGACTTGGGTGATCAGGTAATCATGTGTGATTCAGCATTTTTATGCCTACAAACGTATTTATGCGATTCAGCATTACAAGCATCTTTTATGCGACCTCTTTTGTGGAAACATGCAGCACCATATAGACAGAAACATGTATGTTTATGCGATCCACAATAGAATCTGGTCTGTTACTTGTTTTTATCCCACATGCATTCCAAACTCATGTATGTTATGCAACATGCGGACTGGTAAAGAGGAAATTATCCTCTGCAGATGTGTGTTTCCTCAATTAAGAGACATTAGCAATGTGTGCCCGCAACTGTGCATCCCTCCGATGCATTTGGTTAGCCTGAAGCCGACACCAGGCTGAGGATTATATGGAGGTCTTACTAGCCACCTATAGGAAAACCTCTCTTTACACTCTAAGGAGAAGATCGAGGTGTAATCAGAACTTGTAGGGCTTTTGATAGCTTCTCCTTGTTAGGCTGCAGCTCCTGTCTCCTGTCCTCTGACAGTGAAACTTTTATCCCCAAGCTTTCTAATCCCTTTGTTTCAGGATTAAAGCAGGAAAAGGGGGACACCCCCCCTTTTTTTTTTTTTTTCTTGCAAAACACAAAACACATGCAGAGTGACTGCAATGTTGGGGGAAGGCTGCATTGCCTGACAGGTCTGATGGCTCAATCTATGAGCTGTTTAAGTCTCTACAGAGGAGAATAAGGGTCCACCAGGTTCAGGTGGCGATCCCTCTTTATATTCCTACCCCTGACCTTATTCAATGGGGAGACCAAGTCCTAAGCTAAAGCAGAGGCACTTAACCCAGGTGCATCAAATAGCTGAATTTAGTCTGACACAATGCCTGCTAATCTGCACAGCTAGATGCGAGTAGGCGTCTTAGATGAATCTGTATCCAACTCACACAAGGTGCTTACGTTTGTGTCCCCCTAGCTTTACAGAGCTCTGACGTCTGGGCCCTTTGAAGAGCCTTCTCTGCGACTGCACTGAGCCGGTGAGCACGTGCAACATGGTAGAGCCTGAAGCGGAGGAAGTGGGACACAATAGATCAGCTAACACTTAAGCTTCCGTTTTCTGGAAAGAATGGTAAGCAAAAACATCAGGCATGTCTTCTACTGCCCATAGTAGTGGAAACACAGATAAGACTTGCAACTACTCACAGAAGACAATCCTTTGTATAGGATTAAGGGCATATTTTTTATTTATTTTTTATTTATGTACCGGCCCCTTCAAGGGGAGATATATAGGTACTGCAGCCATCCTGTCTAACAGACATGGTGGGCCAGGCTGCATGCCGGCTAGGGGAGGTATATGGGTGCCCTGAGCCATCCTGTCTCAGAAGACATAGTGGTTTACATTGCCCATGCATAGAAGCATAATATAGGCGAGACCCAAGTCCCCCACGGAGGACCTACTGTCGAACCAAGTCCCGTAGGCCCTCCTCTTACCTTCTCCACGCTGCAGGGTATTGCCAAGCAAGAGGCCCAATCTTCCCCCTTCACCGTGGGTATTGTCCTAGACCTTCAGGGACCGGGGTCCATGGCAGGAACACCAACTCCCCTGGACCTATATAGCATCCTGGCAGCAGAAAAAAACATTTGGTCCTTAGAAGGCACAAAGTTCTGGAACCCAGGATCCAGCCCTCCGCAGAGAGGCATTATAGGCTAAACCTCGTTCTTCGTACCGAGGCCCGGGTACCGTCCACTTTGGCTATGAAGCACCTTGGACGGATCCGGATTTATGGAGGTTTTTTACATCCAGCATGGATCCCTCCAGTGGAGCTCCTAAGAGCACATGTTCACTCGTGACCAACACCTTAGACACTGATGAAAAAACTGAGGAGCTCCCAGTATGGGAGGGGTTATATAGGGAGGGAACTTCCTGTGTAGTTAATTACACCAGTGTCCACACCTGAAGGTAGACTCTATAACCCACATAGTAATGGATTGCCGCTCTGTGTCCCGTGATGTACGATAAAGAAATAAATCTTTCTGCATTCAAGAAGTGTCTGGCGCCCATGAATTTACCTTCCTTAACACCCACGATGCCTTGTAACCCACTCTACACAGAAGGATGTCAGCTGTCCCTAACTCTGGAGGTTCTCATGTCAGCTGTCCCTAACTCTGGAGGTTCTCGTGTCAGCTGTCCCTAACTCTGGAGGTTCTCGTGTCAGCTGTCCCTAACTCTGGAGGTTCTCGTGTCAGCTGTCCCTAACTCTGGAGGGTCTCGTGTCAGCTGTCCCTAACTCTGGAGGGTCTCGTGTCAGCTGTCCCTAACTCTGGAGGGTCTCGTGTCAGCTGTCCCTAACTCTGGAGGGTCTCGTGTCAGCTGTCCCTAACTCTGGAGGGTCTCGTGTCAGCTGTCCCTAACTCTGGAGGGTCTCGTGTCAGCTGTCCCTAACTCTGGAGGTTCTCGTGTCAGCTGTCCCTAACTCTGGAGGGTCTCGTGTCAGCTGTCCCTAACTCTGGAGGGTCTCGTGTCAGCTGTCCCTAACTCTGGAGGTTCTCGTGTCAGCTGTCCCTAACTCTGGAGGTTCTCGTGTCAGCTGTCCCTAACTCTGAAGGTTCACATTAGACCTAAGGGGACCCAGGACATTGCTATATTTGCAAAATGTATTCAGTTTTTTTTAATATTTTTTACTGGTTTGTTTTACAAATAAGCATGTAACACAGGTATATAGTATATCTTGGATTTTTAGAATAAAGCTTGATATATGTCAACGTGCCACATCCCAAATATTTGAATTCAAAACAAGGCACCACAAATTACACCAATGATAAAACAAATACATTTTATTGAAAAGTATTTAAAAGGAACTTTTATGAATCCACAAGAATGTCCTTGATCTCATAACCACCTTTAAGGCTCCATTCAGACCTAGGCGTTTTGTCGCCCTGCGCCCGACGCTGCAGCAGCCTGTGATACGCTGGAGGGGCGAATTTACATTGTCGGCGATGGAGATGGTTCACATCTATAAGCCAAACGCCGTACGCCGAAACGCCGTACGCCTGAAGCCTGAAACAAGTCCCGGACCCTTTTTTTCAGGCGTATTCGGCGTTCGGCCATAGTCGACAGTGTAAAATTCTGCCCTCCAGCAAAAAAACAATAGGCGTTTTGTCGCCGCAACACACAAGTCACAACATTTGTATTACAGCTAATCAAACTTTGATCAGTTGTTACATCATGTGGGTCAATTTCTTCCTGAAGCTTCAGTAATTTATCTTTTTTTTTTTTTCAAAAGTAGATAAGATAAGAATAGCCAGTCAAACATGGAGCTAGATTATTCGGTAACATTTTTTTTTTTCCTGACCATAACTAAGGAAGATAGAGGGGTGTGCGTGCGTGCATATATATATATATATATATATATATATATATATATATATATATATATATATATACACACACACACAGAGTATCTCACAAAGTGAGTACAGCCCTCACATTTTTGTAAATATTTTATTATATCTTTTTATGTGACAACACTGAAGAAATTACACTTTGCTACATTGTAAAGTAGTGAGTGTACAGCTTGTACAACAATGTAAATTTGTTGTCCCCTCAAAATAATTCAAAACACACCCATTAATGTCTAAACCGCTGTGGTCAAATTTGGTCAAAATTGCTGCAAGATGAATGCAGTATGTTATCAAAAAATACTGGAGGAACATTTGCATTCATCAGCCAAGAAGCTGCGCATGGGACGTACGTGGAACGTGACAATGATCCAAAACACAAGGCCAAGTTGACCTCTCATTGGCTACAGCAAAATAAATTGAAGGTTCTGGAGTGGCCATCTCCATCTCCTGACCTCAATATCATTGAGCCACTCTGGGGAGATCTCAAATGTGCAGTTCATGCAAGACAGCCCAAGAATTTACAGGAACTGGAGGCTTTTTGCCAAGAGGAATGAGCAGCTTTACCATCTGAGAAGATAAAGAGGCCCGGATTCACAGACATCGGCGCATATGTATGCCGCCGTAGCGTATCTATTTTACGCTACGCCGGCGCAGCGAGGAGAGGCAAGCATGAAATTCACAAAGCAAATGCTCCCAACTCTGCACCAGCGTAGCGTATATTTTATAGGCATAAGCCGGCGTAAGTGGAAGTAGGTGGAAATGGGCTGGAAGTGGGCGTGATCCATGTTAATGAAGTGTGACCCCATGCAAATGATGGGACGGGCGTCAGACAAGTACTTAATGCGAACTGCGTATGCGTCGAGACGTGGACGTATCCCTTGCGCATGCGCACAACCACGTCAGAACAACTGCCTAAGATACACCCGATCACTGTGTATGCCGTGAACGTAACCTACGCCCAGTCAGACCCACGTTGGCCCATTCTCACAGATGTCCAACGTACAATACGTAGGCTTGTGTTCCCTGGTCCATACCTTTGCATGGGTTGCGCCTCATCTATGGGGAATAACTTTACACCGGACGTAAAACTTACGCAAACCACGTAAATCATGGGTCGGGTGCAAGTACGTTCGTGAATCGGCGTATCTCCCTCATTTGCATATTTGAATAGAAAATCAATGGGAGCACCACATGTGTCCAGCGTAAATATGCGCCTTTCTACGCCGGCGTAGGCAAGTTACGTCGGTGGGATGAAGTCTGTTTCTAGGCGTATCTTAGTTTGTGGGTCCAGCGAACAGATATGACGGTGCATATTTGTACTTACGCGGCGTATCTGGTGATACATCGGCGTAAGTGCTTTGTGAATCCGGGCCAGAGCCTCATCCAGAAATACAACAAATGACTTTAAGCTGTCATTGATGTTAAAGGGGGCAATACACTGGGGTATGTAAACTTTTTATCTGGTTCTTTTGGGTAGTTGCTGTTGCCATTATGATTTAAAAAGAGTAAATCAGAAATTCTGCCAGGGGATGTAAACTTATAAACACAACTATAAATTTATATAAACTTTGTGTGTGTGTGTGTATATATATATATATATATATATATATATATATATATGTGTGGGATTACTGCACTTAAAAGATTTATTGTAGAAAAAACATTAACTCATCAATCAATGTTTTTTTTTCTACAATAAAATCTTTTAAGTGCAGTAATCCCACTTGTTTGTTTTTCTATATATATATATATATATATATTTTTAAACACTGAGGGCCAGATTCTCATATATTTTCGGCGGCGTAGCGTAAGCCATTTACACTACGCCGCCGCTGCGTACTAGAGCAAGTGCTTTATTCTCAAAGCACTTGCTCCGTAGTTTGCGCCGGCGTCTCGTAAATCGCCAAGCGTAAACCCGCGCAATTCAAATGGGGCGGCTTGTATTTAAATTAAGCGCGCCCCCGCGTCGAACGAACTGCGCATGCGCCGGCCGGGGAAAAAGCCCAGTGCGCATGCTCCAAAGGACGTCACATTTTCTCTATGTAAACGACGTAATCGCAGCGTACGCCAGCCCCATTGAGAATCGACGTACGCAAACGACGTAAACGACGCACAACACGACGCGGTCCCGAGGCCATACTTAACATGGCATCCGACGGCCCCCGACGGTACTTCGTAAGGTTACTCCACATAGAAGCTGGGGTAACCTTACGCGGACGAAAACGACGTACGCGACGACGGGGCGGCGTAAAAGCGTTCGGGAATCGCCGTACTAGCCTCATTTGCATATGCAAATGAAAAAACAAAGTGAAGGCCACCTAGTGGCCGGAGTTGTCATTACACCTACGATCCGAAAGTGTAATGCTTTTACACTTGTCGGATGTAGAAGCGTATCTATGCAAAAGTGATGCTAAGCATCACTCGCATAGATACGAGGACAAAAAAAAGGCGATACGACGGGGTATCTGAGATACTCCGTCGTAACGCCTCTGAGAATCTGGCCCTTAATGTTCCCTACATTACCTCTCTGCAGGAACTGGTGGCATAAGAATAAGATACTTTACTGCTATGTAATTAAGAGATTAGTGTTGTGCCGTATTATACTGACTTGATTTTTTTGGTTGTATCCCACAGCTGGACATGGAGAATTGAGATTTGACAATGTACGTGTGCCTAAGGAAAACATACTCCTCGGCAGAGGCAGAGGATTTGAGATTGCACAGGGCAGGCTGGGTCCAGGGAGAATACATCACTGCATGAGACTTGTTGGACATGCAGAGAGGTGTCTAACTCTCATGAAGCAGAGGGTGAGTTTCGCTAGATGGTTACAAAGCCTGTCAAAATTTTGGGCAAACCAAATGGTTTAAACAAAGCCTCCCTTTTGGTCAGTAAAGTCACCAATCATATCAAGCCTGGATATACCGAATATTTATTTTGACATGATAAAGTATTTGTTTCACCAAATGCTTAGTATAAATTGCCTAAGTTTGTGACAGAATTATTTTCAAACCAAACAGACTTTTTGAGCTTACAGTACATGGATGCAAAAGGTGGCAAGTAAAAAAATTGGAGCAAAGGCTGTGTAAGATACAATGGGGGTTATTTACGAAAAGGCAAATCCACTTTGCTCTACAAGTGCACTTGGAAGTGCAGTCGCTGTAAATCTGAGGGGTAGATCTGAAATGAGGGGAAGCTCTGCTGATTTTATCATCCAATCATGTACAAGCTAAAATGCTGTTTTTTATTTTCCTTGCATGTCCCCCTCAGATCTACAGCGACTGCACTTGCATTGCATTTGTAGTGCAAAGTGGATTTGCCTTTTCGTAAATAACCCCCTATATATTTCTTCTATGGCCGCGTACACACGATCAAATCTATCTGCTGGAAACGGTCGGCGCGACCGTCCCAGCAGACAGATTCGACCGTGTGTACGGGCGAGCCGACGGATTTGGCCACCCGACAGATTTCAAAGCATGCTTTGAAATCTGTCGGCTGGGAACTCGTCCGCCCGACATGTCTGCTGGTTAGTACGCTAACCAGCAGACATGTCTTCTCGCACACGTGCCGAATGGTTTTGACGCATGCGCGGAAGTGTTTTACTTCCTGGTGCGGTGACGTGGCGGCGTCAACGTCACCTCGCCGTCTGGTGGTGGGGATTTTGGTTTGATCGTGTGTACACGATCAAACCAATACGTCCCCAGCAGACAGATTTGTTCAAATTGGTCGGCCCGACCGATTTGAACAAATCTGTCTGCTCGTTTGTACGCGGCCTATGACTCTCTTGGGACACTTGGCAAAATGTAAGAAAAATATAACTGTGATCGAACAAATCTCTTTCCCCTTTCAGATCATGAATATTATGTTTCTTAGGTTAAATCAAGAGTTGCTTTTGGCAAACCCTTAGCTGAACAAGGAACAATTCTTGCAGATATTGCGAAATCCAGAGCAGAAATTGAGCAGGCGAGGCTGCTGGTGCTAAAAGCTGCATATCTTATGGACACAGTTGGCAATAAGGTATTATACTGTATATTTATACTGCTTTTATAGTTTTTTGTTTTTTTTTTAAGTCACTTGTTCTTGTCAAACGAGCTACATACAAGCAGAAAGAAGTAGCTGAACAGGAAATTGTGTCTCCAAAATTGCTTCAGAGCCTCATTCCCAATTACACATCCCTATAGGAGTATATGAGTTACATGTCTTATTAGGAACAACAGTTTAAAGATGATAATATTAATGATACATTGGCGATATTTCCTCTTTACATATGCAAAATTAAGTAATTTTTGGCTTTTATTTACAATTTAAAATCATAATTTAAATGTACAGTAAAATTATATTAAATGGTCAGGTCACTGAAAATGGACATTCTAGGTAGAGCCGGGTAGTCAACCACATTGGCTTCAAATTAGTCTTGGATGCTTCAACTGTAAGGTCTTCCTACAATGCTTCCCCTATTCCTGTTTTCATTGTCATGTATAATATAATATGATGGAACAGCTAAATGTAATGGTTCTATGTTTTTTTTTTTACCTGTATTACTTTTTGTCTAGGAAGCAGCTTTGGAAATTGCCTTGATCAAAATGGTAGCACCATCTATGGCCCAAATTGTAGTGGATCGAGCAATTCAGGTAAAGTCTGTCCATCCGTCTTTATGCAGCACACATCTATTTCTAGGCATGATCAGTAGCTAGGCCAGCCCTACATGGGTAGGCATCTCAGAACAATGATCTTGGTCAAAGTTCTGACTATGTTTGAATAGTAGGGGCCTGTCATGACTTGTATCCACAACCAGGCATTCTTTTTGTGAAAAAAGACATATCCGTATGTGGTGTAGTTCCTGCTTTAACCATTTAAGGACCGCCTCCTGCACATATACGTCGGCAGAATGGCACGGCTGGGCACATGCACGTGCAGGTACGTGCTGTGCTAGTACCAGGCCCGGACTGGGACAAAAAATAGGCCTTGGCATTTTAGACTGAGCAGCCCGGGGGGGGGGGGGGGGCGCATCGGGGGTTAATGATGGGATGTGGGGAGAGAGAGGCGGTGCATCTATAGACGGTGCCGGAACGCCGCCCCCTCTGGCTCAGCCATGACAATGGGCACAGTGGCATCAATGGGCACAGTGGCAACAATTAAAGGGCACAGTGGCATCAATTGGCACAGTGGCGACAATTAAAGAGCACAGTGGCTGCATTTGATGGCATGGCACAGTGGCTGCATTTGATGGCATGGCACAGTGGTGACAATTGATGGCACAGTGGCTGAGTCTGATGGCATGGCACAGTGGTGACACTTGATGGCACAGTGGCTGTGTTTGATGGCATGGCCCAGTGGTGACAATTGGTGGCACAGTGGCTGTGTTTGATGGCATGGCACAGTGGTGACAATTGGTGTCACAGTGGCTGTGTTTGATGGCATGGCACAGTGACTGTGTTTGATGGCATGGGACAGTGGTGACAATTGATGGCACAGTGGCTGCGTTTGATGGCATGGCACAGTGGTGACAATTGGTGGCACAGTGGCTGCATTTGATGGGCACAGTGAGGCTGCAATTGTTTTTTTTGTTTTGTTTTTTTCCGTTTACGCCCCCCCAAAAAATTTTGAGCACCAGCCACCACTGTAGATAGATAGCCACCATGGCACATCGGGCATTTGTCCGGTATGTCCTATGGCCAGTCCGGGCCTGGCTAGTACCCAGCCGTGGGTCGCGGGCGCGCTCCCGCGACCGGGTCCAAAGCTCCGGGACCGCGGGATTCGCAGACCCGATCACCGCTGGAGTCTGGCTATCGGTCCCCGGAGCTGAAGAATGGGGAGAGCTTCCCTGTTCTTCACTGTGGCGGCGTCATCGATCGCGTGATCCCTTTTATAGGGATACACAATCGATGATGTCACACCTACAGCTACACCCCCCTACAGTTGTAAACACACATGGTCACACATAACCCCTTCAGTGCCCCCTTGTGGTTAACTCCCAAACTGCAAATGTAATTTTCACAATAAACAATGCATTTTAAATGCATTTTTTGCTGTGAAAATGACAATTGTCCCAAAAATGTTTCAAAATTGTCCGAAGTGTCCGCCATAATGTTGCAGTCACGAAAAAAAAAAAAATCGCTGATCGCTGCCATTAGTAGTAAAACATTAATAAAAATGCAGTAAAACTATCCCCTATTTTGTAAACGTTATAAATTTTGCGCAAACCAACCGATAAACCCTTTTTGCGATTTTTACCAAAATTAGGTAGAAGAATACGTATCGGCCTAAACTGAGGAAAAAATATATTTCTTTATATATTTTTGGGGGATATTTTTTATAGCAAAAAGTAAAAAATATTGATTTTTTTTTTCAAAATTGTCGCTCTATTTTTGTTTATAGCGCAAAAAAAAAAAAACGCAGAGGTGATCAAATACCACCAAAAGAAAGCTCTATTTGTGGGGAAAAAAGGACGCCAGTTTTGTTTGAGAGCCACGTCGCACGACCGCGCAATTGTCTGTTAAAGCGACGCAGTGCCGAATCGCAAAACCTGGCCGGGTCCTTTAGCTGACTAAGGCCCCTTTCACATTGAGGCGTGGAGCCGCGGTGACGGTATAGCCGCGCTATTTGTAGCGCCGCTATACCGTCGTGTTTACCGCGATATTCGGGCGCTAGCGGTGAGGTTTTAAACCCCCGCTAGCGGGCCGAAAAAAGGGTTAATAAATACCGCCCGCGTTGCGGGCGGTATTACCGCGCTATTGCCGCGGTTTCCCATTGTTTCCAATGGGAAGGCGCGCTATAGGAGCGGTGAACACACCGCTCCTATACCGCGGTAAAGATGCGGCTAGCAGGACTTTTGGAGCGTTCCTGCTAGCGCACCGCTTCAGTGTGAAAGCCTTCGGGCTTTCACATTGAACACTACAGGGCATGATTTTTCATGCGGTATAGCAGCGCTATTTTTAGCGCTGTACCGCATGAAAAACGCCTCAATGTGAAAGGGGCCTAAAGGTCCGGGTTTTAAGTGGTTAAAGACGTGTACAGGCTGTATACCTGCTGATGGCCGGCTGTGGGCAATCACAGCACAGATCTGTGTGTTTGTAAATACAGGCTCTGACTGGATTTCTCCCTGCTGTTCATAAATGAATGCAAGGAGAGAAACCCAGCCAGATCAGTGAGTAAAAGCAGTGCACTTGTTAGGCACACAATTAAAGTGTTTGTTAAAACCCCCCCCCCCCCAAAAAAAAAATCCTGTTCCCTTAAAGCATGTTATACAGCATAGTGCTTGTGCTGTGTCATTTGGCCCCCTGTAAGCCCTGAAATACCTTGCTGATCCTGCCTGGCAATGCCCTCCCCTCTGTAACCTGACCAGGGTGTATCATGGCTGTTGAGGCCTGACACCATGGTCAGTTTGTGTGCCTGCATCATCTGCAGCCCTGCTCTGTCCTTCTCTGTGCTCCTGTGTCTTCCTCCCCTCACTGACTGTCAGCTCCATGTCCATACTGCTCTTCTCTCCACCCCTTTACCCTCCTGCTGCTCAAATTATGGTTAACATTACACCATCCTCTCTATGTATTCATGTAATGTGCTCTGTTTCTATGCCTTATAAAAAATAATGCTGCTAAATACCTGTTTCAGAGCGCTGTTCGGTGGTCACATGATCCGCCCCTTTTCTCTCCTCTCTCGCATGACAGCTGCAGGGGGCGGGGCCTGTTCATGAAGGTAGTAAAACCTTCTGGAGGTCAAGTGGTTAAAGCTGGCTCTATGCTTCATAAGTTTAATAAATAAGTACAATGTATTCATGCCCTTGGTAGCAAACATCAGTTATTCTACATAGCAGCAGTTCAGTGTTTGAAGGCAGTTGTAATAAGCTAAATGAAAGATGATATGACTAATATTGCAGTATGAAGAGTTTGTCCTGCAAGTCTTGAGTAGGATTATAAATATATAAAATAATATTGATTTGATGAGCCATTTGTTTATATATGTCTTATTTTATTCCTTAGGCTTTTGGTGCTGCAGGCCTCAGCAATGATTTCCCTCTGGCTCAGTTTCATGCCTGGGCAAGGGCATTACGGTTGGCAGATGGACCCGACGAAGTTCACCGACTAACAGTAGCTAAAATAGAAATGAGGCATTAAAACGTAATTGTTTTCTATGTCATATGAAGATCAGTTTGTTTATGTTCACTCCAATCTGTGATTGGTGAAATTATCACACTGTGATCAGTGATTAGGACATTTTCCTCATGTAGTGAATATCCACTTTCAAACATTACAACGGGTAGGTGTGCATGAATGTTTGAGATTTGTTTAAAATAGATTTGCAATAAATCTATTTCTGAAATATTTGCTTGGCATTGACTTGTATGGAGGAAAACAAAGCCCTAACTAACCCCAGCCGGATTTTTAAGGACCGTTATGGCTAAAAAATATTGTGTTCTGATACAATGATAGTGTTAAGTATATTCCTTTTATGTTATATTACATGCCTATTTATATTTGTATTCCAGTTTTACATGCATTTATATACTGCATCAGTGCAGCCCATCATCTTTTATCTGTTAGCTGGTGATTCTGGAACACCCCACTTGCTGCCTCTAAGCCCAGGTTCACACTGACTGAAGCCATGATTTCACTCCCGCATGTCGGTCCTGATTTCAGCTGCGATTTCACAGACATCTGTGCAGGTTTCTGGAAATCGCAACCTGAAAGTACTACATAAACTACTTTTTGAAATCGGTGCGGTGCCGCAAATGCCACGTCGCACCGATTAGGACGGTTCCATTGCCAGCAATTTCTGCAGATTTGGCTCATACACAGAAAAAAATACCTCCACACAGCCACCAATCAGATTCAGACCTGCTTTGGAATTTGACATGTCACTGGCAATGCGGGAAACAGAAATAGTGGATATTACACATATCGGAAAAAGTCTGAATAACATAAAGTGAGAGAACATTTTGACTTAGCATTGTTATTCTGTTTACTGGGTAGTACTAGCAGCTGAATTGAATTGTTTTTTGAACCATGTGAATAAAAGGAAATCATTGTAAGCACCGTGTCCCTATCCCTGTCACTGTTATTTCTGCTGGACAGCTTGGTCTGCAAGTAGATGTGGAGAAATATATTATTACAGGCATGTGAAACACAATAAATAATATGCTGATTATCATTACGTGTACTGACCACATACAGTAATCAGAATGCAATATTTTTTTAACAATTGTTCCTTTAAGAAGGATTTATCACTTTTTATTTAATATTATTGAAATACTTTCTCCCACCCCCCTAGGTGGGAGCTGCAATGTCAGACAGGGCGTTCCCCTTGGAGTACAGCCATCCAACACTGCAGCTAGCAAGGAGCCAGCTGTTTGCTTTGTAGCTCTTGCCTCCATTTTCAATCACTTGCTTAAAGCAAACTTAGGCAAGAGAAATGCATTCTTCTTGCCTTTGGCAAGTGCTGGTTGCTGGAGACAGGCTCTCTCTAGTAAAGCAGCCATTTTTCTGATAGGTACGGTATTAGGTGGGGGGCGACTTTCTTGATATTGCAGCTACTGTTATAGGCAGGGCCAGTGCTATAACTAGGCAACCGCCTAGGGCGCACTGCTGCCTAAGGCGCCTGGCCACTGGTGTTCCTACTCTGTTCTCTCTGCAGCAAGCAACTAAGTCTCAGCATTAGCAGGCAAATTAATGGAAGCAAGCACACATTCATTGATAGGCACTGGTAAAGCTGCATTTGATGGGTTCTGGAATGGCTGCATTTGATGGGCGCTAGTAGGCTGCATTGATGGGTGCTGGTGAGGCTGCATTTGATGGGTGCTTCAATAAAAAAGTGGGAGTATACAGGGGGGATGAGTAAGAGGTGGAACCAGGGGGGGGGGGGGGGGAATTAGGTTTCACCTAGGATGTCAAAAATCCTTGCACCAACCCTGGATATATACAGGTGAAACTCGAAAAATTTGAATATCAACACAGACTCTGGAAACTTCACACTGGACTTCAAGCATCTTGCAGTGTGTGCCTCTCCATTCTTCCTCCATACTCTGGGTCTTTGGTTTCCAAATGAGATGCAAAATTTGCGTCTTACCTGGTCTGTTTTTCTTTATCCCAGGTAGGATGCTTCTGACATTGTTTGTTGTTCAGGAATGGCTTGACAAGAGGAATACGATATTTGATGCCCATGTCCAGGATCCGTCTGTGTGTGGTGGCTCTTGATGCACTGACTCCAGCCTCAGTCCACTCCTTGTGAAAGTCCCCAACACTTTTGAATGGCCTTTTCCTGACAATCCTCTCCAGGCTGCGCTCATCCCTGCTGCTCGTGCACCTTTGTCTTCCACACTTTTCCCTGCCACATAACTTTCTATTAATGTGCTTTGATACAGCACTTTGGGAACATCCAACTTCTTTTACAGTTACCTTTTAATGGACAGTGTCAATGATGGTTTTCTGCACAACTTTTAGGTCAGCAGTCTTTCCCATGATTGTGATTCCTACTGAACCAGACAGAGACCATTTAAAGGCTGGGGAACCCTTTGCAGGTATTAAGGCTTAATTAGCTGATTAGAGTGAGACACTAAGCCTAGAATAATGCACCTTTTCACAATATTCAAATTTTCTGAGATTGTGGATTTGGGGTTTTCATGAGCCTTAAGCCATAATCATCACAATTATGACAAATCACGGCTTGAACTAACTTGCTTTGCATGTAATGATCTCATATATTAGTTTCACCTTTTAAGTTGCATTAGTGAAATTAGTGAACTTTTGCACGATATTAATTTTTTTTTCGAGTTTCATCTGTATATTTGCTATACCGACAAAGCTCTAATTACTTACATTATGTAATGTTTTAATATGCACCGGCTAGCTAAGCTTCTGCAATAATTTTAATGTTCAAAGCAATATTGCATGAAATAAGTTTGTACCTTTTGATTCCTCTGTGTACTTTTCAGTCCTTTCTCTCTGGCCAAATTTTCAGAAGAGAATTTGACTTTGTACTTTTGGCATCTACTTGGAGATATTAAACAAATGGAAATCATGAATGAGGTTTATGCAATTGTTTTAGCTAGTTACAATGTAATGAAAATATAAATTATATATTTTGTATTCAAGTTTTTTAAACAGAAATGTTTTGGTTTGTAATGTGATCTGGTTATATTTTATATAATTTGATGAATTAAATAAAAGCAAAGAGAAATGAGAAGTTGTATTTCACGAATGCATGGTGGAATAAAAACCGAGAACACACCTATACACATGACAATTTGAATCTATCTAATTTCTGTATAATAGGAAATTACATTTTTGGAGATTAAATTGGCATATAATTAAAGTGGTTCTAAAGCCTGTGCATTTTTTTTAGCATAATACATTCCCTGCATTAGGGTAAAAAATGGCCCAGTGTTTGTATTCCCCCTCACTCCCCTTTATGCTTACCTGAGCCCTATCTCAATCCAGTGCTGTGGCAATCTGCAGCAGCTCTGCTCTCTCTCTGCTCACAGAGGCATCAGTGGGAGCCATTGGCTCCTGCTGCCGTCAATCAATCCCTGTGATAGGGGGGTGGAGCTAGCCACGCTTGAGATCGAGCCTGCAGCTGTGCCCCCATGGCAAACAGCTTGCTATGGGAACACACAAAAAAGATTAACGAAGGGCGCTGGCGGGGCACCCAAGAAGAGGAAGTTTGGGGATGTTTTGTGCAAAACCATTGCACAGAGAAGGTAAGTATAACATGTTTAATACAAAAAAAAAACACCTATACAGATGCTTGAAACAGCTCTGGAGCTCAGCTGGTTATTTCTTCAGATCCATTTCTCCATTAATGTATATGCACCTGAGGTTAGCCATTGTATAGGAATCCCTCTTTAAAGTAGATTTTAAAGGAGAAGATTCTGAAGAGTGGATGGGTGGTGACAGTCACATCACACTTGGAAAATCACTGAGAATCATATTTACAGACATGCTGCCATAGGCGTGAGGGCCTGATGGTGATAAGTTCACCAAAAGTGCACTAATCCTTTAAAATGAACCTGAACTATACTAACATTTGCAGATACTGAAGATACCTTGAGATGCATGCACATTTCTTCAGTTTTTCAAAATGCCCTGGGGGCCCCAAAGCATAAGAGGCTCTATTATGCAAATACTGACTAATCCCACTCCTTCCTCTGCTGTTTTACCATTGGCTAATGTGATGGATGGGCTGCCAGAAAGAGGAGACTCTAGAAGCAGAAGACTCGGAGAAGATGGCAGCGGTAGGCAATGGAGTTGCCACGTCAATGCTGGGGCCTCCTTGTTAGTGAGGAAGATTCCTATTAAATTGACGGGCCAATAAGTAGGTGTAAACGTGGCGAGCTGAACTTCTATAGAAAGCGATGAGATTGTGTATCATTTCAGCTCCCTAGATCTCTGGATTTACTGATACTAAGCAGTATTCATTGGGGGTAATTTTTGTGTTTTAAATCTTGTGTTTAACCAAACTGTCTACGTGGTGTACAGCACTACAGATCAGGCATGTAAATCATTAAAGTATAACTAAAGGCAAAACTTTTTTTTTTTTTTTATATGGTGTGAGGGCAGGGCCTGAGTGGGACTCATTTTCAGCCCTGGAGTTTCATGCCTTAGACCAGCCCACTTTAGTTCACGACATTACATTTAGGAGTGCGTTTTGTACAGAGTGCGAGGTTCAGGAGTGCATTACGTACAGAGTGCGTGGTTCAGGAGTGCGTTACGTACAGAGTGCGTGGTTCAGGAGTGCGTTACGTACAGAGTGCGTGGTTCAGGAGTGCGTTACGTACAGAGTGTGTGGTTCAGGAGTGCGTTACGTACAGAGTGCGTGGTTCAGGAGTGCGTTACGTACAGAGTGCGTGGTTCACAGAGCGCGTTGTTCAGGAGTGCGTGGTTCAGGATTGCCTTACATGCAGAGTGAAGGGTTCAGGTTTGCTTATGTACAGCGTGGAGGTGTGCATAAATCACAGGCCAGTTTATAACTTCCCTGTACCAAGCTCTGTCCCCAAATTTCTGCCCCACACAGTGCAGAGCGCCCCTCTCTCTCTCTTTTCCCGACCTTTTTTTTTTCCCCTGTCTAGTGCAGAGCAGAAGTACTGTACCTTACCTTACCCCATGTCAGGCTGCCGGTGTGGGCTTCGGGAGATGCTGCAGGTGCGAGGGTGGAGTGTGCATACCCCACCCCCCCTTCTCTGACGCCCGCATTAAACGGCCGGTGATTGGCCAGACCGGGTGCATGTCATACCAGAGGCCTCTGCTATGACATGCACCCGGTCTGGCCAATCACCGTCCATTTAATGCGGGCATCAGTCACTCCCTCCCCCTGGCCAAGTATGTGTAAGCCCCATGTATGTAGCGTAAGTGCCAGTGCTGGGACAAGGCCATTTGGTGCCCAGGGTGAAGATGGCAAACTGAGCCCCTCCCCGTTTGATGGGCACAGTGGCGACAATTGATGGCACAGTGGCTGCGTGTGATGGGCACAGTGGCGACAATTGATGGCACAGTGGCTGCGTGTGTTGGCACAGTGGCTGCATGTGATGGCACAGTGGTTGCGTTTGGTGGCACAGTGGCTGCGAGTGATGGCACAGTGGCTGCGAGTGATGGCACAGTGGCTGCGAGTGATGGCACAGTGGCTGCGAGTGATGGCACAGTGGCTGCGTTTGGTGGCACAGTGGCTGCGTTTGGTGGCACAGTGAGGCTGCAATTATTGGGGGGGGTTTTTTAGTTAGAGAAGACAAGCTCAAAATAACACCAAAACATTTTTTTCTGCCATTTTTTAATTAAAAAAATGATGGTCACCTCAGTCCAACTGGACTGAGGTGACCATCAGTTTTTTAATAAAAAAATGGCAGAAAAAAATGTTTTGGTGTTATTTTGAGCTTGCCTTCTCCAACCCCACCCCCCATCCAATACAGTAAATTAATAGTTTTCTTACTTTGTATACACTTTAACTGTAGGCGCAGGCTGAGCTGAGGCTCCTCGTGGCCTGGGCTTCTTTTCTTGCCGCCGACACAGCTCCCTGCACGAGTCCTCCTCCTTCTCTCACCTCGCTCTCGCCTCCGGCGTGACGTCACGCGGCGCACGCCAGGAATGAACCAACTCTCCTCCATGGGGGGGGGGGGGTTGGCGAGGAAACGCACAGCCTGGCTGTGGAGTGACAGGCAGCAGTGAGTCGGCTCCGGCGGGGCGGGCGGCAGCCGCATGCAGTTTCTAAAGTGACTGCACTGCGCTGCCTGTCTAACACACTACCGGCCCGCAACCCGACCAGCCCACCGGGATTTTTCCCGGTTCTCCCGATGGGCCACTCCGGGCCTGTATGAGGGGGTTAGCCCGGCAGCGGGTGTATGTGACCCCTGGAAGAGTTCAGCGCACAAAAAAAGTTTAGGCACAGCAGACAGTGGTAGGAGGGAAACAAAAAGGTGCAGTTTTATTTGAACTATATAAAAAAAAAATATGACAGAAAACAAAAGAAATACAAAAATAAATCCTGGTCAACTTGACCTACTCGCTATACACATTGGTGTCCCTAACTACCAACTGGGTACAGCCTTGTGCTGCCCCAGTCCCTGACTCCCTGCTGTTTAAATCTCTTAGCAATAGCCGCACAGGCTTGGACTCACCGCACAGGCTTCACACTCCCCAGACTATCCACGCAGATCTGATTCCAGGTTGGAGCATCTCTCTTAGCATGCTGGGAGTTTTTGTAGAGGACCTGACGAGCCCACCTAATTCAGCTGTGCTCATCAAGTCCTCCCAGCACTCCCCCTAGAGGTACAAACTGGCATAAAGCCTGAACCTAGGAGATATATATACAGCATCTTGGATGCAACCTGGGGATTTAACCTGCCTACTGTCAAAATGGATCGAGTTAAGATGGATTAGAACACCTGTCAGTTTTCATTGCTGTCTGTGTGTCTTTTGAGGAGATGCACCCTCTCTATCTATTTGTCCTGTTTACCATTATCAGTGAAAGTAAAAGGTTGTCCCCAGAAACGTAATAGAGGGGAAATCTTCCCGAAGGGGAAACTAGTTTTGGTGACCTGGGGGGTCCCCAAGAATTCCCTTAATTTGTAGGGATTTCCTCTCACCTGTTTGGCTATGGTAAATCATTGCGTAAATCTCCACAATGGGACACAGATGGCAGAAGAAAACTCTGACGGGGTTATAACCTACCCTTGCGCTATCCAAAATGGAAAAAATAAAATGGGCCAGATTCAGGAACACTTGCGCTGGAGTATTTCGATATGCGCCGCGTAACTGTGATGATGCGCCGTCGTTTCTATGTGCCCGTACCCACCAAACTAGATGCGCCCAATAACGGGTCATTTGCGACTGGCGGAACGTTCCGACGCCAGAGTATCGTCAGCGCTTAATTTCGTTGGGCGCATCAGTCGCGCCTATTGATTTCCCCTGCAAATATGCAAATGAGGGATTTTTCACAATTCACGAACGGATTAGCACCATACGCTGGCTACATGCGCCGCGCGTATCTCGTCCGTCAAACATGTTATACTGTGTGGCTCGTTTTACACACAGTGGCCCCGATCCACGTCTTCGGGCCATACACGGTTCGAATTTCAAAAGGCTGCTTTCGAAAATCGTATGAAAGAATTTACTACGAATTTCGCAGATGGCTGCGGCACCTGCTCAGTGTCAGCAGGAATCGAACATGCAAAAAGCTAATCAATGCAGCGTGTACCGACGAATGTAATAGAAAAAAAATGCACATGTGCAAGAAAAGAAAATTCCCGGAGACAAAAGTATATTCCCTGCCACGAAAATTCTTTTCTGTAGCAACATGAAGGCTTGGTCAGCCAAATTTCGAAAATCAATGGTGGCATCATGTCACATTTCTGATTTTGAAAAGAAAATTTGTTCTGTGACTGTGTATGGCCTGCTTTAGGGTCAAATTTTACAGCCATGGAGGAAGACATCATAGGTCTCCATAGCCGATGATGACGGCCTACTGATACAGCTGCCACGTGACATGTCCCAAAATCAATTGAAAAATTACAAAGTTCAGCTTTCTCTGTGTGAAATACAAAATCTTTATTGATACATAATGCGGGCACAAATTGTAGACGGGAGCAGCCATCTCAAAACAAAAGTAACATCACTTACTGCGGGGCAGGGGGAGCAGGATATACAGGGTTTATGGCTTAAAGCCGAAATGGCTCTTCTTACGGAATCGGCTGGTATTTAAACGCCCAACGGAAGGCATTGCGCTGACGTTTCGCCGTGAAGTGGTGCCGACGGAAGTTGTGAGCATGCGCACAAAGGGGGCATCTCGTGAGCGCTGTATGCGTCGATCGGATGGCCGTCACTCAAGTAGCCACGCCCTACCCCGACCGCATGCTCCGTGGTTGATGCGCTGAACGTAAGCCTCTGCGCCACTGGGCTCCGCCCATCATTTACATATGATCACACCCACTTCCACTTGCGTCGGGTTATGAAAAAAAAACGACCAGCGCATTATCGTTACTCTGGCGCAAGTTTACGCGCAACATGCTATGTGAATTACAGGACTTGCGCTGAAAGGGTCTTCAGAGTAACGTAAATGAGAAGCGTTACTCTGGAGCAAAGATGCTCTCATCTACCTGAATCTGGCCCTAAATGTTATTTTTTCTTTCTTTGTCTGAATTTCTCACTTCCTGTTCCTCCTCAGTAAGGTGTTCAGTAAGCTGCTCTAAATTACTTTCCACCACTCGGATGATGGGGGCAAGTTTACTGAGGAGAAACAGGAAGTGAGAAATTCAGACAAAGAAAAAAAACATTTAGAAGGGAAATCGAAGGAAAAGGTAAGTGAACCAACAATGCACTAGCTTAACCACTTGCTTACTGGGCACATAAACCCCCTTCGTGCTCAGGCGAAATTTCAGCTTCCGGCACTGCTTCGCTTTAACCGACATTTGTGCAGTCGTGGGACGTGGCTCCCAAACAAAATTAACGTCCTTTTTTTCCACACAAATAGAGCGTTATTTTGGTGCGGTTTTTATTTTTTGCGCTATAAACAAAAAAAGAGCGACAATTTAAAAATATATATTTTTTTTTTACGTGTTGCTATAATAAATATCCCAATTTAAAAAAAAAAAATTCTCAGTTTAGGCCGATACGTATTCTTCTACGTATTTTTGTATAAAAAAAAATCGCAATAAGCAACTGCTTTGCGCAAAAATTATAGCGCCTACAAAATAGGGAACAGAATTATGATTTTTTTTTTTTACTTGTAATGGCGGCGATCTGCGATTTTTATTGGGACTGCGACATTACAGTGGACACATCGGACACTTTTGACACATTTTTGGGACCATTCACATTTATACAGCGACCAGTGCTATAAATATGCACTAATTACTGTATAAATGTGACTGGCATTGAAGGGGTTAACACTAGGGGGTGAGGAAGGGGTTAAATGTATTTCCTGGGTGTGTTCTAACTGTGTGGGGGGAGGGGGGTGACTGGGGGAGGTGACCGATGCTGTGTCCCTATGTACAAGATAAACAGCATCTGTCACCTCTCCCTGACAGGACGTGGAGTTCTGTGTTTACACACAGAGCTCCACGTCCCTGCTCTGTCACCGCCGATTCCGTGTACCTAACGGACACAGCGGCCGCCGGGTACACGCATTGAATCCTCAGCGATGCGACGGCACTGTTTTTCCCCGCTGCGCGCCACCCAGTGGCGCGCGCAGGGAATTACAATAACATGACGTCAACGCGGCACTTCAGGTCTACGCTGTTGACGTCTTGTCTATAGCGCGGATCTGAAGTGGTTAAAGGAACACTAAAGTAAAATTTTTGATAACAAACATGTTATACTTATCTCCACTGTGCAGCTCGTTTTGCACACAGTGTCCTCTAACCCTGTCTTCTGGGGTCCGTCGGCGGCTGTCTCAGGTCCTGCTCACAAAAGCATTCCACCTTATTGCGAGCGAAGCTCGCACGGTGGAAAGCTTTTGCGAGCGCACTCCCGTGATACAGCGACGGCTATAGCTGCCGACTGTATCAGTCGGCCCCGCTGCGTCATCCGCTGTGATTGACAGCAGCGCCAGCCAATGGCTGCGCTGCTATGAATCCGCCCAGCCTAGCCAATCAACGGCCAGGCTGGAAACCGACGAGGATCACGTGGACGCGCCCGGGAATTTCGAACGGTCAGGTAAGTAAAACAGGGGGTCGGGGGGCGGTACCATCGGATGTTTTTTCACCTTAATGCTTAGGATGCATTAAGGTGAAAAAACTATTGCCTTTTCAACCCCTTTAAAGGAACCTATTTAGAAAATAAAAGACGAACCTTTACAACCACTTTAAAGTAGGGAAGGATTTAAACCACTTTTTATGAATTTTTCCAACCCCAGATATTCTCAACCAGCATTTCTCCAGAATAAGGATGAGCGCCGCCGTGTTCGCACAGGCCACGTGCAGAGCCCGTAGGAAGTCGGCACCGCACTGCGCTAATTACAGGCAGGGAGACATTTCCCGATCTCTGCAGCCGGACATCAGGGTTATACAACTGCTGCAATATCATACACCATGTCACGCTCAGCTTTGCTCCAACTATCCTGCAACCTAAGCAGTGCATGCGGTTGTGGTGTAGTGATGTGGGTTTTTAAAGGTTAACCTGGGCCGGTGCCAGGATAGGGGATATGCGGGTAGCAGCTCGCTCCCAGCACAGAACATGACAGCCGCCGAGGGACCCCATGGGAGAGGGGGGGGGGAGGGGTGCAGCAAAATACACCATTCTCAGTGTAAATAACAATTCTTTCTTAACACAGGTGTTGAGGATAGGACATCTTGCAGCTCACCTGCCCTCTAAAAAGCAATCTATCATGGATTGCTTTTTAGATGGGCGGCAAGGGCTGCTGCCAATGTTAATGAGCCCTTAACGGAAAACCTAAACTTAGAACAATGTAAGCATGATCAGAACTGAGTAGAACTGTGTAGAACTTGTGGAAGGCTGACTGCAGGTCAGCCTGAATTTGTAGGAGTCGGGAGGTATTTAAACCAGCCCTCTATCCTCCTTTCTAGGTGACGGTGACACAGGGGGATGTGTGGCTGCTGCGGAGCTTACCTGTTCGCTAATCGTGCCGGACATAGGTATCGGGGGAGGGGGGGTCTGTGGGCGGCTGCCCGCTTCTAATGCTGTGTAACATGTCCTGTGTCTGCCGTAAGTCGCCAGTTAGAGACTTTCATTTGCTCACGCTTCCCCTGCGGTGGCCGGCATGGGTGGTCAGGCAGAGAGAGGACACGGGGTAGAGGTAGGTAAGATGGGAGGTGAGTTGTGGGGGATGGTTGTTTTCTAGAGCATGCAAGATTCACAGGGGGCATGTCTACAGGTCGGTGTTGCATAGCAGGGCATATCGGGACATTGGGCAGCTTTGTCATTTGTGGTATGAGTCTCTGTGTCTGGAGGGGGTTGTTTGGGGGTGTTCCTGCATGGTGGCAGTGTGTGTCACTCTCGGGGCTGGTCGGCGAGCTCAGTTAATGTATGTATTCAGTCAGTCTTTGTATGCTATTTTAATTCATGTGATTTACGTTTCTCATGTTTTTATGTTATTCATGTTTCTCATGCGATTACGTTTCTCATGGTTTTATAGTATTCATGTTCTCATGCGATTACGTTTCTCATGGTATTCATGTTCTCATGCGATTACGTTTCTCATGGTATTCATGTTCTCATGCGATTACGTTTCTCATGTTTTTATGCTATTCATGTTTCTTATGCGATTATGTTTCTCATGGTATTCATGCGATTACATTTCTCATGGTATTCATGTTCTCATGCGATTACATTTCTCATGGTATTCATTTTTATTGTCTTTGCATACATGTCAGGTTCATATCTTCACTTTAGATCTCATGGCTACACTCCACTGCTGGTTACCTGTCACGTTTATGGGTACCGTCGGATTGAGATGTTCTTTTCTAATTGGCTTGTGCAGTGGCAAGTCCCCTTATCCTCTTCTCATGGCTTTCATTACGTTTTCATACGTCATGTAATCTTACTACTCACATCACTTGCCTGCAGGGCCGCCATCAAGGGGGGTACAGACAGTACACCTGCAAGGGGCCCGGATGGGAACCCCCTAAAAAAAACAAAAAAAAACAACAACTTTTTTTTATTTATTTTTAGGGGCCCGGAGGCCCCCCAGGGCCCTGGATGGCAACCCCCCCCCCCTTTTTTTTTTTTTTTTTTTTTTTTTATTATTGGTCACTCAGACCATGAATCCAGGCTGTCTTGAAGCCCCCAATTCAGGTACCCAAGATTTTTGCAATGAACTATCGGATTTTTTCATCAATAAAATTGAGAGAATCGGGGAAAGCATTCAGCAAAACAATACCCCCCTCAATCATTCACACAACACCATAGACATTTTCTACAATCAACAAAGTTCACTCTGAAATCCATCTCCATCAATGCCACTAAAAAATATCATCGGTACTTTGCGAAACAGCACATCGCCTAATGATATCATCCCCACTAAACTATCATGCAGCTTATAAACCAGTCATTTAAGGAAGGCTTAGTGCCCTCCCTGCTGAAAGAGGGCACAATCCAGCCCATCTTGAAGAAACCTACCCTTGACCCCAACTCACCGCCGTCCCATAACAGGCCCAAATGTCACTCCCGCGGTTGCGGGTGGGAGATTTCAATTCGGCAAGGTCCGGCGGCACTGGTCCTTTCACCGTGGATTCCCCCCTGCGCATGCGCTGCTGCAATCAGCGGCGCATTGCGAGGGGAATATCTCCTAAACCGTACAGGTCTAGGAGATATTCTTTATACCTACAGGTAAGCCTTATTATAGGCTTACCTGTAGGTAAAAGTTAAAAAATGTGGTTTACAACCACTTTAAACAGTTTTAGCGTTTGTCACCGGCCTATTGGTTTGGCGATACCGTTTTGTCATAATGATAAAGTAATACAAATATCCTTACAAAAACACACAAGTAGTGCAGGAATTTATAGGAGTCAGGTAGGTCAGTGTGCGCGTCAGGTAGGTGGGTCAGTGTGTGTGCGTCAGGAAGGTAGGTCAGTGTGTGTGCGTCAGGAAGGTAGGTCAGTGTGTGTGTGTGTGTGTGTGTAATGGTCAGGTAGGTGGGTCAGTGTGTGCGCGTCAGGTAGGTAGGTCAGTGTGTGTGCGTCAGGAAAGTAGGTCAGTGTGTGTGTGTGTAATGGTCAAGTAGGTGGGTCAGTGTGTGCGCGTCAGGTAGGTAGGTCATGGTGTGTGTAATGGTCAGGTAGGTGGGTCAGTGTGTGCGCGTAATGGTCAGGTAGGTAGGTCAGTGTGTGCGCGTCAGGTAGGTAGGTCAGTGTGTGTGTGTGTAATGGTCAGGTAGGTGGGTCAGTGTGTGTGTGTAATGGTCAGGTAGGTGGGTCAGTGTGTGCACGACAGGTAGGTGGGTCAGTGTGTGCACGACAGGTAGGTGGGTCAGTGTGTGCATGTAATGGTCAGGTAGGTAGGTCAGTGTGTGTGTAATGGTCAGGTAGGTGGGTCAGTGTGTGCGCGACAGGTAGGTGGGTCAGTGTGTGCGCGACAGGTAGGTGGGTCAGTGTGTGTGTGTGTAATGGTCAGCTAGGTGGGTCAGTGTGTGCGCGACAGGTAGGTGGGTCAGTGTGTGCGCGCGACAGGTAGGTGGGTCAGTGTGTGCGCGTAATGGTCAGGTAGGTGGGTCAGTGTGTGCGCGTCAGGTAGGTAGGTCAGTGTGTGCGCATCAGGTAGGTGGGTCAGTGTGTACCATCCACCATCATCTAGGATTCTGGGGTACACCCACTACCCACCCCCACACACAGCTCGATGTAGATAGGGAGAATCTATTTGACCATCTCAGACATCCGGGGGTCTCCTCAGCGCCGGGCGCTCGGTGTCCCTGCCGGCTGGCTCCCATCTTAACCAAGCCCCGCCCCCCTCTGCACTCACACACAGACACGCAGTGACAGCGCCGCTCCAGAGGGACAGGCTGGAGCCAAGGAGTCCCGGTGGGGGCTATGTTAGTGCGGGGGAGGGCTATGTTAGTGCGGGGGGGGGGGCTATGTTAGTGAGGTGGGGGGGGCTATGTCAGTGCGGTGGGGGGGGGGCTATGTCAGTGAGGTGGGGTGGGGCTATGTCAGTGAGGTGGGGGGGGCTATGTTAGTGAGGTGGGGGGGAGCTCTGGAGGGAGGAGCCGTTGTCCGGACTAAGGGCGGATCACGGCGTGTCTTGTGTCCGGGGATCTGTCCTCCTCTCTTCAGGATCCGAGGAACTACAACTCCCAGCAATCTCTGTCCGCATTTAGAACTACAACTCCCAGCATGCACTGAGTGTAATGGGGCTTCAGCTCCCAGCCTAGAATAAGATGTTACAGGACTACATATCCCAGCATGACTTTCCCCCTATAGGAGTACTACAGGTCCCAGCAATCTCTACATACCCCAGCCTGCTCCTCTCCCCCTCCTCAGGGGTAATTGCACCTCACACTCCTTTCCCACGGGTGGTGGGTCTCCAGCATACTGGTAATACTCCCTGCCCCCATCTACATGAACTCATCTACCACCAAGAGGGGACGCTACCACCCTGGGTAGGGGGGGTGAGTGTGGCCAATGGAACTTCCCCCCAAGTTTCATCTGCCCTTACTCCCCCACGCCTATTGTACTGGTAATACCCACACACAGGGCCGATCCAAAAAATATCCGATTGCGCCCAGCATACTGGTAATACCCCCTGCCCCCACCTACAAGAACTTATCTACTACCAAGAGTGGACGCTACCACGCTGGGTAGGGGGGGTGAGTGTGGCCAGTGGAACTTCCCCCCAAGTTTCATCTGCCCTCACTCCCCCGCGCCCAGCGTACTGGTAATGCCCCCCCCCACCCCACACACAGGGCCGATCCAAAAAATATCCGATTGCGCCCAGCATACTGGTAATACCCCCTGCCCCCACCTACAAGAACTTATCTACTACCAAGAGTGGACGCTACCACCCTTTGTAGGGGTGAGTGTGGCCAGTGGAACTTCCCCCCCAAGTTTCATCTGCCCTCGCTCCCCCACGCCCATCGTACTGATAATGCCCCCCCACCCCACGCACAGGGCCGATCTAGGAAATATTCGATTGGACCCAGCGTACTGGTAATACCCCCTGCCCCCACCTACAAGAACTTGGCTACCACCAAGAGGGAACGCTACCACCCTGGGTAGGGGGTGAGTGTGGCCAGTGGAACTTCCCCCCAAGTTTCATCTGCCCTCACTCCCCCACGCCCAGCGTACTGGTAATACCCCCCACCCCACACACAGGGCCGATCCAGGAAATATCCGATTGCGCCCAGCATACTGGTAATACCCCTTACCCCCACCTACAAGAACTTCTCTACTACCAAAAGTGGACGCTACCACCCTGGGTAGGGGTGAGTGTGGCCAGTGGAACTTCCCCCCAAGTTTCATCTGCCCTCACTCCCCCACACCCAGCGTACTGGTAATGCCCCCACCCCACACACAGGGCCGATCTAGGAAATATTTGATTGGACCCAGCGTACTGGTAATACCCCCTGCCCCCACCTACAAGAATTTATCTACCACCAACAGAGGATGCTACCACCCTGGGTAGGGGGGCTTTGTGTGGCCAGTGGAACTTCCCCCCAAGTTTCATCTGCCCTCACTCCCCCACACCCAGCGTACTGGTAATGCCCCCACCCCACACACAGGGCTGATCCAGGAAATTTTCGATTGCGCCCAACGTACTGGTTAATACCCCCTGCCCCCACCTTACAAGAACTCATCTGCCACCAAGAAAGGACGCCACCACCTTGGGTAGGGGGGGTGAGTGTGGCCAGTGGAACTTCCCCCCAAGTTTCATCTGCCCTCACTCCCCCATGCCCAGCGTACTGGTAATACCCCCCCCCCCCCACACACAGGGCCGATCCAGAAAATATTGGATTGCGCCCAGTGTACTGGTAATACCCCCTGCCCCCACCTACATGAATTCATCTACCACCAAGAAAGGACGCTACCACCCTGGGTAGGGGGGGTGAGTGTGACCAGTGGAACTTCCCCCCAAGTTTCATCTGCCCTCACTCCCCCACACCCAGCGTACTGGTAATGCCCCCACCCCACACACAGGGCTGATCCAGGAAATTTTCGATTGCGCCCAACGTACTGGTTAATACCCCCTGCCCCCACCTTACAAGAACTCATCTGCCACCAAGAAAGGACGCCACCACCTTGGGTAGGGGGGGTGAGTGTGGCCAGTGGAACTTCCCCCCAAGTTTCATCTGCCCTCACTCCCCCATGCCCAGCGTACTGGTAATACCCCCCCCCCACACACAGGGCCGATCCAGAAAATATTGGATTGCGCCCAGTGTACTGGTAATACCCCCTGCCCCCACCTACATGAATTCATCTACCACCAAGAAAGGACGCTACCACCCTGGGTAGGGGGGGTGAGTGTGACCAGTGGAACTTCCCCCCAAGTTTCATCTGCCCTCACTCCCCCACGCCCAGCGTACTGGTAGTGCCCCCCCCACCCCACACACAGGGCCGATCCAGAAAAAAATTGATTGCGCCCAGTGTACTGGTAATATCCCCTGCCCCCACCTACATGAACTCATCTACCACCAAGAAAGGAGGCTACCACCCTGGGTAGGGGGGGTGAGTGTGGCCAGTGGAACTTCCCCCCCAAGTTTCATCTGCCCTCGCTCCCCCACGCCCAGCGTACTGGTAATGCCCCCCCACCCCACACACAGGGCCGATCTAGGAAATATTCGATTGGACCCAGCGTACTGGTAATACCCCCTGCCCCCACCTACAAGAATTTATCTGCCACCAAGAGAGGATGCTACCACCCTGGGTAGGCGGGCTTTGTGTGGCCAGTGGAACTTCCCCCCAAGTTTCATCTGCCCTCACTCCCCCACGCCCAGTGTACTGGTAATGCCCCCACCCCACACACAGGGCCAATCTAGGAAATATTTGATTGGACCCAGCGTACTGGTAATACCCCCTGCCCCCACCTACAAGAATTTATCTACCACTAAGAGAGAATGCTACCACCCTGGGTAGGGGGGCTTTGTGTGGCCAGTGGAACTTCCCCCAAGTTTCATCTGCCCTCACTCCCCCACGCCCAGCGTACTGGTAATGCCCCCACCCCACACACAGGGCCGATCTAGGAAATATTTGATTGGACCCAGCGTACTGGTAATACCCCCTGCCCCCACCTTACAAGAACTCATCTGCCACCAAGAAAGGACGCCACCACCTTGGGTAGGGGGGGTGAGTGTGGCCAGTGGAACTTCCCCCCAAGTTTCATCTGCCCTCACTCCCCCACGCCCAGCGTACTGGTAATACCCCCCACACACAGGGCCGATCCAGAAAATATTGGATTGCGCCCAGTGTACTGGTAATACCCCCTGCCCCCACCTACATGAATTCATCTACCACCAAGAAAGGACGCTACCACCCTGGGCAGGGGGGGTGAGTGTGGCCAGTGGAACTTCCCCCCAAGTTTCATCTGCCCTCACTCCCCCACGCCCAGCGTACTGGTAATGTCCCCACCCCACACACAGGGCCAATTTAGGAAATATTCGATTGGACCCAGCGTACTGGTAATACCCCCTGCCCCCACCTACAAGAATGTATCTACCACCAAGAGAGAATGCTACCACCCTGGGTAGGGGGGCTTTGTGTGGCCAGTGAAACTTCCCCCAACTTTCATCTGCCCTCACTTCCCCACGCCCAGCGTACTGGTAATGCCCCCCCACCCCACACACAGGGCTGATCCAGGAAATATTTGATTGCGCCCAACGTACTGGTTAATGACCCCTGCCCCCACCTTACAAAAACTCATCTGCCACCAAGAAAGGACGCCACCACCCTGGGTAGGGGGGGTGAGTGTGGCCAGTGGAACTTCCCCCCAAGTTTCATCTGCCCTCACTCCCCCATGCCCAGTGTACTGGTAATACCCCCCCCCCCACACACAGGGCCGATCCAGAAAATTTTGGATTGCGCCCAGTGTACTGGTAATACCCCCTGCCCCCACCTACATGAACTTATCTACCACCAAGAAAGGACGCTACCACTCTGGGTAGGGGGGGTGAATGTGGCCAGTGGAACTTCCCCCCAAGTTTCATCTGCCCTCACTCCCCCGCGCCCAGTGTACTGGTAATGCCCCCCCCACCCCACACACAGGGCCAATCCAGAAAAAATTTGATTGCGCCCACCGTACTGGTATTATTCCCTGACCCCACCTACATGAACTCATCTACCACCAAGAAAGGATGCTACTACCCTGGGTAGGGGGGGTGAGTGTGGCCAGTGGAACTTCCCCCCAAGTTTCATCTGCCCTCGCTCCCCCATGCCCAGCGTACTGGTAATGCCCCCCCACCCCACACACAGGGCCGATCCAGGAAATATTCGATTGCCTCTCGAGGGGTCAGGAAGAAATTTTTTCCCCAGCTGGAGCCCATTGGATCTCATGCTCTGCTGGGGTTTTTCGTCTTCCTCTGGATCAATTGCCTCACAACACAACACACCCACAGAACATGGGGTGCCTTGCCGTGGCTCTGTGGCTTACGCATGCATGTACTTGTACACGTGTGCAACTAAACCCCTGTCTATGACACATACTGCTCGACAGGTCAGTTCGGTTGGTCGCAGGCCGGCCAGTAAGGTGACCGTGAAAATGTCTTTGTTATTTTTATGTGTTTGCCTTTCCAATGCTCCTTGCTGCAGTGACCAGTTACAGGCGGGGGCAGTAACCACTATTTGTACCACCAAGGGTGGCAATGCCCCTTATGCCGCGTACACAGGGTAGGAATTTCCAATGGAAAAAGTCAGATAGGAGATTTTCATGGTATATTCTGGCCGTGTGTGCTCCCCCATCGGAATTTCCGACAGACTTAGAGCCCTTTCACACTTACACGACTTGTCCCACGATTTTGGTCATAGCTATGACTAAGCATCGGTTGTCGATGTGAAACGTGTCAGCTTTTGTTACCCCACTGTTTGCTGTTTTTACTGTTTTAGTTTTTTGACTGGAATAAACAGGCACTATTTTTAAGTCTTTTCATCCATTGGAGTGCGGCTGTCCATTTTTCTTTCCTTATAAGTGTGAAAGGGACCTTAGATAGAGAGCAGGTTCTCTATTTTTCTGTCGGAAATTCCGACAGAGTTTTGCCCGGTCAGAAGTCAGACCGTGTGCAGGGCCCCCATCAGGGGGGTACATGCAGTTCACCTGTAAAGGGCCCGGATGGCAACCTCCTTTAAAAAAAAAAAAATGTTATATATTTTTATTTTTTATTAAAGGGGCCCGGAGATCCCCAGGTCCCCGGATGACAACCCCCCCTTTTTTTCTATAAAAAATAATAATATATATATATATATATATAATATTAAAGGGCCCCGGTTGGCAACCCCCCCCTTTTTAATAAAAAAAAGTACATTGTTTTATATATTATTTTATCTATTTTTTTATTTCTTTTTTTTATATATATTTTTTTATTAAAGGGCCCCATGTGGCAACCCCCCCTTTTTTTTTATTTTTTTATAAATGTTTATTTTTTTATCTTTGTTTATATATTTATATTATTAAAAGGCCCAGAGGTCCCTAGGGCCCGGATGGCAACCCCCCCTTTTATATTATTACATTTTTTTTATATTTTTTTTTATTAAAGGGCCCAGAGTTTTTTTTTCTTTTTATTAAAGGGCCCAGAGGTCCCCAGGGCCCTGGATGGCTACCCCCTTATTTTTTATAATTTTTTCTTCCTTCTTTTTTTTTTGTAAAGGCCCCCCCCCCCCCCCTGCTTCTCAATTTGTGGCAGCCCCCCGCTTCTCAATTTCAGGCGGCAGCACCCCCCCACCCCCCCCCCCCCCCTGGTTCTCTGCTCCAGGGGGCCCATGGCTGAAGCTGTGTAGGGGGCCCCATAATTCCTGATGGCGGCCCTGCTTGCCTGACACGTCTTCAGGTTCATAGGCTTGAGTGTTACGTTTTTAATTGGCCTGATTTGCCTCAGGTTGCTCAGCTTCGCTAGTTTCTTTAGACTGACACGTTTTCAGTCTTGTGCTACGTATTCTTACCTGCAGAACGTTACTGCGTTTGTAAATCACGAACACCTGCTTAAGTAGCGGTAAGGGAAGGTAGAGTTGGGGTTTTTTGGTTATTTTTTTGTTTATAACGATGTTGTTCTTGTTTGCAGAGGTCATGTCATGGGCAGCAGATATCGAAGATGTGGCCACCATCCGTCCTTCTCCGGTTACATGGTAGCTCGCCCTCCTTGAAACCTCCCAATACGGCCGTCTCTTTTGTTACAGATGAAGCTTGATCTACAAGTCATTTTTTTCAATTCAGCCTAGGAAGCTCATGACTCGGCCTGGGATATCTTTCAGGCTTTTCCATCTCGGTATCCTGGGTTCTTTTGTCACAAACATTCAGTTTCTACTCGCGTTGTGTTTTTTTTTTTTGCCACTTTCAACTCAAGCGGGCATACAAGCTGGGTCCAGGCACAGTCTTAAGCCGGCTCATGGTGACTTTTGCGGAAGTACCCAGGGATAGGCCACTTTTCCTTTCCCTAGTACCCCCTTCTTTGCTAGCACAGGGCATGACACGTAGCCATTCCCTGCTGCCTAAACTAGGGTGGCACTTTAATGTTCACTCCGGCTGTGCTTTCAGTACAGGTGCAGTTTCTGCTTCTTGTTGTCAAGGGGTCTGTATTTACATTGTTGAGGAGTTAGATTTGTGGGAGTCGGCTTTCATTCCCGGACATATCCCGGATCCACATGTTTGTCACAGGCGTTCTTGCCTTGGCGGCTCAAGGTTGCATACGGTTATTTTCATTTTAACCACTTGCATACTGGGCACTTACACCCCCCTCCTGCCCAGGTAAAAATTTCAGCTTCCGGCACTGCGTCGCTTTAACTGACAATTGCGCGGTCGTGCGACGTGACTCCCATACAAAATTTACGTCCTTTTTTCCCCACAAGTAGAGCTTTCTTTTGGTGGTATTTGATCGCCTGTGCGGTTTTTATTTTTTGCGCTATAAACAAAAAAGAGCGACAATTTTGAAGAAAAATACAATGGCCCAGATTCACGTACATCTGCGCATTATTGGACCGGCGTAGCGCACCGCCTTTACGTTAGACTTGCGCAATTTTGCCGCGTAATCACCCTATTCTCGTAGCTTTTGCGCAGGAAATTGCGCATACGTAAAGTTTTTCCAGAGGCGTAAGGAGGAGTAATACAAATTGGGAAGGACGTGGGCGTGTTACATTGAAATGAGCCGTGACCCCATGCAAATGAAGGGCCGGCCGGCTCGCGCATGCGCGCTTGAACGAGACCATGTCAGCTCCGATGTGCGCATGCTCACAACTCGGGAGCGGCGCAATCAGTGAAATTGGAAATGGACTAGGGCAACGTTGTGAACTACGCAAACAGCATAAATAGACACACACAAACGCACTTCCTTTGCAAAAGTACATCCCTTTGTCCCTTCCCATTTAACAAAGTGCTTTTGTTCTTGTTGTTCGTTGCGGTGTGTTTTGTAGTTGTCAGATTAGTGTTCTGTGTGATCAAGTGGTTGTTAGTAGATTTTTGAAAGTGGTTTTTGATAAGTGTTTGAGAGACTGTTTGTTTGATTGATATATTTATTTTTGTTTCTTTTTCTGCTGTATTTTTGTTTTGTTTTTTGGGGACTGTTTCTTGGTGAGTAGTTTTCTCTCTGTGTGTGTGTTTTTTTGTGATTTGTTGTGCTTGTTTGTGTGCGTGAATTTTGTTGACTGGTACTGTTTTTTTTTGGAAGGATGACTGAGAGAAAACGAAAGCTGAATTTTACAGTTGTGGAAAAACAGATTCTTGCCCGGGCCATTAGCGAGTATGGGCGTTTCCTCCACGGCCCACAGAGTGCCAACACCACCCCGGCCAGGAGGAGGGAGATTTTGGATAGGATCACTGACCAGGTGAATTCTGCGGGGCAGGAGGAGACACGGACCAGGTCTGGGATTGACAAAAAAATCAATGACCTCCGGCGTCTGGTCAAAAAGAAGTTGGCCAGAATGCATGCCCATGCCAGGGGCACAGGAGGGGGCCCACCATGCCGTATTAGCCTGACAGCGGACGAGCGTGCGGTGGCCCTGACCTTTCATCGGCATGAAGTTGAGGGCCTGCCCGGCTTTGACTCCAGTCCCCAGCCCGTGGTGCCAGGTAAGTTGTTTTCTTTTTTAATATCAGGTGTGTAGCATGTGTGGGGGAGGGGGTGAAAGGGAATATGTGGCAAGTGTGTGGATCCTCCAACCTGTGAATGTTTTGTGTCATCCACAGATGTGCAGGAGGGTGCAGGGCCATCTGGTCTGACCGCACCAACCCCAGGACAGCAGCCTAATGAGGCCCTCCCAACAAGGCCGGAGTCCGCGGAGGAGGTTCAAGAGGAGGAGGACAATCATGAGGAGCAGGACAATCATGAGGAGGAGGAGAATCATGAGGAGGAGGAGTCCATGTCAGGCACTGGACGTTTGGGTTTTGAGGACTCCTCCCCTCTGGCTGCCAGCAGGCAGGCCTCCCTAAGGGGGAGCCCCCCCCCCCTCCTCCCCCAACATGGCTCCCCTCACAAGGGCCTCCCCTTCTCCCCGGCCACAAGCATCAGCTGGAGGCAGGATGTCATCCCAGACCACCAGGGGGTTGGCCGATCTCCTGCCCGCCACCCTGAGAAGGGACCAGTTCCTCCAGACCCGCCACCTGGGACAGGTCAGCCAGACATTGGTGCGGATGGAGGAGAGCCTGTCCTCCATCAAGGATACGCTGGGGAACCTGGACTCCCAATCCCGGGCTTTCACAACCTGCCTAAATGAACTGCAGACGACATCAGCAGGCGTTGGGCAGGATGTGAGGGCCCTTACCCTGGCTATCCAGGCCAACACGGCAACAGTTGGTGCTGCCCTGGACAGAATTGCCGTGGCCTTGGAGGGCAGGCCATCAGGTGGGCAGAGATCAGGGGCTGATCCTCCTTCCCCGGTTTTACCCCTTCCCCATGAGTCTCCCCTGAGAAGCCGGGCCCGTGGCCGGGGGCGCCCCAGGCGTGGCTCACGCAGAGGCAGTAATTTGTTTTTCCCCCAATTTTTATTTTTTTTCAAATTTTTTTTATTTTTTTTTGTCTTTTTTTTTTTGCTGGAAATTTTTTGATTTTGCAGGTCATTTTATTTTTTTTTATTTTTTTTGGGTTGTGAATGCTGTGTGAATGTGGGGGTGACATTCCTGCCGGAAAAGGGGTGTCACCCTCAATTTTGGTGGAGAAGGGTTCCCCAGGACCAGGGAGAAGTGATCCCCAGGTCCGTGTGAATGGTGTATGAATGTACAGTGACATAATTGGAGCCTTGGCGTGGCGTTGCTGCTCACAAGTCCTGCATGGTGGACTGGTGCCAATCCAATTTGATGTGGATGTGGGGTGTGTGTGCTAGGGACCCCAGTGGTGTGCATGCATGCATTCTCATTGTGCCATGATTAATGTGTGTGTTTAACGTGCAAAGATGCCCAATGTGAGCTGTCTCCTGGCTGCTCTTCCCTCAGAAGACGGGTTAACCTCGGTTAGGGGGGGATTGTCTGGTTCAGGGGTCAGGTCATCACGTAGGTCAATCTGCAGCCCCTTTCTTTCTGCAAAGTTGTGCAGCATGCAACATGCACCGATGATCTGGCACACGAAGTTTGGGGAGTACAAGAGGGTACCCCCAGACTTATCCAGGCATCGGAAACGTGACTTTAGGATGCCAAAGGTGCGCTCCACCACTGCTCGTGTTTGAGCATGTGCTTGATTGTATCTTTCCTCTCCTGGAGTTTGGGGGTTCCGGATAGGAGTCATGAGATGGGGTCCCAGTGGATATGCAGAGTCACCTGGAAGGGAAAAGACAGGAGGATGTTAGTCATGCATGTGCCCCTTGTGATGTGCATCATGGGAGGGGATAGTCATGCCTGCCACCCATGTCACTCACCAACCAGCCAGGTGTCCCCATACACGTTCTGATCGAATTCCAATCGGATGTGGCATTGATTGTATATGTAGCTGTCATGGCTGGACCCTGGGTGTTTGGCACGGACGTGCCATATGAGGCCTTGGGCATCGACTATCACCTGTACGTTGATGGAATGCCAATGCTTCCGATTGCGGTACATGTGCTCTGTCTCCTGGGGGGGCTGGAGTGCCACATGTGTGCAATCAATGGCCCCCACAGTGCGTGGGAATCTGGCAATTCTGTAGAAATCTGTCATTGCCTTCAGCCGCAGGTCCTCAGTGGTGGGTTTGATGATTTGGTTGGCCATGCGTCTGAGTATTGCAGGGACAACCTGGTGCACACATCTGCTCATGGAGGACTGTGACATCCCAGCCACCCTCCACTTGTACGCTGAAAAGAGCCACTGGCAAGGAAATGGAGTGTTGCCATGACCTTCACCAGTGGCTGCACTGCATGTGTGTTGGGCTGGTGATGTCATCCTGCAGGGTTGTGGTTAATTCCAGGATGGCATGAGGGGTGAATCTGAAGATGCGATACACCTCAGAATCACTCATGCCAAACAGGTCTATGCGGGTACGGTATATCCTCTCCTGTGCCATCCTCCGTGCCATCCTCCGTGCCCTCCTCCTTCTTTGTTCATCTAAAGTCAGTAGTATAGCTATGCGCGACGATGTCCCTGGCATGTTGGCATACAGATTGTTGAGCAACACGTGTGACTGCTGAGCTGCTCACTAACAGTGTTTTATCTAACAAGTAGACTTTTTTTCTTTTTTTAGACCAGCTTTTATCAGCTCTAATTTTAGACAGGACATTTTGCTGTTGCGCACACCGCGTAGCCTGCGCTGCCCCAACGTTCTTTTGTGGATCCCCGTAAGTCCCTCATTGGCATATTTGACTAGCAAATCAATGGTGTGTCTATCGCACTTTTGCGTGGACGGATGCGCCAGTCTAACGAAATTACGCGGGACAAAATTTTTTGCGTATCTCGTTCTGGGGATGCCGCGCAACGAAACGCACGCGCACATTTAGACTTACGCACGCGCATCTCCTGTTGCGCAGGCGTAATCGCTCTGTGAATCTGGGCCAATATTTTTTACTTGTTGCTATAATAAGTATCCCAATTAAAAAAAAAAAATCTTTTGGTAAAAAAAAAAAAAAAAAATCGCAATAAGCGACTGGTTTGCGCAAAAGTTATAGCGCTTACAAAATAGGGGAGAGAATTATTATTTTTTATTATTTATTTTTTTTACTAGAAATGGCGGCGATCTGCGATTTTTATTGGTACTGCGACGTTATGGCGGACACATCGGACACTTTTGACACCATTCACATTTATACTGCGATCAGTGCTATAAATATGCACTAATTACAGTATAAATGTGACTGGCATTGAAGGGGTTAACACTAGGGGGTGAGGAAGGGTTTAAATGTGTATCCTAGGTGTGTTCTAACTGTGGGGGGAGGGGGGGGTGACCGATCTGTGTCCCTATGTAGGAAGGAACACAGATCGGGCTCCTCCTCTCCAGAGACAGGACGCTGTCTCTGTGTAAAACGGCAATGAAAGATGATCTATGAGATCATCTCTCATTCGCCCACAGATCGCATCGCAAACGGCCACTCTGATTAGCCGTTCGCCGCGATCTGTGATTGGCCGTGTCCAAGGGACACGGACAACACAGGGCTTCCCCGCAGCGCGCGGAACGCCTGAAGGAGATGCCGTCAAATGACGGCATGTTGGATTTTCAGGCCCGCGCTGTTGCCGTCATCCGACGGTAGCGCGGGCCTGAAGTGGTTAATCTCTTTGCTAGCTCATCCTACTGTCTTATTTTTGCCCCCTTTTAGGCATACTGACCACGTGACCCCGGCACACCTCAGGTCACTTTCCTTGTTACGCTCTCAGACCTTTCCCTAGCCCTATTACCTGAAACTCTGAGTACAAGTGAAAGGAAGGCTGACTGCAGGTCAGCCTGAATTTGTAAGAGGAGTCGGGAGGTATTTGAACCCGCCCTCTATCCTCCTTTCTGGGCGACGGTTCTCTTGTGTCCCACCCACCCTTTCCCTTTTTTCTTGCTATTTCTTCTTTTACTTCTACTTGGGTATGTCCCCTTTTAGGCATACTGACCATGTGACCCCGGAACACCTCAGGTCACTTTCCCTGTTATGCTCTCAGACCTTTCCCTAGCCCTATTACCTGAGACCAGGGCCGATCCGCCCTATAGGCTCACTATGCAAGCCGATTAGGGCCCCCCAAATTACTAGAGGCCCCGCCTGGTGAGAAGTCATTTTTGCCCCCTCACCCCGCTTCTCAACTCGCTTGCTGAGTCATTTTCGACAGCAGAACACCCCCTCCCCCCGCTCCTCAACTTTCTTTAATGTGACATGTTACTGTCGTCAGCGCCCCCTGCTTCTCATTTTTATTGTGCCATGGCTTCACTTTTAAGTTTTTCTGAATAGTATGGTCTGAACTACCATGGCTTAGGGCCCCAGGGAGGTCAGGATCGGCACTGCCTGAGACTCTGGCCCAGATTCACAAAGACTTACGCCGACGTATCTACTGATACGCCGTCGTAGGTCCAAATGTGCCCCGTCGCATCTATGCGCTGATTCTTTAAATCAGATACGCCTGAATTTTGCCAAGATACGACCGACGTAAGTCTCCTACGCCGTCGTATCTTGGGTGCATATTTACGCTGGACGCATTCGGCGTTCCCATTATAAATATGCAAATGAGCAAGATACGCCGATTCACAAACATACGTACGCCCGACGTTGTAATCTACGCCGTTTACGTAAGGCAATTTTCCGGCGTAAAGATAAACCACCAAAAAAGGTGGCGCATCCCATGCAAAGGTATGGACGTCGGAACAGCCGTCGTTTTTACGTCGTTTACGTAAGTCGTACGTGAATGGGGCTGTGATGTTCACGTCGTAGGCAGTGTTCGACGTGTATCTTAGGCATTCTATTCGACGTGATTCTGAGCATGCGCACTGGGATACGTCCATGGACGGCGCATGCGCCCATCATTTGCATGGGGTCACGGCTCATTATAATACAACACGCCCACTGCCTTGCTACTTTGAATTAGGCAGGCTTATTCTGGGCTCCCTGTTTTACGTTGGCGTAGCGCATATGAGATGCGCTACGCCGGCCAAAAAATACGCGGCTGTACCCGAATCTGGCCCTCTGAGTACAACTTTATATTGTCTAGGAATAAATCCTGGCCCAATATATAAATAATAGAATCATGCCCCAGAAATAATAGGAGGCAGATCTGGAAGCTCTGCAGACTATGGGTAAAGCACCCCATTATTATTGTTATACCCCATTGTGAGGGACGACCTCTCACCTATCGGTCAGTATAACACTCACACACTAATGTCTTCTCATTAATAGAGCTTTAAACAAGATCCCCGCCAAGCCTGTTAAAAGCTCAGAGGTTAGCAGAGGCTGACAGCCCGCAGATCAGCTCACTCTCTCTCTGTGATGACGCAGGCAGGGGGGGGGGCCTAATCCTCTCTATCTGGTTGGTGGTCTGTCTGCAATTAGATTGGTCGGCGCCACGTTCTTCCCAGCAGAGTGACAGGTGGGCGGGGTTTCCAGCCTTAGAAAAGCAGCGGCGGAGTGCAGAAGTTTCCTCCCTGTGTGTAGAAGTTGTTGGGTTGGTCGCTGTGTGTGTGTGTGGACGGACTGATCGGGATTGTGTGTTGTCACCATGCTCCGGGCTGCCCTAAGTAACCTCTGCTTCAGGGTCTCCTCTGTCCCTCTGGGCACACAGGTCACAAGGTTCTCTGCCGCTGCCATTCCTGCACCCAACCCCAAACCAGACGTGCACTTTAACCAGGTAATCTATAGATCAATGTATGGCACCCGTCATTTCACGCTATGCTTGTTCTGCAGCGGCCTGCGGGCCATTGCATTGTTATTAGGATCCTGGTTCTAAATCTCTGAGAATGAACCCCCGATCTGTGATAGTGAAGAGTGTCTGAATGTGGGCTCATCTGGGGGTGCAGCAAGTAGCTGGAGGGAGGGGGGTGCAGCAAGTAGCTGGAGGGAGGGGGGCTCACCTGGGGGTGCAGCAAGTAGCTGGAGGGAGGGGGGCTCACCTGGGGGTGCAGCAAGTAGCTGGAGGGAGGCGGGTCATCTGGGGGTGCAGCAAGTAGCTGGAGGGAGGGCGAGCAAGTAGCTGAAGGAGAGGGTGGTCATCTGGGGGTGCAGCAAGTAGCTGGAGGAAGGGGGGGGTCTAGGGGAGGGCGAGCAAGTAGCTGGAGGGAGGCTCATCTGGGGTGCAGCAAGTAGCTGGGGGAGGGGGTGTCACCTGGGGGTGCAGCAGTAGCTGGAGGGAGGGGGTGTCACCTGGGGGTGCAGCAAGTAGCTGGAGGGAGGGGGTGTCACCTGGGGGTGCAGCAAGTAGCTGGAGGGAGGGGGTGTCACCTGGGGGTGCAGCAAGTAGCTGGAGGGAGGGGGTGTCACCTGGGGGTGCAGCAAGTAAGTGGCTGGAGAAAGGAGGGGGTGTCACCTGTCTAGGGGTGCAGCAAGTGGCTGGAGAAAGGGGGGTGCAGCAAGTAGCTAGAGGAAGGGGCTGTCTAGGGGTGCAGCAAGTGGCTGGAGAAAGGGGGTGCAGCAAGTAGCTAGAGGAAGGGGGGGTCACCTGGGGGTGCAGCAAGTGGCTGGAGAAAGGGGGTGCAGCAAGTAGCTAGAGAAAGGGGGTGTCACCTGGGGGTGCAGCAAGTGGCTGGAGAAAGGGGGAGTTACCTGGGGTGCAGCAGTTAGCTGGAGGAAGGGGCGGGGGATCTTCTGGTAATACTATTTAATCTTCATGCAAACTGTTGAACGGCGTGCTGTGACATCCTGCCAGTTGTATCCCTAACATGGATTCAAAGTTCCTTCTAGTATGCAAACAGAAGTGAAGCTCGGCACAGCCCACCACAGTGCTTAGTCCCCCCCCCCCCTTTTTTTTCCCCACTAAACTTCCTGATTTCTTTCTCGCTGTGTAAATCCGGCCCATGTTAGGAATTTGCAGAGTCATAATGTTATGTAGGCTGAAGACAAACATTATATATCGGTAGCTAAAAGTGCCAACAGTGCTGTACAGACATGAATAAGCTCACATGTGGCATTCATATCATTGCTGTAGCGCTCCAGTGCGATATTACAGAATACATAATGGGTGGAATGATCAAATGGGGGGGTAATTAGGTTTACTAGACGGGTACAAAGCTACAATCCATAATGCACAATGGGGTCAGGGTGGAAAAGTGCATTTATAGCGTGCAGGGTAATACAAAATGGAACATGAAAGTCGCTCCCACACATGAACTCTTCACGGCAATGTCTTTGTGGCTCCGTTATTGGGGTAACGTGACTGCATAGCATAGCAGAGTGTTTATCTGAGAATCGCTACTTCAGTAAAATGGTTCAGAACCCAAACCGCTATTTGCGATTATCCTGATTGGTCTTCCACAATGAAGTCATTGGTATCTCTGGTAACACAGGTGAAGAGCTCCATGGAGGAGTCTAAGGACAAAGGGTCACCCCAATGGCACTGGAGCACTCTGATATCAATTGGGGAAGGGCTCCCCACAATGGCTGGGTTTTTAGGAGAAGCTGCAAGCTGTTGGTAAAGGGGCACATCACTACAATACTAATTATAACTTGGTTACTTGTTCCCTGCTGCAATACCAACAATGGAGCAGCTGTGGATAGTAACCTGTGCATGTTGTCCGTTCAAAAATAGGGATCAGCCTTGTCTACATAGGCAGACCCCCCCCCCCCCATTCTGCACCGCGATTGCTGGTGGCCCGGCGAACATCAGGTCCTCCAAGCTTGTGCATTGGCTCCTCCGTGCAGCAAGCACGCACCCACACTATTGCATCAAACGTCATATAGGTACGTCTCGCGCGATAGAGCCGCCCTGCCGCAGTAGATATGCAGTTGGCGGTCTTTAAACGGTTAAACTGCTGCTGTTCACACATGTGTGATGCAGATGCCTTATGTGATTTGCACAGGAATACATTAGGTAATGTGAATGTCTCCTAAACGTGTGCCGTTAGGAGATATTTACTGTACATGCAGCCAGTTGCATTACTGGCGCATGTGTGCTGAAGAAACGGCTACCCGCGTGGTTTCTTCAGAGCTGCCATAACCGCCTGCTCCTGCGCACGTGTGAGTGGCGTCATTGTGGTTCCGGCCTGTTAGAGCCGGTGTACACAAATCCAGAAGCAAGGCGGGTGAAGATGGAAGCTGTCTCCAGATCTGACATTTCGGCGCAGGAGGGCTTTGTTTTTAAGGCTCGTTTAACATAATGTGCTAGTATGCGTCCAGTAGTTTACAACTGCTTTATTGTCCATACCAGCATTCCTTAAAATCGCTTTGGCTTCAGGAAAGATTGGCCTTTAAGTGACTACTGTGAGTGGTCACATCATTGAAAGCTAGCCCTGCCAGCTACTTTAGTCTAGGCCAGGCATTTCCAAAGTCCGGCCCGCAGGCCAATTGCGGCCCGTTTTCCAGTTTAATGTGGACCCCTGATAATTTGTATATGCATATCTATTGTGGCCCCCAGGGCCAAAAAAAATAGATGTATACTGTATCGGCGCTGCTTTGCAGGGGGCGGGACGAGTGGCATCATGCAGGAGAATTTCCTGTTTACTCGGCGGCATCTGTAATAGGAAGTCTCGTCTACTAGGCTGCCATTGGACAACTGTTCTGTCTATCACAGGAGGTGGGACTTTGTATTAGAGGCCGCCATGTAAATAGGTATCACTGTATATAATCTGTTGGCATCGTCCGCCCCCCTCCCCCTCCCTGTCCCCTCCAAGGCTGCATTGATGGCACATGTGAGGCTGCATTGATGGCAAATATCCAGATGACATGCCCAAGCTCATCTCTTCACACAAAGGCAAGAGAATTCTTGTTGGGCAGTGTATTAGTGCTCGGAAGAACACACTTAATGAATCAAAGAATGTCGGGCAAAATAGTCGGCCCTCACGCATGTTCACTTTATCAAATCTGGCCCCTATTTGAAAAAAGTTTTGACACCCCTGGGCCAAGAGCTGTCTTCGTCAGCTCGGTCTTTGTCCTGTGAGCACACTCACTCTTGGCACATAAATATCTGCCACCCAGTGTCTGTGATGCATGTATGCAGCGTGTGGGCTTTAACATTCACCCTTGTGCTGCATGGAGATATGTTGGACAGTCATACTTCTTTTGACTGTATTGCCCTCGCTGTTTTAGAAGCCTTCAGAATGCAGGGGGACACGATCAAACCAGCCACTCCTCCATAGCGTGCAGTGGGAAGAATTTCTGCTCCTCAAATGTGTCGGTAAAAAAATTCTAGTGCATGCCTATTGCCATATATTTTATCTCTTTACAAGAGAATTTCAGGATTTAAAAAAATAAACCTTTTATACTCGCTTAGATGGATTCAGCATTATTCCCTTGCCAGCTCTTCCGTGAGAACTGAGTGATCAAACACCACTGATCACTCTGTTCCCCCCCCCCCCTCTATTCTAAGCAGACACTGAGATTCCAGCACAAAGGCAGAAACGCATATATGTGGCCCCACAGCAAAAAGCCCAGGTCAGTGAGGCCGCATATGTTATGTTGGCGTCAAGGGGTTTGGCACAATGCTCTAAATTTTCTTGCCAAGAGGGAAAATGACCCGTGGGGCTGCCAGATCTCAAAGTACATCTTTGTTCTAAATACCTGAAGTGTCTGTAGAAAGCTGTTTGCAGTTGTATTTATTATGTAATGGCTTCAGGATATGCTAAGTCGGTAAATATTTTCTTTTAGGCTCGGTTTATACTTGTGCAATTTTTTGTGTGACTTGAGTCGCACAGCATCACATGCAGGGGCGGCCGTACCATTGAGTCACTTGGACATTGCCTGAGGGCCCCATGCCACTAAGGGGCCCCATCAGGGTTGCCAGGCTCAGTAAAACCAGGGACAGTATGTAAAAATCTGTTTTTTTACATCTGTCCCTGATATGTCCGAAACTGACATGCTTTTGATCTAAAAATCCCAAGATTTTAGCTGCACTGCCTCCTGGCGTGGTGGCCATCTGTAAGCCCAGGGGCCCCATAATATTGCCCGGGGGCCCCATGAGTTGTCAGTTTGCCCCTGATCACATGACATTGAAAATGACCTTGTTTTTAATGGTCGATGTCTTGGTCAATGCAACCGTGATTCGAGTTTCGTATGATTTTAATTTTTTTGGGCTTCTAGACTTCAAAAATGCATTTTGATACATTTCAGTTGATGTGTTCTTGGGCTGCATTCACATTGTAGCGCGGCGTATTGTCCTGCGATTTGCCGTGACAAAACGCGTCATTTTTTTAGCCTTGTTTTCGCTGGAGGGGTGATTTTAACATTGTCGGCTATGCCGAACGCCGAAGCCGCCTGAAAAAAAGGGTCCGTGACTTGTTTTGAGCTTCAGGCGTACAGCGTTTCGGCGTTCGGCATGGAGATGTGAACCATCTCCATAGCCGACAATGTTAAATCACCCCTCCAGCGTATTTCAGGCTGCAATAGCGTCGGGCGTAAAAACACCAGGTGTGAATGCAGCCTTAGTCTCCTCCTTTACCAGTCCGTGTTCTGTTAGGAGAAGTAGAACATGTCCAAATGCATAGCTTGTAAATCGCAACACAATTGCACTTTAATCACATCGGCATTGCAAAGCACTCGCAATGCAGAATCGCACCTCAAATTGCTTTCTAAACTGATCGCACTAATGTAAACCAGGCCTTGCGTTTCCACTTGCGGTCATGTTTTCTGGTGTATGTTAAAAGCTGTTTGCTGTGGATTTTGTACATCTGATGCCAGCAGAAATATATTGGTGCCAACGAACATCAGTGCATGCGATATTTATGCAGATATTCAAACATTGTTAAAACCATCCCGATTGTCCCACTCCTCTATGATGAGATTTGGTGTGACGAGGCCACTTTGAAAAGCTTCTGCCATTCACAAGCACATGGAACAGATTGTGTGTGTGTGTTCTCCTGCTACTTTAGTTACATAATTGGGACTCTTGGCACTGAATTATTTTCACACAGGTACAGTCATAACTCGGTTAAAGCAGAACAAAGAGCCTATAAGGCAGCCCATTATGTTTAACCACTTAAGGACCTTAGGTGTTTTTCAGATTTGGTGTTTACAAGACTAAAACAGTTTTTTTTGCTAGAAAATTACTTAAAACCACCAAACATTATATACTTTTTTTTCCGAACACCCTAGAGAATAAAATGGCAGTCCTTGCAATACTTTTTGTCACACCGTATTTGCACAGCGGTCTTGCAAGCGCACTTTTTTTTGGGAAAAAAAATAAGACAACAATAAATTTGGCCCAATTTTTTTATATATTGTGAAAGATAATGTTACGCCGAGTAAAATGATACCCAACATGTCACGCTTAAAAATTGCACCCGCTCGTGGAATGGCGTCAAACGTTTACCCTTAAAAACCCCGATAGGCGACGTTTAAAAAATTCTATAGGTTGCATCTTTTGAGCTATAGAGGAGTTTTAGGGCTAGAATTATTGCTCTCGCTCTAACGATCGCGGTGATACCTCACTTGTGTGGTTTGAACACCGTTTTCATATGCGGGCGCTACTCGCGTATGCGTTAGCTTCTGTGCGTGAGCTCATCGGAACGGGGTGCTTTAAAAAAATTTTTTTTTTTGTTTTCTTATTTTTTACACTGAAAAAAAAAATTGATCACTTTTATTCCTATTGCAAGGAATGTAAACATCCCTTGTAATAGAAAAAAGTAGAGTTGTCCCGATACCACTTTTTTAGGACTGAGTACAAGTACCGATACTTTTTTTCATGTACTCGCCGATACCGAATACCGATACTTTTTTTAAATGTCATGTGACAGTTTTCAAAGCACAATACAGACTAAGGATATTTTCTTTAGAAATATGAAGAACTCTAACTCAAGACATTATAAAAGAATAAAAATGAATAAAAAAATGTATTTGCTTGTCACGCAGTAGTAAAAAACTCAAAGAATTTTCACAGAACATGTTGATAAATACAAAAAAAGTATTCTATTTAGGTATCGGGAGCATTTGGGCGAGTACAAGTACTCCCGCAAATACTTGGTATCGGTCCCGATACCGATGCCGATACTAGTATCTGGACAACCCTAGAAAAAAGCATGACAGGTCCTCTTAAATATGAGTTCTGGTGTCAAAAAGACCTCGGATCTCATATTTAGACTTGAATGCAAAAAAAAAAAAATGGAAATTTTGTCATTTGAAAAAATGACAACAAAAAAAGTGCCTTTAATATGCATGGGCAGAACTGACGTTTTGACGTCACTTCCGACCTGTTATGCTTTGGGGACGGGTGGGGGCCATTGCATCCCCACACAGCAGGCTGAAGGACCCGATCGCCTCCGCCGCTACCAACGGCTCCGGTGAGCGGCGATCTCGGGGCCATTCCGCCACAGAGACACCTTTTTATCTTTTACAGGACCGCTCACACTAAAGATGGATATCTCGGTTGTGGCAGCAGCTGCTGCCGTTGCCAAGATATCCATTTTAAAGTACCGATGTAAATGTACATGAGCGGGTCCTTAAGTAGTTAATAGGCAAACAAGCTGCAGCAATCGCTCTGAAATTTTGCTGCCCTAAACTATTTTGCCATTTAGTCTTGGTTCAAACAAGGAGAGGGGAGAGGGAGACTTTGGGGAAAAGACCCCACCTTTAGCTGAATGACTGCAAAGTTTCCCTAAAGGCCCATACACACGATCTGACTTTCTGACAGCAAATGTCCGACGGACCTATTTTATCGGACATTCCGACCCTTTGTAAGCTCCATCGAACAATTGCTTTTTCATCGGACAAATGTTTGGTGTGAATGCTCTCAAACTTTTCGGCAACAAATGTCCGATGGAGGCTAATCCGATCGTGTGTACACAAGTCCATCAGACCAAAGTATAATAGCAATAGTTTCCCACAGGGTGGTGATAGAGCTGATAAAACCATGTGATTTGGTGAAAGTTGGCTAAAAATGTTCTGCCGTCTGTATGCAGAACAAGTTCACGGCCAGCGCCCATTCAGACCAAAAGCCACGGAAAAGTCTGATGGAAGTCTTGATCATGTGTACGAGGCTTCAAAGTGTTTGTAGGGCTCAGTTCACACTGCAGCAATGTGGGAACCCTGTGAATCCACTGCAAATGCACAGAAGTTCTGTGTGAGTTTGGTCCAAATGCAATGCAAATACCATCTGTATGGCTGAAAACGCATTGCACCGACATCGCATGTGATTTGCACTTCAGTGTGATGCGAATCACATCCTGTCGGACATTGCACCAGTGGGAACTGACCCTTAAGTTGTGTGTTTTTTTTGTTTTTTTTTTTTACCTTTAATGCATTCCCTGTATTAAAGTAAAAAAAACGTACACTAGCAGAGCCCCCCTTCCTAACGCCTCTTATATTGACAGTGCCGATCCTGGGGCCCTAAGCAAAATGACATGGCACATTAAAAATGAGAAGCGGGGGGGGGGGGGGGGGCGCGCTGACGATAGTGACATGTCACATTAAAGAAAGTTCAGAAGCGGGGGGAGGGGGTGTTCTGCTGTCGGAAATGACATCTTACATTAAATTGAGAAGTGGGGGGTGCTGACTTGCCTCTTCTCCCATGCTTCCAGCGAGTTGAGAAGCAGGGTGAGGGGGCGAAAATGACTTCTCACCAGGCGGGTGCCTCTAGTAATTTGGGGAGCTCTTCGCAGCTTTGCGAGGCCCTAAGCGGCTTGCATAGTGAGCCTATAGGGCGGATCGGCCCTGTGTATTGATCCAATGCTGTGCCAGGCTTCAGTTCTTCTCACCCTCGCACTGTTCTCACAAGTTTGGCTAGGAGCGGAAGGAGGAGGAACAGGAAGTGAGAAATTCAGACAAAGAAAAACATTTAAAAGGGAAATCGAAAGAAAAGGTAAGTGAACCAACAATGCACTAGCTTAACCACTTAAGCCCCGGACCAATATGCTGCTAAATGCCCAGAGGCGTTTTTACAATTTGGCACTGCGTCGCTTTAACAGAAAATTGCGCGGTCGTGCGACGTGGCTCCCAAACAAAATTTGCGTCTTTTCTTTCCACAAATAGAGCTTTCTTTTGATTGTATTTGATCACCTCTGCGTTTTTTATTTTTTGCGCTATATACAAAAATAGAGCGAAATTTTTGAAAAAAAAACAATATTTTTTACTTTTTTCTTATAAGAAAAATCGAATAAACTAAATTTTAGTCAAACATTTAGGCCAAAATATATTCAACCACACTTCTTTAGTAAAAAAAAAAATCGCAACAACAAAAAAAAAAAAAAAATGGCTACCTAGCGGCAACAGTGACACTAATACTCAGAATGACTCCGAAAAATGATCGCTTAGTGGGGATACTGGCAATAGGGGTTGAAAGGGTTAATTAGGGCCGTGATCAAGGGGTTAAAACGTTATTAGGTCCAGGGTATCCCCCGTACCCCCCCTAACACTAACTGCCTGTCACACTGATACTAAATGCAGTGATCAATAAATATATGATCACTGCATTCAGTGACAGGGTGGGGGGGGGGGGTGATCAGGGGGTTAAATGGGCCTATGTGCCTATGTGTACTGGTGTCAGTGTGCTGTTGTGCAGACTCACTTGTGATGTCTTCTCTCCTCAGCGGCGGTTAAAAATACCGCCGAGAGGAGAGATTACATCACTTCCCCCTTCCTGTGTTTACACAGGAAGAGGGCGGGGGAGGACGCGCATTGGCTGGGAGTGAACCGGAGGGGGCGGACAAAAATGAACAGCCGCCCCCTCATCCCTGATCGCTCCCACAGCCTACGGAACCGCCGCATGTACCGGGGGGGGGGGGGGGGGATGTCCGATCGGACCCACGTTTAGGCAGGGACGTACAGGTACACCAATGTGCCTGTACGTGCCATTCTGTTGACGTATATGTACATGCGGCGGTCCTTAAGGGGTTAAAGAGGAAGTAAACCCTTGGTAGTTTTTTTTTTTTTTTGATACGCCTGCAAGAGATAGTCAATCAGATCCAATGACGTGGCTGCCGGGGTCGGGACTGAGTCATGCACTCAGCGTCTATGGATGCCGAGTGTGTGACATGGGAGAGCGTCTGCAAGGTAACCCCCTCGGGAGAGAGCTTCCCAGAGGGGGTTGGCTATTGCAGGGAGCAGCCGAGAGCTGCGGTGGGACCACAGAACAGAAGGATCGGGGCCACTCTGTGCAAAAACAACTGCACAGTGGAGGAAAGTATGAGGTTTTGTTATTTGAAAAAAAAAAAAAAGAACCTTTATAACCACTTTAATAATTTAGTTTATTCAACATGAAATTGAGCTTAGTTATGTAGCATGAGGCTGTGTATTCTGCATAATTTACATTTTTGGTAAACCAATTCAATGAATCCAAGCCTTGCAAGCTGAGAACTTGCATCGATGCAGTCACACAATTTCAGAGTAAATAAGATAAAACCAAGCTAGGTGCACTACAAACTGTATGATTGAATCAGTTCTGATATAGCTGTTTTACTACCCTGACAGCTTATTCTAAATAGCAAATATTAGATTCTAACTACCAGTAATAATGAGTTCTATTTAAAGAGCACCTGTTGTAACAGAATGGCCCGTGACACCCAGAGACGTTGGAAGGATGAGAGATACTCTTGTGCCGGCAGCACCAAAAACTCTTGGGTCGAAATCCACCCTGTGCCCTTTTGGGTATAGGGTGGCTAATAGTGAATCATAATTCATATTACATGAGATGGGACATTAATAATACTTCATATTGCAGGACTGAGATATCACAAGGAGTCATGATGACATGACCAGGTCAGCCAGTGAGTCATACCTTTTGTATAATAGGCTATTGAAATATCCTAAGGTGTTGGCTATTCAATGTAAAGACACCCACTCTCACTGCCATTGTGTGACAAAGCTGTATAGATAACTTATTCAAGTAGATGTCTGTGTTATTATTTAAGGTTAATTTAACCCTATTGAAGATGCGGGGCCGACCGGTCTACTTGGTTAGCTTACCTGAATGCCTTTTAGAGTGTGATTGAAGCCCCCCATGGTGTGAAGGGGGGTGGAGATTACATTGTCCTGTGATTAACTGCATTATGTTGTACTGGATATAAGCAAGCTAAGAACCAATAAAGTTATTCATACATTTTGGAAACTAGAGAACGGAGCGCTGTCTCGTTTATTCTGGGAAATGGAATGGATCATGTCTGCCTGGTTGTTGGTGTGTCGGATAAGCTTGTCGTGGTTGGATGGAAGGTTGTAAGCGGTGGTAACCGTTACACCTGTAATTTCAGATCCTTCATGGCAATACTTGTTAGTGGGCATCTACTCACCTGCTGCCACGTCCCTCACCTTGTCACTGCCGCATCACCCTGTGAATGGGGCAGTCGATGAGTCAGCGGCGGGTCAGAGGAGGATCCGCTGCGGGACAGATGAGTTGCTCTTAAAAAATGATTTAAATCAAGGCGATTTTTAAATCTAGGCTTTTACTAGCGATTTAAATTGACTTGATTTAAAACTAAATAAATTCAACCCCTTACAAATTTAAAAAAAATCAATTAAAAGTTGATAAAAAGCATTGCATCAAATGATGAAACGGATTTTTTATTTTTATTTTTTTCTCTATTGGCTTAAAAGCTCTGTTCAAAAAACACCCATACAAGGGCCTGAAAAAAACACAAACACAACTCTCCGGTGTGGATGCAGCCTAAAACAGGGCCCAACTACATTGTAGCATGCTGTTGGTTAGCACAGTTTGTATAATCTTATTTTAATAACTTTTTACAAGGTAACGTGACATTTTGTAAACTTTTTTTTTTTTATCATTCTTGTCTTTTCATTTGTGATACATAGATATTTTTGTGATACATAGATATTTTTGTAACGTTCATCAGTGTGTTACTTCTACTTCATTTGTCCAGTTACAGGCAGATTGGTGACCACACTTTTCTCTACAGCAGTTAATACAGTGTTGTCACCAATTTATCACATGCAGGCAGGGATGCCTAGATCTGTCTAAAACACTATTCTGCAGGTAAACAATCGGTCATGTACTCACATCGCGCATTTTAGCTGTTTGCCCAAAGTCCAGTGAGTCACCTGTAAGATGACCATGGATCTCGATGTGTAAAATTGGCTGGTAGGATTAGGTTTTGTTCTGTTTCCTTAACCACTTGCTTACTGGGCACATAAACCCCCTTCGTGCCCAGGCGAAATTTCAGCTTCCGGCACTGCGTCGCTTTAACTAACATTTGCACGGTCGTGCAACGTGGCTCCCAAACAAAATTGACGTGTTTTTTTTTCACAAATAGAGCTTTCTTTTGGTGGTATTTGATCACCTCTGCGGTTTTTATTTTTTGCGCTATAAACAAAAATAGAGCGACAATTTTGAAAAAAAAAACGTATATTTTTAACTTTTTGCTATAATAAATATCCCAATTTAAAAAAAATAAACTTTTTTTTTTTTTTTTTTTCTCCGTTTAGGCCGATACGCATTCTTCTACGTATTTAAAAAAAAAAAAATCGCAATAAGCGACTGGTTTGCCAAAAGTTTTAGCGCCTAGAAAATAGGGGACAGAATAATGATTTTTTATTTTTTTACTAGTAATGGCGGCGATCTGCCATTTTTATTGGGACTGACATTATGGCGGACATATTGGACACTTTTGACACATTTTTGGGACCATTCGCATTTATACAACGATCACTGCTATAAAAAATGCATTGATTACTGCAGTGTTTTTCAACTCCAGTCCTCAAGGCACACCAACAGGTCAGGTTTTCAGGCTTTCCATTATTTTGCACAGGTGATTTGATCAGTTTCACTGCCTTGGTAATCACCACAGCCATTTCATCTGAGGGAAATCCTGAAAACTTGACCTGTTGGTGTGCCTTGAGGACTGGAGTTGAAAAACACTGGATTACTGTATAAATGTGACTGGCAGTGAAGGGGTTAACACTAGGGGGCGAGGAAGGGGGTGTTTCTAACTGTGTGGGGGGAAGGGACTGACTGGGGGAGGTGACCGATGCTGTGTCCCTATGTACATGGGACACGGTATCGGTCTCCTCTCCCTGACAGGACGTGGATCTCTGTGTTTACACACAGAGATCCACATCCTTGTCTGTGTTTCCGCTGATCGTGGGTGCCCGGCGGACATCCCGGCCGCCAGGCACGTGCATCGGCACTTCAGTGATGCTGCGGGAGCGTGCGTGCCGACCCTCGCGCACCCCCCCAGTGGCCGGAGGAGTGGAGGACATCCAAAGACGTCCTCCCGGCAATTCCTTTACAGTGTGTGTGTGTGTGTGTTTTCTAAAATGGCCACATAATGTTGGGATGATGTTAGAGGTTGCAAATTTGTGACTTTTTATATCCTGTTTCAGCTTTTCATAAACAATGAATGGCATGATGCATCCAGCAAGAAGACCTTCCCCACCATCAACCCATCCACCGGAGAGGTCATCTCCCATATTGCTGAGGGTGATAAAGTAAGTAGAATCTGTCCATTCCTGACTTTTTTTTTTTTCTTTTTTGTTCTCTGTAACTTTCAGTTTAACTCATCCCAAGGTGTGGTAAACTTTTAATTTTAAAGAATTCTTGACGGTAGGGTTGTCCCGATACCCGGTATCGGGACCGATACCGAGTATTTGCGGGAGTATTCGTACTCCCGCAAATACTGCCGATACCTAAATAGAATACTTTTTTTTTTTTTTCCAACGAGCAGGCTGCTGAGTGTTAGAACGGGACCTTAGAAGGGGTGGGGATTGGCGAGCGATCATCCTAATTGGTTGCGGCAACTTGCGGCAGTTTAGAAGGGGGTGGAGCGAGCGGCAGTGACATCCTAATTGGTTGCACTGGTACTGTATGGTTAACCTTGTTCCTCCTGGTAAAGCAGCATAATAGTGGCAGCTGACAAGGGGTGGAAGCTGGATAGAGCGGCGGCAAACAGGTATGTCTATGTGCCGTTTTGTGGACGTTTTACTCCCCTCGCTCGTGCATACTGGGGGCGGAGAGCAGCAGCAGCTGAGGGGTGGAGAGAGCGCCAAACAGCAGCCAATAGTTGTTTGTTTTCCTCCTCGCCTCGTGCTGCTGAAGTATGAGGGGAGGAGAGCGGGCGGAGAGAGGGAGGAGAGCAGGACAGGACAAACTTTATAGCAGCAGTCAGCCTTTGCCAGCCCTCGCCGAGCAAGTAAGATTAAATATAGAATTGTAATGTTAATGTAGACACTCGTCATACAAGAGTGATAAGAGTCATACAGTGATACTGAATGAATTATTGAATAGAATACCGAGTGTCTATGTCTAGTAAATTGTAATGCAGTAGTGCACACAGAGGCAAGCTATGTGTAGTTGGTTGCCTTGCCACTGCCAATGCACTGCATTGCATGTTATTTCTTTCTGGGTCACTCAAAATGGAGTCACATAGAATACAACTTCCTAAAGTACAAGCTCTGTATTTTAAGTCATTTCTAAATAATTAAATATTATTCATGTAAAACAGTACTTCATAATTCTAAAGAAAATATCCTTAGTCTGTATTGTGGTTTGAAAACTGTCACATGACATTTAAAAAAAGTATCGGTATTCGGTATCGGTGACTACTTGAAAAAAAGTATCCGTACTTGTAGTCGGACCTAAAAAAGTGGTATCGGGACAACCCTACTTGACGGAGCCATATCGGAGTGGAGGCGAGGAGTTATATTAGTGCCCTTGAACTTGCTACTGATTTATGTTTTATGTTTAATGTACATAGAACTGAACTCGGATTGGCAAATTTGGAAGTTAATGGATTGTAAAGAAGTATAATAAAAATGGGCAAACAAGATTTTATGAGAAACTTTGAGGCTGGTAATGACTTGATTGCTTCAAATGAGCTGAACAATCGGTAAGCAAAAAGGTGATAATGGTTACTCTTTACTGGGTTCCTCCAGCAACTGGGAAAAGTCTTGTATGTTAATGTTATGGGCTTAATCATAAAACTTTGATCCCGTGGTACATGTTGGACAGAATAACAAGTAAGGTGCTATGCATGTACAGAAACTCCCAGCAGCCATACAGTAAGGAGGGGGGAGAATTTTAATGAGTGAAATAAGTATTTGATCCTTTTGCAAAACATGACTTCGTACTTAATGGCAACACCCTTGTTGGCAACTGAAGTTTCTTGTAGTTCGCCTCTAGGTCCTCTTTGCAGTTCCCCTCAGTCATTAAAACTGTTGTATACCTGCAAAAATAAATAAATCTAAAAAAAAAACTGTAAGGCAAAGGCATAATGAGCTAGTATGCACCACATACTATCTTATTGTGAAATACTTACCTTAGATTGAAGCGACGCCATCACATCCCGGTCACCACTGAGGGAGCTGAAACGTTCCCCCTCAGTGTATCTTTTGGGTTTGCGGCTCCGGTGCTGTGAGGGGCCAGAGCCGCGATAACATGGCATGCGTGCGGGAGTCTCCTTTCCAGCACCGTCTGCCGGAGCACATGCGCCACAAATTTCAGCGGCTGCATGTTGGGTGAATATCTCCTAAACCGTACACGTTTGGGCGATATTCATTTTTACCTACAGGTAATCCTTAATATAGGCTTCCTTTCACCCTGCAAAGTAAAAAAGCATATTGTGCTAATATGCATCACATTATGTGACCCCTGCCTGCAAACAAAGCCTGCGCTGTCCCTGCTGCAGGCCGCATCAATCTTCACCCATCTTCCTTCTGGGGCTGCGGACTCGAGCTCTGATTGGCTGGAACCTTGTGAAGTTACTCCTGCACGAATGTAGCCCATTCCAGCCTTGTGTAGGACTACAATCTTGTCCCTGACATCCTTTGACAGCTCTTTGGTCTTGGCCATGATTGAGAGATTCAAATCTGAAGGATTGATTGCTTCTGTGGACAGTTTTTTTTTATATAGGTAACAAGCCGAGATTGGGAGCACTCCCTTTAAGAGTGCTCCTAATCTCAGCTCATTGCCAGTGTAGAAGACTCCTAGGAGCCAGAAATCTCACTGATAGGGGATCAAATACTTGATTCACTCATTTAAAATGCAAATTAATTTAACTTGTGATGTTCTGGATTTGTTCTCTCGCTATTAAAATTATAGACTGATCATTTCTTTGTCTGTGGTAAAACGTACACAATCAGCAGGGGATCAAATACTTGTATCCCTCACTGTATGCTGTGAGTTTATTTTTTTATTTTTTTTGCCTTTGGCTGTCATACAGATGTCGTCTGCTTATGTACATTAGAAATTGTCACACATTTCCCCCAACACATCAGGTGTCCCAGGCTAGCCTGTTCCTCCTGGGTGCCCGGGACCTCCATGGCAGATGTCAAAATGGGTGGTAGAAGATCAGTAAACATTTGTTTGTGCTCAGCTTTGAGTGCTTCCATGATTGGAGTTGTAATTCTGTGTTTCGACAGAGCGCAGTGTATCATTGAGGGTTGAATGGACCTCCATACGTCTTCAAAAAAAAAAAAGAAAAACCTAAAAAAACAGACACTGTGGAATAAAATGTATGTAATTTTGAAAGTGGTTGTAAACATGGGCGTCCGCTTTTTTAAAGGAGGGCGCTTTGGCAGCAGCGATACACAGTCGCATTTTACCCTTTCTTCGACCGCTAGCGGGGGTTAAAAGCGCCCCCTCACGTTAAAATGTAAAAACACCCCACTGTGCCCCTGCATCTTTCAATATCTCTTTGTCACTACTGTGTACCCCCTCTCCACAACTACACCTCTGGACCCCTTTACACTATACAGCACCCCTTTACATTACACAGCACCCTGCATCACTGGCCCGCCACCCTCTTTACATTACACAGCACCCTGCATCACTTGACCCCTTTACATTACACAGCACATGAATAAGCACTGATCCAGTGCGAAACGCGTCGGCTGTTCCTTGTTTCCACTGCTGTGACCCTATTTTTGTACATGCTGTCTATTGAATAAAAGACCACCCATCAGGTTTTGGAGTGCGGCTATCCATTTTTCTTTGTCTTTATTTTACATTACACAGCACCCTGCACCTCTGGACCCCTTTACATTACACAGCACCCCTTTCCCTCGACTGAAACACTACACTATATTGACAGTATATTTATTTCAGGTCTAAAAGAGGAACCTTTTGGAATGAGGGACAAATGGATTTGATTCCAGAAGAGGGACAGGCACTTTAAATAAGGGACAATTAGAGGGGAGGGGAGCTCTGCAGTCACGGCTTAAATTGGCCCCAGGGCCAGTTCGGCCCTGCTCCTGGCCCTATGGAGCAGAATCAGGGCCGGCCTTAGGTGTTCAGGCACCCCCCCCGAGACCGATACACACTGACCACTACACAATATACTACCCACAGACCACTACACACTGACCGCTACACAATACACTACTCACTGACACTACAGCATTGGTGCATTTTACTATTGAGGCATTGATGGACTTCAAGGTCGTCCAGCATTTTACTATAGGGGCATTGGTGGACTAAGCATTTTAGTCCCACCAATGCCTCCTATAGTAAAATGCTGGGCCTTGTAGTCCACCAGGACTCCCTTTCCCTTATATCGGTCCCCACTTGCTTAGATCAGGGAACCCACCTATCAGTATCCCCTTCCCCACAAAAGACCCCCATTAGACTGCCTTACCTAGAGCGGCTTTGAGCCAAGAAGTGTGGGAGCTGGAGTTTGGGGGTGGAGCTCCTCTACTGTAGTGTTGTTTTCCTTCCTTTCATTGTGTAGAGAGCCTTGGGGAGAAGTGTGTCGACAAGACCCAGAATTCAGGACACATCCAAACTGGTACACTCACAGGGCTGCTGTTAGCAATTATTGGGGCCCCATACAGCCATCCTCATGGGTCCCCCTGAGGATGGAAAGAGGTGGGGGGAGGGAGGTGAGAAGGGTGAGAGAGAGGAGGAGGTTGGGGGGGGGGGTGAGAGAGGGGTAAGAGAGAGAGGGAGAGAGGATTAGAAAAAGAGTGGTGGGTGGGAGAAAAGAGGAAGTGAGGGGGGGAGAGAGTTACACAGAGGAGAGGGGGGGGGAGAGAGTGACACAGAGGAGAGGAGAGGGGGGAGAGAGTGACACAGAGGAGAGGGGGGGAGAGAGTGACACAGAGGAGAGGGGGGGGAGAGAGTGACACAGAGGAGAGGGGGGGGGGGGGAGACACAGAGGAGAGGGGGGGGGGGGAGGATAGTGACACAGAGGATGGGGGGGAGATAGTGACACAGAGGAGAGGGGGAGGAGAGAGTGACACGGAGGAGAGGGGGAGGAGAGAGAGTGACACGGAGGAGAGGGGGGGGGAGAGAGTGACACAGAGGAGAGGGGGGGGGGGAGAGAGGGGGGGGGGAGAGTGACACAGAGGAGAGGGGGGGGGGGAGAGAGTGACACAGAGGAGAGAGGGGGGGGGGGGGGGAGAGAGTGACACAGAGGAGAGGGGGGGGGGGAGAGAGTGACACAGAGGAGAGGGGGGGGGGGAGAGAGTGACACAGAGGAGAGAGGGGGGGGGGGAGAGAGTGACACAGAGGAGAGGGGGGGGGGGAGAGAGTGACACAGAGGAGAGGGGGGGGGAGAGAGAGTGACACAGAGGAGAGGGGGGGGGGGAGAGAGTGACACAGAGGAGAGGGGGGGGGAGAGAGAGTGACACAGAGGAGGAGGGGGGGGGGGAGGAGAGAGTGACACAGAGGAGAGGGAGGGGGGGGGGGGGAGAGTGACACAGAGGAGAGGAGAGGGGGGGGGGGGAGAGTGACACAGAGGAGGGGGGGGGGGGGAGAGTGACACAGAGGAGAGGGGGGGGAGAGAGTGACACAGAGGAGGGGGGGGGGGGAGAGAGTGACACAGAGGAGAGGGGGGGGGGAGAGAGTGACACAGAGGAGAGGGGGGGGGGGAGAGAGTGACACAGAGGAGAGGGGGGGGGGGGGAGAGAGTGACACAGAGGAGAGGGGGGGGGGGAGAGAGAGAGTGACACAGAGGAGAGGGGGGGGGGAGAGAGTGACACAGAGGAGAGGGGGGGGGGGGGAGGAGAGAGTGACACAGAGGAGAGGGGGGGGGGGGAGAGAGTGACACAGAGGAGAGGGGGGGGGGGGAGAGAGTGACACAGAGGAGGGGGGGGGGGGGGAGAGAGTGACACAGAGGAGAGGGGGGGGGGGGGGAGAGAGTGACACAGAGGAGAGGGGGGGGGGAGGAGAGTGACACAGAGGAGAGGGGGGGGGGAGAGAGTGACACAGAGGAGAGGGGGGGGGGGGGAGAGAGTGACACAGAGGAGAGGGGGGGGGGGAGAGAGTGACACAGAGGAGAGGGGGGGGGGGAGTGACACAGGAGAGGGGGGGGGGAGAGAGTGACACAGAGGAGAGGGGGGGGGGAGAGAGTGACACAGAGGAGAGGGGGGGGGAGAGAGAGTGACACAGAGGAGAGGGGGGGGGGAGAGAGAGTGACACGGGGCAGAGGAGGGGGTGACACAGAGCAGAGGAGCCCTCACCTCAGGAGACGCACATCGTGAGGCAGGACTCCGGGAGCAAGCAGCCACGATTATCGATTTAAGTTCACAGTGCAGCCCCGCCCACGCCTCCACATATGACCAGCACCATCTCCGCAGGGCCAGTCACAGACCCCATGTCTACTACAGAAATAAAAAACAACAAGGTTGCGCTCAGAAGCACAATGTGATATTGTGAAAGAAATAAATAGTGTCTATATAAATAGATAAAAAACAAACATATTCAATATAATCAAAATTATGAACAAATTAAATTATATCAAAAATGGATGATAACAATGTAAATATATAAAGTCCATAAAGGCTAAATAAATATAGAATATATATATGAATGTGTAAATTCTCTAATAGTCCTATTAGGGAAATAAGAAAAAAATAGCAGCTTTCCAAGTTGAATGACACAGGTGATAGCTGTAGATCGTGAAAGTCCTGTATAAGTTCACCATCAGTAACACAATATTACTTCCAATGGTAAGGTAAATAGGGTGTACTCTTACCAGATATAAAGGGGATTCAGGCATGTCACTCCCAATACGTCTGGAGTAGGACGCTTCCGGATCTTCCACACTGGGTTGATGCGATCTCCACTGAACCAGCAGATATTCAGCAACTCCAAAAAGCTCAGCATCCCATTCGGATCAAAGAGAAGGAAGAAAAAAAACCGGGGACTCGCCATAGTGAAAATACTTCCAGAAATTTATTCCAAATTGTGCAGCATATACACGAAATTTAAAAATTGCCGGCTAAAAACATACAGGATAAAAAGAACGTGCGCCCGTGCTTCCGGGGTCACGTAACAAAACGCAGTGACGTAGTGCGTGGCTCCGCCCTGACCGGTTTCGTCAGAGAATGACGTTGTCAAAGGGCACGGGCGACGCACTGAACGTCACCATTTAAATACATAGAGACACAACCAAGCCTCTCTTTCGTTTCGCCACCTTCATTGGAGAACGGTGGAGAAGGCGGAAGTGGGAGTAGACCGGGAGGAAACAGGAAGCGCGCTACCAGCGAGATCTGTGTAATGCAGATAGGCATATCCTGCATCACTCAAGGTCCGATCCAGCTTAAAGGAGCGCACTCACTGGTTCCCGATCCTCCGACTAATGAAAATACAAAATATTTACCAAGGAACATTGTCTGTCACAATTATACATATGTTCAACGATAAAGAGATTAAAAGACATATATTTGTCTCTGCTAGACCTACTATAATTGAATTTTAGTCGTCACATGCAATCTTGCTAGACGTGCGCAGCCCATTTAACTAATAGGCCAATGCGCACAACATATCCTTATACATATATATACATCAGTTACCATTACTGAATTTAAACAGGATACATATATACATTAAGCCTCCAGGTAAGCATATACATCTACCTAAAGAAATATATATATAAAGATTAGTCATGCTATGAACACAAAAAATCTCTTTATACTAAAACCTCCTTAATTGTGCAAATAAACCAAAAATCGAAAAGGACGACCAATGGCTATATAGGAAGCACAATTTCCACCTAATAGAACATCTGCACATATAATAAATTATATATAAACAGAAATAATTAAATAAACAATAAAAATAAATAATAAATATAAATATAAATATAGACATAAATAAAAAATGAATTAAATTAACTAAAAATTACATAACCAGGAATATTTTATGAGTTATCCAGGAAAGCATTTATTTCTATATCCACATTTAGGCCCTGCGGCTTAAGACATTTTAAACGATAAATCCAGCTCATCTCTAATTTGGATATAGCTATCCTCTTTGATCCTCCTCTCCAATGAGGTTTAAGGATGTCAATAGCAACTATAGAGGTACCGCTTGGATTCCTAGCGTGTACTTCTCTATAATGTCTAGAGACCGAGTGTTTTTTATATCCTCTTCTTATGTTACCTATATGTTTTAGGTATTAAATGGGCTGCGCACGTCTAGCAAGATTGCATGTGACGACTAAAATTCAATTATAGTAGGTCTAGCAGAGACAAATATATGTCTTTTAATCTCTATCGTTGAACATATGTATAATTGTGACAGACAATGTTCCTTGGTAAATATTTTGTATTTTCATTAGTCGGAGGATCGGGAACCAGTGAGTGCGCTCCTTTAAGCTGGATCGGACCTTGAGTGATGCAGGATATGCCTATCTGCATTACACAGATCTCGCTGGTAGCGCGCTTCCTGTTTCCTCCCGGTCTACTCCCACTTCCGCCTTCTCCACCGTTCTCCAATGAAGGTGGCGAAACGAAAGAGAGGCTTGGTTGTGTCTCTATGTATTTAAGTGGTGACGTTCAGTGCGTCGCCCGTGCCCTTTGACAACGTCATTCTCTGACGAAACCGGTCAGGGCGGAGCCACGCACTACGTCACTGCGTTTTGTTACGTGACCCCGGAAGCACGGGCGCACGTTCTTTTTATCCTGTATGTTTTTAGCCGGCAATTTTTAAATTTCGTGTATATGCTGCACAATTTGGAATAAATTTCTGGAAGTATTTTCACTATGGCGAGTCCCCGGTTTTTTTCTTACTTCTCTTTGATCCGAATGGGATGCTGAGCTTTTTGGAGTTGCTGAATATCTGCTGGTTCAGTGGAGATCGCATCAACCCAGTGTGGAAGATCCGGAAGCGTCCTACTCCAGACGTATTGGGAGTGACATGCCTGAATCCCCTTTATATCTGGTAAGAGTACACCCTATTTACCTTACCATTGGAAGTAATATTGTGTTACTGATGGTGAACTTATACAGGACTTTCACGATCTACAGCTATCACCTGTGTCATTCAACTTGGAAAGCTGCTATTTTTTTCTTATTTCCCTAATAGGACTATTAGAGAATTTACACATTCATATATATATTCTATATTTATTTAGCCTTTATGGACTTTTATATATTTACATTGTTATCATCCATTTTTGATATAATTTAATTTGTTCATAATTTTGATTATATTGAATATGTTTGTTTTTTATCTATTTATATAGACACTATTTATTTCTTTCACAATATCACATTGTGCTTCTGAGCGCAACCTTGTTGTTTTTTATTTCTGTTTTTTATGTATATCACATATTTTTGTGTTGCTGCTGGATATCACCTAACTTAATTTGATTCACTTCATCATATTTACTTTAATTAATATTTAATTTAATTAATTGTTAGCGCGAGGAATTTTCCCCCCTTTTTGATTGAATACTCCATGTCTACTACATCCTGCTCCGCACATCGCCCGCTCGGCCAATCACAGGGCACAGAGGCTCAGAGCGCATTTCTCAATGATAGACAGTGATCCGGCACATTCCACAGGACGATGGAATGTGTACCCGGGCACAGGTGGCAACCCTACGCACGGCTCCCCTGTTGGTCATGGCGCCCTGTGCGGGCGCACAACCCGCGCAACGCAAAGGCCAGCCCTGTGCAGAATTGAGTCTGAACAATACTTTTACTCCGCAGTGAAGCTAAAATCTGGCCCTAGAGCTTTCACAATTTTTTTTTTTTTTTTATACTTGAAGCTAATCCAAAGCTTAGAAGTGCTTTAAATAGATGGGAAAACAAAAGCATCGGAAAAGATGCTTTTGTGATCTATTCACCTACACCATATGGACTGGTAGAAAGCAGATTACCATTAATCAGACACATCTGCAGGTACATTGATAAAGTCTCGGCATCCCCTGCCATACCAGGTTATCCTGTACCGCTTTCCATCAGCTGTGAAATCCGGGGTAATGGCATTAGAAAAGGTTAACATTTTAATACATCCACTTACACTAATCCATGCTCCAGTGGAAGCCAGTTAAAAGAGAGATGCAGATAGTCTCACCAGGGCAGAACAAGTTGTTAAAAAGTTATTCTGCCTATTTTAACAAGAAAAATCGCCCATGTGAAAGCAAAGCTCAGTGTGTTTGTGTAACCACTCCGTTTTATATAGGATTTGTATAGCACTGAATGTTTGCTCAGTGCTTTACAAAAGTACAGTTACAATCCACTTCAGGACCAGGGAAATAAGGCGGCCATGCTCATGAGAGATTGGGCTACAAAAAAAGAGAAATTACACTGCTCAAGAAAAGCAGGGATATTGGGAAATATGACCATGTAAAATGGGTCACACACAACCTCATTGACAATATTGTGTTTTTTTTTTCTTGCACACACGGCACGGTGCAAAGGTCAATGACTAGTTCCAGAGTCCCAGAACAGGTAGATTCCTGGTCACTGGTTCAGGTGACAATAGCATATTGGTGGAAATGGTTACAGGCTTTGGGGGGGATGGATGGGTGAGGTGCATTGGAGACCACCTAAGGTAAGTGCAATAACTCGCAGCCCCTCTACATTGGTGCCGACCCGTGATCGTAGACCTTGGACGCAGAAACAGAATACGGCTGGCTGCATTTCAATGATGTTGGAGATAAATCGATTGTATTGGAATTTTCAGAAGATGAATAATGCAGACATTGTAGTTCCCATAATGGACAGAGAACTGTATACACCTTTCAAAGAGGTGCATAACGATTTGTGTCACCAAAAATGGCTATGTACAATGTTACGGAATGAATAGACCCAGGGTGTGTTTTTTTTTCTTTTCCTTGTAGATTGATACAGGGGGGGAATTTGGGTAGAATAGCATGCTTCTATAGAGCCCTAGCATTCCTATAACCCTTTGTCCTTTTTATAAGTAAATTATAAATGAAATGTGTGCCTTCAGTGAACTTGCCTTCTGTATGTGAAGCCACTCATGCTACCCAAAACCTAGTATTTTTCCCACCACAGCTTTAAGGTTGTCTATGCTGGGCAAGTACTCGGATTACAAACAAAGACAAATCTCCTGCGCTCCGGTATCTCTTGCTATGGGGTGGTGTAATCCAATTAAACGGTATCTTCCAGAGTTTTTGCAGCCCTCCTCAGAATCGTGGGCATTCATGAAACTAAGAGAAGAAGGAAAAAGAACGGAGGGCGCACCGACCTAGTGTGATACCGTTTGGGTAAATTTTATTAAAAATTAAAATCAATCATTATACTTACAATTTGAGTTTAAAAATGAGCCTTGAAAGACAGCGCAGCAACAGGACACAACAACACCAGCAGACTATGAGTCACTTGAGTCTACAATCGATGTTTTAGGGCTGACGCGTTTCGGGGGCGTACCCCTTTCTTCAGAGCTTGGTGGTCTGTAGTGGTCCCCCACAGTGATACTTGCAAGAGTATATATACCCACCCACACACACACAAACGCATAGAAGTGGGCATGTGCTGAAAGGTCAGGGTCACCCCTCCCCCCACAGGGGGAGGGGTTCACATTGGGCACACCCCCCATTTGCCCCAAACGACCCACACCTCCTGTGCTGGCAAACCCACCTGTAGCAGTGTATCCAGTAGTCTCCACAATGGGGGCCAACCCTAATAGGGGGTGGGAATCCCCATGTATAAGGCATCAATCAAATATGCATAGCAACTACTGTGCCTGCTCATGTGTGCAGGCACGATGGGTCAGAGCAGGATGTTCAATGGGGAATTGTCAACCCATTGTTGGGTAATATAGTCATGCCATTGTACGCCTACCTTCTCTCCTAGGAGGTACCGGTTTCCACATGTTTGTCCGGTCTGCACTACTGATGTATGCTGGAGCGCACGCCTGCCAAAGCAGGAAGAATGTGCGTTCCAGCTTCACGGAATGCTGTAGCCATTGCGCATGCGCACGATTGACGATGCGCCGCGCGCAGCAAACTCCCTACGACCGTCATCAGTGCGTTCCAGCAGTCACAACCAAAGGGCTGGGACGTCACTTCCGCTCGTATGGGGCGCTCTCATATGGAAGGGGTTTGAGCATTCGCCCTCTAGTGGTGGGAGGGCGAATAGACAATGGAACTAGGCAAATATGACACTCTCAGCACATACCCAACCACAAAACGAAGCAACACAGAAAGCCCTAAAAGTACTCGGATTAGACATTTGGTATACCGTAGGCATAAAGGTGCATGATCTTAGTCGCATTTTAATTTACTTGACAGTGCTGCCAGGGCCTCCTGATATCCTTTGCAAGTTTAATGCAAATTTGTGAAAATAGAAAGTGGCATAGGCATGCTCCCCAACACACATGCTCTCCAAGACCAGGGGTTCCACGTAGGCTGAGCTCCATGGATGGGATTGCACAGAAAGATTGTGCATGCCTACTCACCCCATACTCCAGAAGTCCACCAGCTTTGTCAAGGTGTGTTTGACCCCCCCCCCGACCCCCCCCCCCCCCCCCCCCCCCCCACACACACACACACGATCTAGCACTCTGCCATTGTTGAACAGCAGCAACCATTTTGCCACCCTTTACAAAAGGAAATCCTATCGTGAGAGTTTTAATATTCACTATAACAAGTCCTTTATGCATTTTAATGATTTTGTTTTAATACTTGCATTGAGAACTCATATAAAATAGGAATCCAGACAGAATGTTGAACTCCTGTTTGCCCAAAGTTAAAGCGGAAGTAAACCCATCGATTTAACAGTTTCAAAAAGCAGTTACATTTCCGGCATGCCGGGATTGCCAACTGTCACATTGGTTGTGCTCTCAACCAAACTGTCAAACCATCCAATGGCTGGTGTCATAACTGATCACATGTGCAGCACCATGGCAGTTGAAAATTAAACAGAGGCCAAGATGGCAGCTTCCTTGGCTGAAAATGATAGAAGGGTTTACTTCCACTTTAATTTGTCCCAGGAAGCCAGTCAGTAGGCATTTAGAAAGAAAACATCATATTTATCAATCAGCAATCTAGTTTTGAGGAAAATGAATAGACCAGTTTTGTCCAGTATACTGTGAAATAGAAGATCACATGAGAATAGACTAAAAAGACTAATGTCTGTGGGGCCCAGAAGTTGCACATGGCTCTTTGCATGGATTTAGCCGAGTTGCAGATACGCTGGTAAAAGCAATGTAACTTGCATAAAATATAACATCCACCACAAACTAAAGTATTTTTGCATTTTCTAAAACTGTAGTATATAGTAATATATTAAAGAACAGTCTACGCTACACGTTTAGGAAATGGAGCACAGCCTATAGGTGTGCCGCAAGCAGCTTCCTATGATGGCACACCGGGGGGGAGAGAGGGGGGCCAAAAGTGCCAGTGGGGGACCCTAGAAGAGGAGATCAGAGCTGTCCTGTGCAAAACCATTGCATGGAGCAAGTATGTAGAACAAAGATCTATAGACATAAAATGTAACCATTAAAATGTTACTAAACCTAGGACCCTGCATTCACTATATCTGTTCTCCCACACTACAAAGAACATGGCAATGCAATTATTTTAGTAAATATAACACAGCTAAATACCTGTTAGCAGTATATAGCAGTCATAAGACTTATATCGGTGTCTGGTTAAAGCTTGTAGGAGGAGTTCTACTGTAACTGTTCCATGAGTCTAGCACAGGGCCAGTCTGCACTGTCCAATCACAAGAAACACCAATACACACCAAACTGAGCAAGTACAGCGTTACTCCAAAGGCTCTGAAAAGGATATACATTGGGAAGGATCAGAGAATATGGGCGTCAAACAGCCTTTTTACACAGTGTGGCTCAACCCCTTAGCCATTAAAAAAAAAATCTCAGCCATTAGTACTACTTTAATAGAAGGGCGATTTATATTCCCCTACACCCTTCATTTAGCTTCAGGTGTGTCTCCAAGTTACAATACCCTCCTGGATAACTGACTTCTGGTATATTACTTTCACAGTATAAATTGACCCCCCTTTTAGTAGTGCTTATCTGCAGTTTTTTTTGTACAAAAAAAAAAAGTTAATGTGTCTGAAAATCTGCAAAACGGCCTTTTAGGCATTTTCTCCTTTTTGAATAAAATATATATATATATATATATATATATATATATATAAAAAATAAACCTCCAATAGTACTGTCTGTTGTTGGATATTTTGTTAGTTAAAGGGGTTGTAAAGGTTTGTCTTTTATTTTCTAAATAGGTTCCTTTAAGCTAGTGCATTTTTGGTTTTCTTAACTTTCCTTCAACTTCTTTTCTAAATGTTTTTTTTTTTTTGTCTGAATTTTTCACTTCCTGTTTCTCCTCGGTAAGCTTTTCACCATCATCCGAGTGGTGGAAAGTCATTCAGAACAGCTTACTGAACACCTTACTAAGGAGGAACAGGAGGCTGAATTTCTCACTTCCTATCGATTAGTGAATTTTTAAACCTTTACAGATTAACTAAAATTACAAGAAACCTGAGGTTTTTCGATTAATGGGGGGAAAACGGCCAACTAATCATGAAGATAATCATTAGTTGCAGCCCAGATTATACACTTGTTTATACCAGAAGGTGCCCACCCTGAGACTCTACAATGAGCCATGTGACTCACCTACTATTGCAAAACATCATTTTACTCATCTTATTATTCTGCAATACTGAATGAGAAAATATCAAAACTGTCTAGCAACTGAGCATGCCAACTTAGACAAGATAAGGGATTGCCAAAATCCTTGTGCAATACACAGTTCTATTACCTTCCTCAAACGACCTTGCACTTTGCAGAATGTTGCACAACAAGTTTTGAAAGATTGCAAAGATACTATAGACACACTAGCTTGAATTGCTGCTGTCCCTACAAGATACACCATGCTAGATCCTGCCCCCAGACAAACCAGTTTATATAATCTTGGCTGGGGGAAGGAGTTTTGCAGTAAAAAAAAAAAAAATACTTAAAGTACAGCTGAAACTGCAAATAAGCCTGACAAAAGAACTTGGACTACTTTCATACGATTAGGTCCTCCTGTCTGTTCTTCAGGTGGAGCCGATCGGGCCACCCATTGTCCTCTAGAGTAGAGCAAGCTTCCGTCCTTGTCTGCGCTACATACGGACCTGTCATCCGCCTGTTCAGCAGGGGATCATCAGAGGACCCCCCCTGCTACGCAGGCGGATTCCGCTCTGACAGATCGGACATGCGTGAAAGGGGCTGTGGAAATATGGCATCTACTACGGGCATCTTGTTTTTAAAGTGAAGTGGTGATTGACCTTGCACTGGACCCAGGAGGTTTGGGGAGAGGGTCCAGTGTAAGGTCCCCTTACAGATTTCCTCTAACGGTGTAATTACACATTTAAGCTTAATTTCCACGGACGTTTTTACAGCCACTTTTCTGAGCGTTTTTTTGCAGCTTAAAAACATCTCTCCATGTTAGTCTATGGCAGCGGTCTCAAACTCAAATTACCTGAGGGCCGCAAGACAAGTTTTCATATCCCATGGGGGGGCCACATGCAAACTTTCAAACTTCAAAAACAGCACTGGTGTCAGTGGACACGTTATTAACCCCCAGCACTGGTGTCAGCGGACACGTTATTAACCCCCCCAGCACTGGTGTCAGCGGACACGTTAACCCCCCCAGCACTGGTGTCAGCGGACACGTTATTAACCCCCCCAGCACTGGTGTCAGCGGACACGTTATTAACCCCCCCCAGCACTGGTGTCGGCGGACACGTTATTAACCCCCCAGCACTGGTGTCAGCGGACATGTTCTTAACCCCCCAGCACTGGTGTCAGCGGACACATTATTAACCCCACCAGCACTGGTGTCAGCGGACACATTATTAACCCCACCAGCACTGGTGTCAGCGGACACATTATTAACCCCACCAGCACTGGTGTCAGCGGGACACATTATTAACCCCACCAGCACTGGTGTCAGCGGACACGTTATTAACCCCACCAGCACTGGTGTCAGCGGACACGTTATTAACCCCACCAGCACTGGTGTCAGCGGACACGTTATTAACCCCCCCAGCACTGGTGTCAGCGGACACGTTATTAACCCCCCCAGCACTGGTGTCAGCGGACACGTTATTAACCCCCCCAGCACTGGTGTCAGCGGACACGTTATTAACCCCCCCAGCACTGGTGTCAGCGGACACGTTATTAACCCCCCCAGCACTGGTGTCAGCGGACATGTTCTTAACCCCCCAGCACTGGTGTCAGCGGGCACATTAACCCCCCAGCACTGGTGTCAGCGGACACATTAATAACCCCACCAGCACTGGTGTCAGCGGACACATTATTAACCCCCACCAGCACTGGTGTCAGCGGACACATTATTAACCCCCACCAGCACTGGTGTCAGCGGACACATTATTAACCCCACCAGCACTGGTGTCAGCAGACACATTATTAACCCCACCAGCACTGGTGTCAGCGGACACGTTATTAACCCCCCGGCACTGGTGTCAGCGGACACGTTATTAACCCCCCAGCACTGGTGTCAGCGGACACGTTATTAACCCCCCCAGCACTGGTGTCAGCGGACACGTTATTAACCCCCCAGCACTGGTGTCAGCGGACACGTTATTAACCCCCCAGCACTGGTGTCAGCGGACACGTTATTAACCCCCCAGCACTGGTGTCAGCGGACACGTTATTAACCCCCCAGCACTGGTGTCAGCGGGCACATTATTAACCCCCCCAGCACTGGTGTCAGCGGACACATTATTAACCCTGACCACTGCACGGCACATGGACCACTGCACACGGACCACTGCACTGCACACTGCCGACAGACCACTACACTCTGACCACTCACCATCATGGCACAGCACATCAAGGCTCAGAACCAAGCACATGAGGGTACAGCACATCAGGGCACAGAGCACAGCACATGAGGGTACAGGGCACAGTGCCCATCAGGACACAGAGCACAGCACAGCGCACATCAGGGCACAGAGCACAGCACATCAGGGTACAGGGCACAGCGCACATCAGGGCACAGCGCACAGCACATCAGGGTGCCCAGCACAACAGAGTACAGGGCACATCAGAGTACAGCACATAGGGGTACAGGGCACGGCACATCAGGACATATCAGGACATGACACATCAGGGCACATCACATCAGGGTACAGGGCACATGAAACAGCACATCAGGGTACAAAGCCCAGCAAATCAGGGTACATGGCACACAATCAGGGCACATGGGGCATATCAGGGCACATCAGGCACAGCACATCAGTACAGGGCACAGGGTACCCTGATGTACAGAGCCCAGCACATCAGGGTACATGAGGCACATCAGGGAACATGGGGCACATCAGGGAACATGGGGCACATCAGGGTACATGAGACACATGGCACATGAGGGTAAATGGTGCACAATCAGAGCACATCGGGGCACATGAGAGCACATCAGGGCAAAGGTCAGCGTTTACTTGTTGTTTTCTTCAGATGCAGAGCAGTGCAGAAAGCGTCTGTCAGAGGTTTTCTTCTCTCTCATGTCACGCTGCTACTCCCCGGCAGCCCCTCCTCTCTTCTCGTCCATCCCAGATGATGTCAAGCAAACAGGGATGGACGAGAAGAGAGGAGGGGCCGCCGGGGAGTAGCAGCATGACATGAGAGAGAAGTGAACCTCTGACAGACGCTTCCTGCCCTACTTGTCATGCACCTCGATCTACACTTCCGCGGCACCCGCCCTGCCCACGGGCCATTTATTACCGGCCCGCGGGCCGGTACTTTGAGACCCCTGGTCTATGGTTTCATGCCCACCATGACGTTTTTGAGCTGTAGTTGGCTGAACCATTTTTAAGCTGCAAAAAAAAAAAACAGGACGAGTGCGTTCTGAAGCGCCAGCGTTAGAGCTGTAAAGATGTCAGACACCGGCAAAAGCGATTTAACAAGGCTTAACGCTGTGTTAAACCTCATCCTGTGTTTCTTTCTCTATTCAAAATCAATGGTTCTCTATGGGAGCCCATTGCTTTGAATAGAGGTCGCACCAGAAGTCAGATCAAGATGATGGTGTGCAGAGAATCTTTAAGGGGAACCCCGCGCAAATTAAAAGAAAAAAATTGCGTGAGGTTCCCCCCAGGATGATACCAGACGCTTCAGTCTGGTATGAATTTTAAGGGGACCACTTACGCCGAAAAAAAACGGCATGGGGGTTCCCCACAAAATCCATTCCAGAACCTTATTCAGTCAGCACACCCACCCCCCCCCCCCCGAGCCGTACCAGGCCGTATGCCCTCAACATGGGGGGGGTGGGTGCTTTGGGGCAAAAGGCAACAAGGAAGACCGGAGCGGGCTGGCAGCTGCTAGTAAAAGAGCTACTAGAAGATAGTAGCAGCCAGCCCTGAAGAAGGCATCGGAGAGCAGGAGAAGAAACGGGGAGAGCGGAGAAGACCCACGGAGCTGGCGAATAAATTATTTTAAAAACCTGTGTTGTGTTTTTATTTTATTGACACTTTTCCTCCCGGTCAATGTACCCTATACTCATTCACGTAGGGTGTGGGGCTGGGATCTGGGGGCCCCCTCATTAAAGGGGGCTCCCAGATTCTGATAAGCCCCCTGCCCGCAGACCCCGACAACCAATGGCCAGGATTGTCGGGAAGAGACCCTTGTCCCTATCAACATGGGGACAAGGTGCTTTGGGGTGGGGGGGCACAGTCCACCACACCCCCCCCCCATGTTGAGAAATGCGGCCTGGTACGGCTCAGGAGGGGGGGGTGGAGCTCGCTCGTCCCCACCCCCATTCCTGACCGGCTGGGCGGCATGCTGGAAACCCCCACGCTGTTTGTTTTTTGGCGTAGGTGGTCCCCTTAGAATCCATACCAGACTGAAGGGTCTGGTATCATCCTGGGGGGAACCTCATGCAAATTATTTAAATTTTTTTAATTTGCGCGGGGTTCCCCTTCAAGATTCTCTGCACACCAGTCGCCCCCCCAAGTCGGATCATCTTGATCCGACTTCTGGTGCGACCTCTATTCAAATCAATGGGCTCCCATAGGGAACCATTGATTTTAAATAGGAACAGAAAAAACGCGGCTGAAAACTAGCGCGGCAAAACGTACATTGAATTCAATGCAAAATTGCGATAAAAATCATGTTAAAAAACGCTGCTTTTTTTCCTGGCGTCTGTACTAGCTTTACAGCCTGTTTTTTTTTTTTTTTTTAACGTCCATGGAAATGAAGCCTTAAAAATAAAAAAAAAAGGTGAAAGCTCTAGGGCCAGATTTCGGCTTCACTACTTAGTAAAAGTACTGTTGAGACTCAAAATTCTGCATACCTGATCAGGGTCGCTGCATCACTAGGTAGAGAAATCGACATGAAATGCCAGTCCTGCAGACTAAAACTTGGACGCAACTGCAGTAAAGAAAGTCAAAGTGGGGACATTATACACTTTTGGCTGGAGATCTGCTACAGAAGACAATACGAAACTGGGAACGTGTTACATGAGGCTAGTAGAGATCAATGCCATTACCCTAAACAAGGTTCCCACTAGAGAGGTTGCCACAGTCCAAAGGCCACATATACCAAAGGGCGCAGGTTGAACACTAGGGCCCAGATTCATAAAGCAATTACGCCTGTCTAACTGGTGTTAGACAGGAGTAATTTCAAATTTCGCGCGCCGTATCACTAGTTTGAATCCTCAAACCATGATACGGCGGCTTCGGGCTTTAACCCGAGAGGCTTACGTCTTCATAAGCCTTCGGATCTACGCTGCGATATTTTTGCGGCCGCTGGGAGGAGTTCGCGTCGTTTTCATGCGTCGGGATATGCAAATGTGTTTTTACGGCGATCCACGAAGATACGAGCGGTCTTCGCAATCGCTTACGTCTGTTTTTTTTTACGTACTGTTAGACCAGCTTTTTGCTGGTCTAACGGTGCGTAGCCCATGTTAAGTATGGCCGTCGTTCCCGCGTCGAATTTAAATTTTTTTTTTTTTTTGCGTAACTCGTTCGGGAATAGAAATGTCCGTAAACGACGCTACTCAAACAACGAATGACGTAACGACGTGATTTCGCGCAATGCACGGCGGGAAATTTGCGAACAGAGCATGCGCAGTTCGATCGCTGCGGGAACGCGCCTATTTTAAATCCTTCACGCCCCCTACTCGTCTAGATGGATTGCGACGGGAGAAATACACTACGCCGCCGTCGTTTACTGGACAAAATCTACCTGGATTCCACATAGAGCCAGGTAAAAAACGGCGGCGTAGTGTATTTCTGATACGCTACGAGAATCCAATTCTCTCTGAATCTGGGCCTAGGACTCTAGGCTATTTTAAAGTGACAGGTACATTTTATTCATGCTTCAGTCATGTTCTAACTCCTAGGCACACTTTTTCACATATATTTTTATCAAGTTCAGGACCAGAAAAAAAAAGTAAATATTGCATATGGACATTCTGTGTTTTCCACGTAAGTGGGTAAGGGACAGAACCTTTGTCAGGTATTTATTGCAGTCCAATTGAAGTTTACGATTGAAAAAAGACTGTTAGGGCCAGTTCACACCAAATGCAGTTCCATTTTTTTTTTCTGCGCTAAAAATGCATGCACAGTGTTTCCCATGTATTCCAATGGCTCTAGTTCACACCATGCAGTCAGTTTCTGCACCGGAAACTGACTGCATGGTGTGAACAAGAGGCATTGGAATACATGGGAAACGCTGTGCATGCATTTTTTGAAAAAATGCACACAAAACTGTAAGGCACTGTGTCTGGTGTGAACTGGTCCTACACATGCACTCATACTGCATACCATAAACTGACCCAGACTTCCACAGTGAAGGGGCACACACCTGACAATTGATCAGAGTGATTGTAAAATGGAAGTAGACATTATGGCATAGCTCCCAACTGTCCCCGTTTTGGAATATATATATATATATATATATATATACACACACACACACACACACACACACACACACACACACACACACACACACACACACACACACACACACACACACACACACACACACACACACACATATATATATATATATATATATATATATATATATATATATATATATATACACACACACAAACGCTCCACACCAATTTTTTTTTCATAGAATGCCCCTTTTAAGGGGGTGTCTCCTATGCCTACATACTTTTGCTAATAAGTGTCCATCATCTCAAAAAGTTGCGAAGTATGGTTTAATGCTAGATCTATTCTGCACCAAATACAAGCCAAGATATTCGCTACTTGGAGTAGGGAAGCATTAAACCCTGCCAAGTTTAACCTTTTCCCTGACACATGGACTTCAGACCTGAAGATTACCTAAAGCCCTCAAAGTGGTTGTAAACCCCTACATATACCCAGTGAACATAGTATCCTCAAATGAACCTGGAGAGGAAATTGGGTATATGGCAATAAAAAAAAAAAAACATGGCCTTGGTTGCAATATCCCCTCTTATTCAGGAGAAAAATGTTGTCTGTTTGTGTGGAGTTATGCTTTAAAGCAGGGGTCTCCATACTTTTCAAGCAAAGGGCCAGTTTACGGTCTTTCAGATTTAAGGGGGGCCGGATTCTGACCAGTGGGGGTAGAATATGCCCCAGGGCCGAGCCTCAGTGAGAATAAACACGGCCCCAGTGCTGGTGGGCAGTAGGAGGAGCAATAGTGTTTCATCATTGCTATTAGTGGAATAAATAGTGCCCCATTGTTGGTGTCATTGGGAGGGCCGCAGTTTGGAGACCCCTGCTTTAAAGGGATGCTGGACTCTAATAATAATAATTCTCTTAGACCCCTGTCAGTTTTGTCGGCGGCCCTGAACGACCGCTCTGTTCTTCTCTATGGAGCGTCGGATGTCAGCGGAGACATGTCCACTGACGCCCGATCCGCTAAAATCAGACGGAGGGTAATACGTCGCCATCCGTCCATATCGGATCGCGTGATATCTGATGAAAACAGATATGCTGTCCGTTTTCATCAGATCTCTGTATAGGAGACAGCAGCGCTAGACAAGCCCTTCCCCGCTTGGTGAGCAGAGAGGGAGTTGTCACCCGCCAGCTCAGTGGAGAGGGCGGATGGCTGAAAGCGAATTAGTCCCTGTGTGAAAGGGGCCTTAACCTTTACCAAATATCCAATAAAGAAAAAGGAATTTGAACAATAGGATTTGTAGTGTGCCTAGAGCAGTGAACATGACCTCAACTAACATGCCCTTTTTGTTCCAAACAGAAGTGGGGGGGGGGGGGTCAGGAAGTTTAAAAGGAGGCATTCAAATGCAGAAACCATTTCATAAAGAAAATAGATTACAGGGCAATCAAGTGTATAAGATTATTTTCGTAGCATTAGTGTATTTGGTGTTCTTGTAAAAGTTTACCCTCTCCATGTTTTAAACTGTACCCTATTAATGTAATGTAGGTGGCTTCATGTAGAAACCTAAAATGGATAGCTTATTTCTTTGGTTTGCACGAGATCATATTGTCCAGTCAGCAAACTGAAAAATAGTTGCTGTATGCCTACTCCATGTTTTGAATATTTATCTTTTATGTAGAAGAGCATTTGTTCCACATTTCTAAAGAAACCAAATATTGTGCCATTTAATAATACATCCCTTCTGGCAGTGCTTGATCTAGCTACCTTCATGAATAGTGTGGTTACAAAAGGTGTTTACTCAGAAACCTGAACTGTATTGTATTTAGTATGTAAAATGCAGTCTTATCAGAACTGCTATTTCATGTAAATACATTGGCTTTTTACTGTATTGTCCTAAGGTTAACCTTTTAAACTAATATTTTTTATAGGCAGATGTTGACAAGGCCGTGAAAGCAGCACGAAATGCGTTCAAGTTGGGATCACCATGGAGAAGAATGGATGCTTCACATAGGGGACTCTTGCTAAACAGGCTTGCTGACCTTATTGAACGGGACAGGGCTATTCTGGCTGTAAGTAGATGGTGGGAAAAAAAATGGTCACGCTAGAACGATCCTCATTTAAAAATGTAAGGTTTAATGAAATTGGAAACTTGAGGAATACTTTTGATTATGAATAAGTCTCTCGCGCTACTGTAAGTAGATAGTGAAATATCCACTCCACTCGGAACTCTTCAAAACTACATTAGGGAACAAAATAAAAACAATCCAACTACATCAAACAGCCACAGAAACACTGTACACCATCAAAGAGCTCTACTACAGTCAGCCGACTTGGTAGCGCCAAAACGCAAAACGTTCAATCCGAAAAAACAACTCCAGCTGCTTTTAACGACCAGCTGGTGTTACTAAAGCAAGAGCGCAGAAGAGCGGAAGCAGCTTGGAAAATAAGCGCTAAAGAGGAAAACCACACCATTTATAAGATAACTAAAAAATACCATAAAGAAATCTTTTTAGCCAAAAAAAATAATTTCTCCAATATCATTGCTAATGCCCTTAACCGCCCCGTGAACTCTTCAATCTAGTCACCCAGACCATGAACCCAGTCTGTCTAGAAGCCCCTAATTCTGATTCACAAGAATTTTGCAACGAATTATCGGATTATTTCATTAACAAAATAGAAAAAATCCATGAAAGTATTCAGCAAAATATAACCTCCTGCAACCTCCTCCTCAATCATACACCCAATACCCATATAAATTCCCCGCAGTCAACTAATTTCACTCTAAAATCCATTTCCATCGATACCACCAAAAATATCATCGGTACTCTGCGAAATAGCACAGCGCCTAATGATATCATCCCCACTAAACTGCTGAAAGAATGTTCCGATATTTTGGCACCAGCAATCACGCAGCTCATAAACCGGTCATTCAAAGAGGGCATGGTGCCAACCTTGCTGAAACAGGGCATAATCAAACCAATTCTAAAAAAAAACACCCTCGACCCCAAACCACCGTCGACCCTTAACAGGCCTAAATGTCGTCTCCCAAGGTAATGGAGAAAGAAGTTGTACAACAGCTGCAACTTCATTTAGACACCCATAAATTACTCGATCCATTCCAATCGGGTTTCCGTCCTGGTCACGGGACAGCACTGCTCAAAATATGGGATGACGCTCTCGAGGCAGCAGACGAAGGAGAATCTTGTCTTCTAGTACTGTTGGACCTAAGCGCAGCTTTTGACATGGTAGACCACAAACTATTACTGACTCGGCTAGCTGAAGTAGCCATAGTCGCGGAATGTGATCTATCTTGGTTCTTCTCCTTCTTGGAAAACTGATCACAAATAGTGAAATTGGGGCCTATGACTTCTGGAAAATGCACAGTGTCATGCGGAGTCCCTCAGGCATCCCCCTTGTCACCTGTACTATTCAGATAGAGCTACAATGATGGGGGAGAGAGAGAAGAGCAAAGGCCTCTGATAGTGTGATATTGTATAAAATAGCACAAATTTATTTAAAACCGCCAAGTGGTCTCTTATATTTAAAAACAATGAGTAATGGACAGTAACAAAAACGGCGTGCTAGATGCCTTCTCACGGGTTCCGGTCACTTCCGGTTTGTACGTCAGCCTCGCGCCCTACGGCGTTACGTCACGCTCCTCGTGACTTCATCCTTTTGATTGCTTTGCTTTGCACAATCCACCGGTGTAAAGCAGTGTTTTTTTTTATATGGGGTTACTTCACCAAAATGTTCTACATTTTTCACTGCGCTGACAAATTTTTATAATACGCATCACAGAACTTATCAATGATTAAATCATTTTAAGGAATACATTTTTCCTTAAAAGTTGGTCAACTCCTCATCTGCCTTTACCCCTGAACCAAATTTGATAATGGGACCTGTTTTGGGATGGTTGCTCGGTCAACTAACAATCGGCAAGCTTTTGCCAGAGGTAATACAAGCTAGTGCAGATATTTCAGTGACTGGCACATGCATCCTCTTGCCTCTCCCTCAGTCACTTTTTACCCCAGTTACTAAATATATTGAGTGACCATTAGGCATTGCATACCTGGTTGCCTTTTTCACTTTGATGGCCTAAACTTTGTGTGTGTGAACAAGCAATCCTTCAATCTGCAGCCATAGGTACTGTGGAGACATTCATCTTTTAAAATGTAATGGAGAGGAGGTGTTCTTTAGCCCATATGGGGAGAGCCCATATCCTGCTCCTTCAGAATTGCAGTATGGTCAAGTAAGCATTGTCACACTTGAACAGGAAATGTCTTGGGCCGCGTACGCACAATCGATCAAAACCGATGAAAACGGACTGAAGGTTTGTTTTTACCGGTCCAAACCGATCGTGTATAGGCACATCAGACCATCAGTCAGCTTCATCGGTTTACCGATAAAAACGGTACTTTGGACCGTTCTCATCGGATGGACTGATCGCGTATACGCGGCCTTATGAACAGGATCACCAGGTGGAAGTAAGTGGGGGCTGAAAACTAATGCATATACTAAAGTGAAAGATTGAGCTGCACCCATGACATCAAAGAGACGTTAAGCTACAATATAGGACGACTTTTTTTGCCTAATAACCTTCTAGGAATTATATATAATTTTCTTTGTTTTCCTTTTTATTTGATAGAATTTGGAAACCCTGGATAATGGAAAGCCTTATGCAATCTCCTACGCAGTGGACTTGGATCTTGTAATCAAATGTCTGAGGTAAGCTACTTTTTAACCAATTCTGGCACTTACGTGTGTGTAAAAAAACGTATTTTTATTTTCTAGAAAATTTACTTGCGGACACCCCCCACCAAAAAAAATTATATATATATATATATATATATATATATATATATATATTTATATATATTAAACAAAAAAAATAGTATAATGTGAAAGATGTTGTGCCGAGTAAATAGATACCTAACCTGTCACGCTTTAAATGAAGCACACTTGTGGAATGGGGTCAAACTTCGCTGCTTAAAAAATCTCCCATAGGCGACTTATTTTTACAGGTTTAGGTGTACATTTAATAAACCGTGATAAGCCGAGGTGATGATGATCACCGCTTATCACAGAGCATTGCCGGTTTAATAAACTGTGATAAGGAGCAGAGAACACAATCTCCACTTCACATCACAGCACGTGGATGTTTTGTCACAAACGGCCAGTTTAATAAACCGTGATCTGAAGATTTCACAGCTCTTCCACTGAAATATCTCCCTTTCAGATTCACCAGCTCAGAGGTGGAGAATCTGGGAGAGAAGCTGGTGTGATAAGAGGAAGAAGGCTTATTTCTTCCTAATATCAACACCAGTGGGTTAAAAATGAATATTAACAACAATATACACGTGTATATAGATACTGTGTATACGTGTGTGTATATATATATATATATATATACACACACACACACATATATACAAACACATGAATATATATATATCCGGTATATATGTGTGTGTGTGTGTGTGTGTGTGTATATATATATATACAGTATTTTTTATATATGTGTGTGTATACACATGCACACACGTGTGTGTGTGTGTGTGCATATATATGTATAATATAATGTGTTATCACATGTCTGAAAACATACATCTTCTTTTAAACTTTAGTTTCACTTTTTGAACTCGGCTGCACCATAATCTCACAAGATTACAAGCAGTCCACACACTTTTACACAGATCTCGGCTGTTTTCAGAGAAAAAAACTTTACCTCTGTTTACCATCTGAGAACTGAAGTTCTCAGTTTATTAAACCGGCTGCAGAGGAGATAATTTTCCTCCTGAGAACTACCTTGAACTGAACGGAGAAAAAACTTCACAGTTTATTAAACGGACACCTTAGTTAGAGGAGGTCTTGGGCTACAATTGTTGCTTTTGCTCTAACGCTCGCAACGATGCCTCGCATTTGTGATTTTGACCGCCATTTACATATGTGGGTGCAACTTGCATAACATTTTTTTTTTTTATTGTATCACTTTTATTCCTATTACAAGGAATGAAAACATCCCTTGAAATAGGAATAGTGAGTTACAGGTCCTCTTTATGAAGAGATGTGGAGTCAAGAAGACCCCACATCTCTTCTCCAGGCTGGGAAGGCCTTTCCAGCCGAATCCTCTGCTTTCTTTTGACCTCTGAGTGTCACTAGAAATCTCTATGGTAATCGTGGGGACCGATTCGTTCTCCGGCTGACCGATTGCATAGATGACCCGGGAGAAGCACTGGAGGGCTCCCTCCAGGGGCGGACTGACAACTCATGGGGCCCCCGGGCAATAGAAGATTATGGGGCCCCCAGGCTTACAGATGGCCACCAAGCCAGTTGGCAGTACATGGGCGGGGCAGCTAAAATCTCAGGATTTTCACATAAAAAGCATGTCGGTTTTGGACATATCAGGGACAGATGTGAAAAAAACACAGATTTTTACATACTGTCCCTGGTTTTAATGAACCAGGCAACCCTGATGGGGCCCCTAGTGGCATGGGGCCCTCGGGCAGTGCCCGAGTTCCTCAATGGTCAGTCCGCCCCTGGCTCCCGCAAGAATGATCACATGGCTGAACTACCACTATGATTGTTCTTGCGGTGCACAGAATCGCTGGATGATGCCTGTAGCTGCATCCAGATATCCCCCTTAAAGTCCATGATGTACCTTGGGTCAAAAGTGGTTAATGAGTATTTCTACTTTCTCAACACTGAGAATTTTCTTTCATCCTGCCATGAATAGGATTAAGAGTTGTAAAAGATGCGTAACTTTTTTAAATAGAACTGTCCTAGTGACATTTTCTAGTATGGCTGGACCTCTTAGACACTACTTTATTCTGTGCTTCAGATACTATGCTGGATGGGCTGATAAAGGGCATGGCAAAACTATTCCCATCGATGGAGATTATTTCACGTATACCAGACATGAGCCCATTGGGGTCTGTGGACAGATCATCCCGGTATGTTTTCAAACTTGATCATATCTGACTGTTAAATCAAATGCAGCAGCTGTATATCCTGCTGAATATTGCATGCACTATTTTATATAGCATTTACTTTCTGTGTGTGTGTTTTTTTCCATTAAAGTCCACCTTCTGCAAAAAATGTTTAAATGCAGCAACCTTTCCATGATCAATGTGTATTTACAAGCCTGCAAAGCATTGCACCTGCATTTAGCACATTTCAGGTGACAGGCTTTTGTTTTTGAGGATGTTTTTTGCAGCCCATGCTTCAAGTGGTTCTAAAGTTGGAAGGTTTTTTTTTCCTAATGCATTAACGTGATTGTAAATTTCAGACATTAAATATAAACAAGGCATATCCCTCTTCAGTGTGTACTTGTCTCCATTAAGAGCATGAAGTGTCATTTCTCCCTGCTGCTTCCTTCCTCTATCAGCATGCCTCCCATCTGACAATTTTTCTGACAAATTTTCCTGACACCAAGAGAAAAAAAGGTGACAGAGCTTCAGATCATTGGCAGCCTCAGCTCTGTTCCTGTTTGCTGTGTCTAGGGTGTGTGTCCTTTCCTCCAATCAGCTGTCATCTCTCCTGAGCTATGGATAGTGTAATTTTCAGCTGTCCCCCTTTTTCTTTTTTTTTTTTGGGGGGGGAAGCTCAGACGAGCTTTATAAATTCTGGGCTTTAATTGGTTGTTGAGAATACTGCAGATAACAGGTAGGGTTGTCCCGATACCGATACTAGTATCGGTTTCGGGACCGATGCAGAGTATTTGCGCTAGTACTTGTACGCGTGCAAATACTCCCGATACCAGAATAGAATACTTTTTTTTTTTTTTTAAACGAGCGTGAAGACCACTCCGCCACCAAGATGGCCGCCGCCGCCCCTTCACCTGCGGGTCATGTGCTGAGTTCTGTCTAGCCGGGCGGGCTCACGCTCTATGACCGCCGGGAGGAAGGCGGGACGTCTGTGTGCTTTCGCTCGCCTCGCCTACCAAGTCTGGCCGATGAGATGGCGGCCGTGCGGGGACTCCGGGTGTTGGTGAAGTCGCCGGCTCCTGGAGTTGTGAACGAGCCGGAGCCTATGGAGGTAGAAGAAGAAGTAGAGGCCGTGCCGGACGGCGATCAGGACGCCGCGCAAGACCCCGCTCAGGACGTACAGGAAGGCAGTTCCCCCCGGGAGGTGGTGTCAGTGTGTGAGGTCACATGACTCAAAAGCCATAACAAGGGTGCGTTATTGATGTATTTTACGTGATGTCCGCTCTCCCCCTGTCCATGCCGCTATCCCCCGTGATGTCTGTTCTCCCCCCTGTCCATGCCGCTATCCCCCGTGATGTCTGTTCTCCCCTCTGTCCATGCCGCTCTCCCCCGTGATGTCCGCTCTCCCCCCTGTCCATGTGTCCGCTCTCCCCCTCCAGGCTGCTCTCCCCCCTCAATCTGTCAGGGGGGAGAGCAGAAGTAGGAGCCGCTAAACCCGGCTCCTACCTTTTCCGAATAAATGGAGTGAGTGATCACTGATTCCATCCATTCATATAACTGAGCATCGTAACCTGTGATTACGATGCTTCAGTTTATGAATGGAGAGGAGCTTCTCCATTCATTTCAGCTGAGGCTGCTGAGAAAGGGACTGGGGAATCTGCTTCCATAGTCCCTTTCTCTGTGTTAAAGGGGAGATGTCAGGGGTCTGTTAAGAGACCCCTGACATCTCTCCAAAGACCCCCAACAGGGCTGTTTAAAAAAAATAAAAAATTGCAATAAATGTTTTTTAAAAATAAATAAAACAAAATGTTAATAATAATAATAAATACACAGACATCCACCCTGCCCCCCTAAAAATAAATAAAAAAATCACTGTAAAAGTAAAAAAAAAAAAAATACTGCTGCCTGTCACATGACATAAAAAAAAAAAAAAAAAAAGTATCGGTATTCGGTATCGGCGACTACTTGAAAAAAAGTATCGGTACTTGTACTCGGTCTCAAAAAAGTGGTATCGGGACAACCCTACTAACAGGTACAACTTGTGTGGGTGGATTTGTTTTAATCTGTATCATCTGAGGCCAGTCACTTTACTGGGTATATATAAGGGTTTACAACCACTTTATGCCAAAACCCCTTTGTCCCACTCTTCATCCCCACCCCTTCCTTATACTTGCCTGATCCATATGTCTATCAAGCACTGTACACAAACAGTCTCCCTCTCCTGTGGGAGCAATTGGTTCCTGCTGTTGTTAGTCGTTGCCAGTGAGGTGGAGGGGCTGAGCTACACAGAACCAGCTTTTCATGAGCTCATGCAAATTTACCCTAAGCAAGTGGCTTCATGTTGCACCCTAAATATAGGTATGGCATAAAACGTGGTCAAAAAAGGGCCTTCCCCCTTTTTTTTTTGTGTGACCTATCCAGTCATTTGTGTCATTAGCATTACTGGTCTTTGTTTTAATAATTTTCTTCTCTAGAGTTTATCTTAATTCACATTTGTCTTTTCCCAGTGGAATTTCCCATTGCTGATGCTTGCTTGGAAGTTTGGTCCTGCCCTGGCAACTGGAAATGTAATCGTCATGAAGGTGGCTGAACAGACTCCTCTCACTGCTCTTCATGTTGCCAGCCTAGTAAAAGAGGTAGATCTTTGGATTCCAGTGTATTGCTTGAGTTTCTTCCTTTATAGTTCATATCCTCGGTTCACCTTTTTGTCTGGGGGTACTGTATTTATCGGCGTATAACACGCACCCTAACTTTAAGGCCTCTTACACACGAGGCAATCCATTTGTTCAAATCGGTCGGACCGACCGATTTGAACAAATCTGTCTGCTTGGATTTTGGTTTGCTCGCGTGTACACACGAGCAAACCAAAATCCCCGCCAGCAGACAGTGCGCTGACATGTCGGTGACGTCACTGCACCAGGAAGTAAAAAAACTTCCGCGCATGCGCCGAAACCATTCGGCGCGTGTGCGGGAAGACATGTCTGCTGGTTAGCATACTAACCAGCAGACATGTCGGGCGGATGGGTTCCCAGCCGACAGATTGGTAAGCATGCTTTCCAATGTGTCGGGTGGCCAAATCCGTCGGCTCGCCCGTACACACGATCGAATCTGTCTGCTGAAACGGTCTAGCAGACCGTTTCCAGCAGACAGATTTGATCGTGTGTACGAGGCCTAAGAGGGAAGTTTCAGGAAAACATTTTCCACAGCCCCCTGCATGTAACACGCAGGCACAGTTTACCCTGTCTTTTCAGGGTAAAAAAGTGAGTGTTAGACACCAATAAATACAGTATTTTGAATATTTGAAAGGTAAGAGCCTAAAAAAAGACCTGCCGCTGTAATGGTACGAAGAGCTAATTCCTGATCTTTTCATGCAAGTTGTCCGTAAAGCAGTACCTATCTCTGAGACCTGACGATATGGCACCCCCGTGCTCTTCCTCCTGGTCTTTTCCATAGAGTGAAAGGACAGGTCCCCGTCGCACAGGTTTCTGTTCATTGGCTAGAGACACTAGTTTCTACCATCTTGAAGCTGCAGCCTACAAGCTTTGCACAAGTCAAGAAGACTTTATGGCAACCGTTGACTTTTCCAGAACTCTGTTCTTGTAGAAAAGATCTTCATGGAAACTTAACAGAATGGCTTCATGTACTTATACAGACATTGAATAAAGTCTGATTTTGTGAGTTGCAGCTCCTCACCGCTCTATAGTGATATTGTTGCTGGTTAACCAAACCACCCCAAAAAGGAATTGACAGAATTTCTCTTTATTCAGGCTGGATTCCCACCTGGGGTTGTTAACATCATTACAGGAATGGGTCCCACAGCAGGTGCTGCCATCTCGTCTCACATGGATGTAGATAAAGTTGCCTTCACTGGCTCTACAGAGGTAATTCTACACAATCCTGATCCTAAAGACCAAATGCCTATATGCTTTGCAAAGTCTGATAACCTTTATCAAGTCTGTTGGTGCCATTTGAAGGGAAAGGTTTATACTCTAGCATTTAGAATTGGACTGGTAATTTGTGTATCTGCTCTGTGTGTAGTGAGGGTTGCAAAAAAGTGCAAAAAGTGTGCACAAATCTATTGTTAACCTAATGAACCACTGTACAGTGAGTAAAAGTATATCCTTATAGATGCAAGCCCCCTTCAAGACCTCCAAGCCTGTCATTTACCTGCCCATGATAAACTGAACAGCCTATTCACAGCTTGTCTCCTGGCTGGTCTGTGCATGCGCAGTAGATTGCAAAAGGAAATGCGTGTAAATAATTTATAGTCTGCCCTCCTCTTTATAGACACACTGCTGAACTGACCACAGTTTTAATAACAAACTGAAAGATTTAATTTTATCCAAGGAATTTTATCCAAGAATACGCCCATGAGAGGGCGTATTCCTTGTCTATGGGTAAACTAACGTGGGGGGGAATGGATTCTTCTTCCTTCCTTTATTTCTTCTAAGATTTTTTTTTTTTATACACTTAATTTCGCAGCAAATGCTTTGATAGTATAGTGTACATTGTGTTTTAGGGCTGAGAAAGATCTTGACACATATGCGTGTATTTGTCATCGATTTCATTTTGTTTGCCTTAGGTGGGTCGTCTGATTCAGCAAGCAGCTGGTAAGAGTAACTTGAAGAAAGTCACCCTTGAACTTGGTGGAAAGAGCCCCAACATCATATTTTCTGATGCAGACTGTAAGTGACTAGCTAATATACACAGTCAGTACAATTTGTAACTTATCTTGCATCTTAAAAATGCATATGATTGAAATAATGTAATGTTTGGATAGCAACAGTAAATGAGCAGCAGATCCATGAAGTCAGGTGTGTATCCGGCAATACAGGTAGGGAGTCATAATCATTTAGACTTGGCCAAACTCCTAGACCCTGTTATGCTTTACGTCTAGCTCGTGTTCTTGCGGCAAAACCAAGGAAGCTTAGACTTCTGTAGTGTATAAACAGGAACGCTGCACATACAACTGTAGGATACACAATACAACATAACTCATACCTTACACAAATATAAGCAATAAGTAAACTACACCCGTTTACTCAAATTTGGGTTGAAGATGTAATGTCCTTCATGGTTCCTTGCTCAGTCCAATTCAAAAGTTTTTAAACTCTCCAGCTTCTGGTATCCATGTCGTCTTCTTCGTCCTTCCAACCACATCTCTCTTCCTCTCTCCACATGCTTGTTTCAAAAGACCCCAAGCCCCTCCCACCAACTTCCTACATACCAACTTCCTCTGCTCAGCTCCAAAACCTATCCAACTTTATTTACATATCGATGGAAGGGAAAGAGCCTCTGTAAACATATGCTCTTAAATAATATCTAACTCTATATTATTGCAATAAAGTCACTCTACAAATGGCCATAGCAACACAGACCCCCCACTTGGTCTCAATGTGATTTTTCTACTTCAGACATTTGAGTATTCTGGGTACAGGTTGTTTACTTATTGAGTGACACATTACCAAGTCGGTGGTTTGGCTTTAGCAAGAGTTCAGGCTGCATTGAAACTTTTCTCCATGCAAAATGTTGGGCAGTTCTTGGAAGTTAAAGCAGAGCTTCAGTCTCAAGTGAATGAATGAATGACTTGTATAGTGCAACGCATGTGAACCGAATCGCCTCTGGGTGCTTTTTCCAGTCAGTGTCTGCTTGGCTGGTGCGGTCATTTTTACCCCGTAGGATCGTGACACGCTAGGGACACACAGTTATACACACAAATATACATATATACTGGGCCAATTTTGGACGAGATCCAATTTACCTACCAGCATGTCTTTGGAGTGTGGGAGGAAACCCACGCAGACACAGGGAGAACATGCAAACTCCAGGCAGATGGTGTCGTGGTCGGGATTCGAACCAGCAAGTGAAAATTAAACCGCCTCTCACGTTCCAGCGATATTTTTTTTTTTTTTGTTAAAACTTTGGGCTTTCTTGGCTTTTTGATGCACCAACTGGGTTGGTAGTCAACTTTTTATTTAAAAAAAACTGTCCATAGATGTTTGGTCCTTGAAGAGGACGCTGATTAGAATCTGTGTGACATCCCTGGAACAAGGTTTTGTAAGTTTTCTTGTGGGGTTTTGCTCGGTGAAGGCTCTTATGAATAAAGAATAGCACTGCGCGCAAGATTTTCGCAATGCTGGTTTAAATCGTCCCAGCGATTTGGACTTGGTGGTTTTGACATATGGCTTAAAACCTGTGCAAAACCCTATGACCCTCTAAATATTAACACTAATGCTAACAAATTTAACAATATCACAATAAGGCTGCCAAGTCTTGTAAGTTTAACAACCTCAATACTACGCTCTTTTATTTATTGCCTTGTAATGAGGTGGGTCATGGTTGAGGCTACAAGTATGATCCCGACACTGGTGTTTATTGGGGTTTTGTTTGTAGGGAATCTTCTCCTGAAAAACAATGTAAAAGTGATCTAAATGGCTATTACTATTGCTGGCTTATATAGCATCTGATCAAACCAATATCTGTTTTGACAAAATGTTTTGGGGGCCAAATTACAGATATTTTGTCTATAAGACACCTGATCTCTCCATAGAGGACTTGTCGTGGCCCATACTATCACTTGTAGTAATGGTGCAATAATGTTGCTTGATTTACACTTTAATGTAAAAAAAAAAAAAAAAATGTTCCTGTACTCGCGTGCAAAGGTGTGCACACATAGGGCCCTCACCCATATGTAAAAGGTGATCACACGACACGTGAGGTATCGCCATGAGCATCAGAGTGAGGGCAATCCTCCTAATGGCAGACTCTAAACTGGTAACCTCCTAAAGGCTTTTGAAAGAGTCCCCTATGGAGAGTTTTATGTATTGTAGTTTAACACTGTTCCACAGGCTTACGCAGTTGTAAACGCGACATGTTTGTCGCTTTTACTCAGCTTAATCTTTTTTAGACAAAAAAAAAAATTATGGGTGTGCTCTAAAATTCATTAACGTTTGTTTTTTGCCAGACCTAGAATTTATGCAGGTCTTTATTGTCTTATGATTTTATTTCATATTTACTATACTTACGATTTAATGTCACCAGGGGCTTGTTCCCTGTTTTTAGTTTGGTTGCATGTAACCAACTAACATTTTTTTTTTTTTTTGTATTTTGGACTGTAATCTCTTGCTTGTCTTTAAGCCCTTGGTGCCTCCTGGCCCTTTAAGTCTAAGATGCGGGAAGTGAGTTTATGATCATGTGCTTGGTTGTCGCATGATCAGAAAGCTTCTGTTCGCAAGCAGTGATCGGGAGCTTTCTTTTAGCTGACGGGAGAAACTAGCCGCTGAGAATATTTTTAATAATTTGCTCGCTGTCGGTGCAAAGGTTAATTAATTTGGTAAACCAATGCGCAAATTTCATAAAGAAAAGTTGCAACAACCGTTTATTCTTCAGGGCCTCTGCTTAAAAGGATTGCTTGCATACATACGGAAGTGGCAAAGAAAAAAGATTTTTACATGTACGTGACCCCTGCCCCCCCCCACTCTGGCTTGGGGGGTAAAGTGCAGGGCCGGATTTACCATTGGGCTTGACTGGGCCCCTCTTTTAGGGGTCCGGAGGTCCCCAGGGCCCTGGACAGCAACCCCTACTTTTTTTATTTATTTTTTATAAAAAAAATATGTGTGTGTGTGTGTGTGTATATATATATATATATATATATATATATATATATTATTAATAAAGGGCCCAGAGGTCTCCAGGGCCCCCGGGTGGCAACCCCCCCTTTTTTTTTATAAAAAAAATGTACATTTTCTTTATATTTTTTTATAAATGTGAATTTTTTTTATTAAAGGGCCCAGAGGTTTCTTTTTTCTTTTTATTAAAGGGCCCAGAGATCCCCAGGGCCCCGGATGGCTGCCGCAAATTGAGAAGCAGGGGGGGCCTTTACAAAAAAAGAAGAAATAAATGAGATTATATATATATATATAATCTCATTTATTTCTTCTTTTTTTGTAAAGGCCCCCCCTGCTTCTCAATTTGCGGCAGCGCCCAGCTTCTCAATTTCAGGCGGCAGCACCCCCTCCCCCCCCGGTTCTCTACTCCAGGGGGCCCATGCCTTAAGCTGTGTAAGGGGCCCCAAAATTCCTGATGGCGGCCCTGCGCATACCTCCCAACACGCACGGATTCTGCGGGACTTTCCGCTTCGTCCCGCAAAAGGGTTAATTTTCCCGCACTGCAATAGGAGGCAGCACGGAAGAAGGAGGAACCGGAGCAGTGTGTGGAGGACTGTGGCTGCTGAAGGGAAGAAAGCCGACAGTCGGGCTAATGACAGTCTGTGGCCCTGGCTGTCGGCACAGGTGAGAGGGACTCCCCCCGCTCAACAACTGCAAAACCTCCCCCAGGAGGAACCGGAGCGGTGTGGGGATGTTTAATACGCACCCCCGCTCAACAACTTTAATGCGCCCCCCCCCCCGCTCAACAACTGTAATGCGCCCCCCCCCGCTCAAGAACTTTAATGCGCACCCCCCGCTCGACAACTATGATCCCCCCTCGCTCCAGGGGGCCCCTTCAACACTCAAGCCCAGGGGCCCCCACCACCTTAAGTCCTGCCCTGGTAAAGTGTGTTTTTTTTTTTATTTATTTTTGATGCTGTAAACCAGATGCCTTCTACATTATATTCATTCTTTTGTTGTGTACAGTGGACTGGGCTGTGGAGCAGGCCCACTTTGCTCTGTTCTTCAATCAAGGACAATGCTGTTGTGCAGGCTCTCGTACCTATGTTCAGGAGGATATTTACAAGGAATTTGTGGAGAGAAGTGTTCACCGGGCCAAAAACAGGATCGTTGGAAACCCTTTTGACTTCAAAACTGAACAAGGACCTCAGGTACATCCTAAATAGTCACATGATCTGGTTTTCAATATTCTGTTAAAATATGTTTTCAGTAAAATAAAAAAAAAACGTACAAATGAATATCAAGACCAACAAGCAAATTTAAGAAATATCCACTATGAGTCAATTTATAACATCAGCCTTCCCCATGAATCGAACATGTAGAACTAGATGGGTAGGGGGGCATGGAGGCAATGGTCTAGCAGAATCTATTATCTCTCAGGTCCATCTGTGGATTCATTTTACCAGACAGCAAGTTAAACCACTCTGTCTCCTTTTTGTTTAATGAGGGGTTCAGAGAATTATTATGATTTATTTTTTGCGAGTGGCTAATTAAATTAAGATTCTTGACCATGTCTTTATGAGCCGCCCAAATTGTTGATGTGGGAATAGGAACTGAAAGTGTGTGGTGTGTTTTTTTTTTTTTTTTTTTTAAGGGGTTCACTTCTCACCAAATGTCTACTAGATTCACAGTAGAAAATAAAAACCTTTTTTTTTAGCCAATTTTTTTTTCTAATCTTGGGTAGAGAGTGGCCTGTGGGGTGTTGGGATTTATCAAGGGTGTAAGCTAATGCCGCGTACACACGATCACTTTTTGTGATGAAAAAAAAACGTCATTTAAAATGATCGTATGTGGGCAAAACATCATTTTATGTCTTCTGAAAAACGACCAAAAAAAAATTCGTACATGCTTGAATTTTTTATGTCGTTTTTCAGAATGTCGTTTTTTGTGTCATAAAAAATTATCGTGTGTGGGCAAAACGACGTTTTTAAACCCACGCATGCTCAGAGGCAAGTTATGAGACGGGAGCTTCAATGGAACAGAGTGCCGTCGAACGTGTCTTACGTAACCGCGCTTTGCAAGAGCATTTTCAGAAAACGATGGTGTGTAGGCAAAGTCGTTTTTTTAAAATGAAGTTTGAAAAACTTCGATTTGTTTCGTGAGATAAAATGACGTTATTTTACATCACAAAAAGTGATCGTGTGTATGCGGCATTAGGCTACATTTGAATCCAACACAAAGTGGAAGGAAAGGGCCAAAACTGAGATTTCCAGAAGTCTGCTGCCCTGGGATCATTGACAAGATTCTCCTGTGTAGTTATGGGCTGATTCTTTATAGTTCTCATGATCATTGAAACGTCACGAGGCTAGATCTTGCACGGAGCCCCAGACCGAGGGAGATTGACAGTTACTTTGTGTTTCTGACATTTTGCAAAAACTTTTCACCAACTGTCAACTTCTCAAGGTGCTTGGCGATGATCTTCTAGCCCATTCCAGCCTTGTGTAGATCTGCAATCTTGTCCCTGACATCCTTGGGCAGGTCTTTGGTCTTGGCCATGGTGGAGAGATTGGGATCTAATTGATTGCTTCTGTTGACAGGTGTATTTTTATACGGGTAACAAGTTGTTGAGATTAGGAGCACTCCTTTTAAAGTGGAAGTAAACCCATTCATAAAACGGTTTAATTTGCGGCACGTGCCAGGAAATGTAACACTCCCATTAGTTGTGGAGAAAAAAGAGAGGGGGGGGGGGGCACTGTATAGTGGCCCACAGGTCGGACTTTAAAGTCACAATGGACAGTGAAAGGTATAATCAAAATATAACAATATATTAAAGTTTTTACCTTTTATTTTTTCATTTGTTTTTAATTCAAAAAAAAATATATATATATATATATATATATATAACAAATATATGGCACAGGGGCTCACGCTGTATTTTTTTTATGTGTATGTTAATTCTTTCAATGTGTATGTAAACTTTAATAAATGTGTGTGGGGTTGTGTGTTTTTTTTTTTTTTTTTTAATACTTTCACTTTCAGCATCAGGGCAGCTGTAGATTAAACAGCGGCAAAAATGGCAGCTTCCTTGGCTGAAAACGATATGGGGGCGGGGGTTTACTTGCACTTTAACAGTGCTCCTAATCTCAGCTCGTTGCCTGTAACACCTGGAAGCCAGAAACCTTGCCTATTGGGGATCAAATACTTTTTTCATTCATTAACCACTTTCTGCCCGCCGGCCGTCATATGACATCCTTTACTTTGTGTGGGTATATCTGAATGATGCCTGCAGCTAACAGGCATCATTCAGATATTTCTTTCTCGTACATCACGGGACACAGAGCGGCATATTCATTACTATGTGGGTTATATGGAGTACCTTCAGGTGTGGACACTGGCAATCTTCAAACAGGAAGTCCCCTCCCTATATAACCCCCTCCCCTAGAGGGAGTCCCTCAGTTTTTTCGCCAGTGTCTTAGGTGTTGGTCACGGAATAGCTTTGCTCCACATCCTTTGGGATTAAGGGCGGGCTAACCGGATCAGTCCAAGGAGCCTCAGTGCCAAAGTGGACAGTACCCGGGCCCCAAACCGTGGGGTTTTGCCTATAATGCTCCTCTTTGGAGGGCTGGACCCTGGGCCCAGGACTTGGAGTTTGCAAAAAACCATAAGGTTCCTGTTTTGCCAGGGTGCTATATAGGTCCAGGACAGTGGGTACCTTCATAGGACCCCAGGGCCTGAAGGTCTACTACGCTACCCACGGAGATGGGAGAAGACTGGATCAGTTTGCTGGTCAAACATCCTGCAGCATGGAGCAGGTAAGGGGGAGCCTGCGGGACTTGGTTCGACAGCAGGCTCCCCGGGGTAACCTAAAAGGGGGGATAGCCTGAGTATGCTCTGCATGGGCAACCGTGATCACTATGTCTAAGAGACAGGATGACACCCTTTCTCCCCCCATCACTAGGCCCCCCTGTCTAAAGGTGTTGCTAGCTAACCTGCTGTTTCTTCCTAGAGGCTAGTAAGGATCCTTAGGGGCCTTGAGAGAGTCCTACCTGGCCGGGAGTTTTGAATCTGCCGCCGTTTCTGCGCCATGGATCTCCAGCAGCGCGGCTCCTCCATGTTCTTCCTGTTTCCGGGTACGCGCGCGTCTTATTGACGTTTTTTTCGCGCCAGACAGGAGGGCGGGGGGGGGGCGGGCCTGCGGCGTCATACAGGGGCGCGCCCTTCTGCTGTTATAGACAGCAGGCCTTGTCAGGGCTCAGTCTGTGGCTGATTTTTTCAAGGAGAGGACGCAGGGCGGCAGAACAGTGACTCCCGGTGGCGGAAGAGGGGTAGTACATATGGACTTTGTCCCAATGTCTTTATTGTTAAGCCAAGAAATCCCCCTTATTTGACAGCAGGTTGGAGGCTGGCAAACTTAAATTAGGGTCATTGTATATGGTCAAAGAAAATAATATATAATTATTAAAAAAAAAAAAAAAAAGAAAGACCAACATACGGGCCCATCAGTTTGTGGGGACACTAGTGATCTACTCTCCCCTAAACTCTGGAATTGTACTCCTGGCCACTACAGTCTGTTGTGTGGGCGGAGTCCCTCGATTTTGTATTATGGCTTCCAAGGGTTCGGGGTCAAAGGGTACAAAGAAGACCAAAAAACAAAAGGGTTCCCTTTCTGATTCTGATATGCCGATTCTTTCCCCGCAGCTTATTAATTTAAGAAGCGCCTTGGATGAGCCATTAGGGGGATCTGGTGCGGAGGCTGGCCCAGATCAGCCCAGCCCTGTGTTTATCACAGAGGAGATGCTAGCCGTATCCCTAGGGGGGCTAGAAGAGAGAATAGCAGCATTGATCGCTAGAGCTATTCCTGGTAAGAAACGGGTTAGATCCCCATCACCAGGGGGTGTATCCTCAGATGCTGAGATTCTCTCTCCGGAGGAATTAGAATCACAGGAGGATCAACTGGACCTGAACCAAGAGGGTTCAGGGATGGAGGGGTCTACCTCTGAGGAACCATTTTCAGACTCCCAGACAGAGAGACTGTGGGTACAGTCTTTGACGGACATGGTCCGCTCGGCATTTAGTTTGCCATTGCCAGAACCTCAGGTTCCTCCGGTATCCTCTCTGGGCTCTTTGAGAGCCCCGTTAAGCAACGCAGTTTTTCCGGTCCATCCTCTCTTGGAGGAATTGATCTTTCGGGATTGGGTACGGCCGGACAGGGTTTTTCTGCCACCGAAAGGATTTGCGGTCATTTATCCCATGGGGGAAAAATTCTCCAAGAGATGGAGGCTCCCAGTAGTGGATGCAGCCATCTCATGTGTGAATAAATCACTAACTTGCCCGGTGGAAAACGTACATATGTTTAAAGATCTGGTTGATAAAAGATTAGAAACACTTTTAAAAGCATCCTTTGCTACGGCAGGAGCAGTGGTGCAGCCAGCGGTAGCTGCAATTGGAGTTTGTCAGGCATTAAAAGACCAGACAAAAGAGATGTTAAAAGACATGCCTACCCAACAAGCAGAAGAGTTTGCTGACATTCCCAGAGCTCTGTGTTTTGCGGTAGATGCTATAAAAGATTCCATCCAGCAGGCTTCTCGGTTATCACTATGTTTGGTACACATGAGAAGGCTCTTATGGTTGAAGAACTGGGCGGCAGGAGAGGATCTAGATAAATATATTCAGACTATTTCAAAGGGCAAGAGTACCCTTTTACCGGTCAAAAAGACATTCCGGGCTCCTACATTTAGAAGGCAGCTTTTGCCTGTCTCGGGGCCCTCTAATTCCAGGCAGTATCGACGGCCGCCTGCACGATCCAACGGTAACAGTAGGCAGGGACAAACCCCTGGGGGTAAGAAGCCGTGGTATCGCAAGCCGTCAAAGACAGCCCCTAAGTCTGCCTTATGAAGGGGCGCCCCCACTCTCACGGGTGGGGGGAAGGCTTCGTCTCTTCTCAGAAGTTTGGGAAGCCAAGATCCCCGACAATTGGGTCCGGGCATCTGTAACCACAGGTTACAGACTGGAGTTTCTAAGGTATCCTCCGCCTCATTTTCAAGAATCAAGGCTACCAAGGGATCCAGCAAGGAAGGCCTCAATGCTGGCAGCTTTGGATCACCTGCTTTGCCAGGACGTAATTAGAGAAGTGCCAGCCCAAGAGCAAGGCCTAGGTTTCTATTCCAATCTCTTTGTCATACCAAAGCCCAACGGCGATGTCAGGCCAATTTTGGACCTAAAGAGGTTAAACGGTTATCTAAGGGTGCGTTCCTTCCGGATGGAATCCATCCGGTCAGCAGCCGCCGCGCTTCAGAAGGACGATTTTCTGGCCTCCATAGACATAAAAGATGCTTACCTTCATGTACCAATCTTTCAGTCGCATCAAAGGTTTTTACGCTTCGCGGTCGGGCAGCGACACTTCCAATTCAGGGCGCCCCCTTTCGGGCTGGCCACGGCCCCCCGGGTATTCACGAAGATCCTAGCCCAGTTCTGGCCAATTTAAGAATCCAAGGAGTCACAGTCCTAGCATACTTGGACGACCTTTTAATTATAGATCACTCACGGACGGGTCTGCAGAAGGCAGTAAACCTCACGGTTCGGTACCTCGAAGAATTCGGCTGGGTCCTAAACCAGGGAAAGTCAGCATTCCAGCCTACAAAGCAGTTGGAATACCTCGGCATGAGGTTAGACACGGAACGTCAAAAGGTGTTCCTGCCCCTTGTAAAGATCAGGGCGATCAAGGGGTTGGTTCAGTTGGTTATAAACAAGAAAAGACCAACTATTCGCCTGTGTATGCGATTACTAGGCAAGCTAGTGGCCACATTCGAGGCAGTACCATACGCTCAGATCCACACTCGCGTCCTACAGGCAGCCATTCTAGCAGCCTGGGGCAAGAGGGCACATGCCTTAGAGTCCCCTTTTGACGCTATCATCAAGGGTCCGACAAAGCCTGGCCTGGTGGTTGAACCCTCAGAACCTTCTAAAGGGAAGATCCTTCAGCCCTGTTGTCTGGAAGGTAGTTACCACAGACGCCAGCCTGGCAGGCTGGGGGGCGGTCTTCGAGGGGTTCTCCCGCCAGGGAACTTGGGTGAAAGCAGAGAGGCAGCTCCCCATCAATATCTTGGAAATCAGAGCTGCTCGCCTAGCCCTGTTGGCGTGGACCTCCAGATTAAAGGGGTTCCCGGTGAGAATCCAGTCAGACAATGCCACGGCGGTGGCATACATAAACCACCAAGGGGGAACCAGGAGCCAGGCCGCTCAAAGGGAAGTGAACTTGATTTTTCAATGGGCAGAGGTTCATGTACCCTGCATTTCAGCGATATTCATTCCCGGAGTGGACAACCTGCAGGCAGACTTCTTAAGTCGCCAGAGTCTGTTGCCAGGGGAGTGGTCTCTGCATCCCCAGGTCTTTCAGACAATCTGCCAGAGGTGGGGAACGCCAGACGTAGATATAATGGCATCCAGGTTCAACAAGAAACTAGACAGGTTCGTGTCGCGAGCGAGGGATCCTATGGCCTGCGGAACCGATGCGTTGGTTTGCCCTTGGCATCAATTCAAACTTCTATATGCATTCCCTCCACTACAGTTACTCCCCCGCCTGTTGCGCAAGATCAGAGTGGAGCACAAGCCAGTCATTCTAATAGCTCCAGCTTGGCCCGGAGGGCTTGGTACTCACTAGTCCTGAATATGGCAGTGGGAGACCCTTGGACTCTTCCTCTACAACCAGACCTACTCTCACAAGGTCCGATCCTCCACCCTACATTACAGCGTCTAAATTTGACGGCCTGGAGGCTGAATCCCTGATTCTCAGGGGTAGGGGTCTGTCTAGGCAGGTAATCCCTACCCTGATTAAGGCTAGAAAGACGGTCTCCAGGGTAATTTATTACAGGGTGTGGAGGAACTATATAGGCTGGTGTGAATCCAAAAGATGGAATTGCCGCAAATATACTATTGATAGGGTGTTAAGTTTTCTCCAGCTAGGAGTGGATAAAGGCCTGGCACTAAGCACAATCAAAGGACAGATCTCAGCTCTGTCAGTGTGGTTTCAGAGGCCGCTGGCCACCCACTCGCTGGTAAAGACCTTCTTACAGGGGGGTCTTGCGTATTAATCCTCCTGTCAAGTCACCAGTTTGTCCTTGGGACCTAAATCTTGTCCTGTCCACTCTACAGAAACAGCCTTTTGAGCCTTTGGCTGAGATTCCTTTACTCTTACTGACAAGAAAATTGGTTTTCTTGGTCGCCATAGTTTCGGCCAGGAGAGTGTCAGAATTAGCAGCCTTATCATGTAAGGAACCATATCTTGTTCTGCATAAGGAAAGGGCAGTTCTCCGGCCCCATCCTTCCTTTCTACCAAAGGTTATATCCAAATTTCACTTAAACCAGGATTTGGTACTTCCATCCTTCTTTCCAAAACCTACATCTAGAAAGGAGGGGTTGCTGCATACCTTGGATATTGTCCGGGCCATGAAGGCCTATCTTAAAGCTACAGAAAAGATCCAGAAAACAGATGTGTTATTCGTTCTACCAGATGGCCCCAAGAAGGGGCAGGCAGCTGCAAAATCCACCATCTCAAGATGGATTAGACAATTAATCATTCAAGCCTACGGGTTGAAGAGGTTGCCTCCTCCGTTGTCGGTAAAGGCCCATTCTACCAGGGCCATGGGCGCCTCTTGGGCAGCACACCATCAGATCTCTATGGCTCAGATATGCAAGGCGGCAACGTGGTCATCAGTCCACACGTTTACAAGGTTTTATCAACTAGACGTGAGAAGGAATGCGGATTCTGCCTTTGGACAGGCAGTACTACAGGCTGCAGTTTGAAATCCTCGGGATCAGAAACACCCTTGGTTATAAAAAAAAAAAAAAAAAAAAAAAAGGTTTTTTCTTGACTAAGTTGGAATTATTATTATGATTTGAGTTTATCTCTAAATTGAATCCTTCTTTGGAAGATGTCTCCCTCCCCTCATTAAAGCATTGCTTTCGGACATCCCACATAGTAATGAATATGCCGCTCTGTGTCCCGTGATGTACGAGAAAGAAAAAGGGATTTTTAAATACAGCTTACCTGTAAAATCCTTTTCTTGGAGTACATCACGGGACACAGAGCTCCCACCCCTCTTTTGGGTGACCATTTTGGGAGGCATACTGCTTGCTACAAAACTGAGGGACTCCCTCTAGGGGAGGGGGTTATATAGGGAGGGGACTTCCTGTTTGAAGATTGCCAGTGTCCACACCTGAAGGTACTCCATATAACCCACATAGTAATGAATATGCCGCTCTGTGTCCCGTGATGTACTCCAAGAAAAGGATTTTACAGGTAAGCTGTATTTAAAAATCCCTTTTTTTTTTAGCTGGCGATTCCAGACACCATAAGAACGATCATAGTGGCTGGTCAGCCAATTGTTCATTCTTACGGGTGGCGAAAGGGGATGTCTATCGGTGAGTCGGAGACCAGATGCGCCAGCCCCGGATGTTTACCATAGAGATTTCTGTCAGACCAGATGGTCACCGGAGTCTCTATACTCGTTTGGAGGACGGGTGAAATGTTATGACGTCACGCCCGGCCTATGCATTCAAACAAACGGCACTGCCTGGCTGGGAAGCTGAGATTTATTTTTTCTGTCCCATCCTAGAGGTGAGATGTGGGGCCTTATTGACCTCATATCTCACTGTAAAGAGTCGTGCCATATTCCTATTACAAGGGATGCTTGAAGTGTCAAACTAAAATTTTTAACATAAAATTGACAATAAAAAAATCAAATGCATATGTAGGTCCCGCCCACATACGAAAAGTGTGTTTAAACCACACATGTGAGGTATCGCCAGGAATGTTGGGGCAAAAGCTTTAATTCTAGCCCTAGACCTCTAATTCAAAACATGTAACCAGTAAAAAAAATTAAAGCGTCGCCTATGGTGATTTTTAAGTACCGAACTTTGCCACCATTCCACAAGCATGTGCAATTTTGCAGCGTGGCATGTTTGGTATCTACTCGGGGTAACTTTCTCTTTCACATTATGCCAAAAAATTGGACTAATGTGTTTTCATGCTTTTAAAGAAATAAAAATAAATAAAAAAAGGGGGTTCTATGTAATTGTCTAGCAAAAACAAAATGTTTACATGTAGGAGACATGGCAAGTGGTTAAAATGCAAATACATTTTATAGCTTTTTTGAAAATGTGTTTTGGTTTCTTGTTCTGTCTCTCAGGCGGCGTACACACGACCGAGAAACTCGTCGGGCGAAACACATAGTTTTCCCCGTCGAGTTCTTAGTTCGGTAGTTAAAAAACTCGTTGAGCCAAATTTTCCCATTGCCCAACGAGGAAATAGAGAACATGCTCTCTTTTTGGCTCGACGGGTTTCTCGGCGAAAAGTGTACACGTGACCGGTTTTCTCGGCAGAATACGCCTCCCATCTAGTTTCTTGCTGAATTCTGCCAAGGAAACCGGTCGTGTGTACACGGCCTTACTGTTAAAATTAGACTGATCATTTCTTTGTCAGTGGGCAAACCTACAAAATCCAGCAGGGGATGAATTATTTTTTACCCTTAGGCCCCTTTCACATTGAGCCGTTTTTCATGTGGTACAGCGCTAAAAATAGCGCTGCTATACTGCATGAAAAAAACCTGCCCTGTAGTGTTCAATGTGAAAGCCCGAAGGCTTTCACACTGAAGCGGTGCGCTAGCAGGACCGCTCCAAAAGTCCTGCTAGCCGCATCTTTACTGCGGTATAGGAGCGGTGTGTTCACCGCTCCTATATCGCGCCTTGCCATTGAAATCAATGAGAAACCACGGTAATACCGCCCGCAATGCGCCTCTACAGAGGCGCATTGCGGGCGGTATTAACCCCTTTTTGGCCACTAGCGAGGGTTAAAACCACACCGATAGGGGCCGAATACCGTGGTAAATACGACGGTATAGCAGCACTAAAAATCGCGCTGCTATACCGCCACCATTGCTCTATCCCCAATGTGAAAGCAGCCTTACTGTATTCTTTGTATGCTATGTATTTGGAGAACAAACAGTCTAGCCAATCCTTTTATAAAGTGCAGGAAAGGTTTGTGTGTTTGTTCAAAGAATATTTTTATTTTTATTTTATTTCAGGTGGATGAGGAACAGTTTAAGAAGATCCTGGGTTACATAAAAGCTGGTAAACAAGAAGGTGCCAAGTTGTTGTGTGGTGGGAGCCCTGCTGCTGACCGTGGATACTTTATACAGCCCACAGTGTTTGGAGATGTGACTGACAACATGACCATTGCCAAAGAGGAGGTATGAAGGAGCTCTGTAGGAGAGCTTGGCGGCACTTTCAGGAGTAAAAACCCTTCTTTGTTTCAACTACATAAAAGCAGCAACATGAAAAACGAGATGTACACTTGTCAACAAAAGCATTTCACGCATGTGTTTTCATTCCTAGAAGTGCCACCAACCTCTCCTTCTACATGTTCCTCTGGTCACGGACCAGGCTGGCACCTGGGTTCTGTACAACTGCTAGGGATCTTCACAGATTGCCTGGAGTGATGTCAATTCATACTGCTTTGCATATGAAGGGACTCAAAAATACGTCTGCCTAGATTTGTGTGTGTATGTTTTTTTTTCCTTTAATTTTGTTATGGCATGTTTTCCCTGAAATGTTATACTTTTTTTGTTTTTAGATTTTTGGACCAGTAATGCAGATCCTAAAATTCAAGAACATTGAGGATGTTATTGAGCGGGCCAACAGTTCGGAGTATGGTCTAGCTGCGGCGGTGTTCACAAAGGACATTGACAAAGCAAACTATGTATCTCATTCTTTGCGGGCTGGAACTGTGTGGTAAGGCTGCCCACTGATTACTGCTGTGACTTTTTCAAGGTTGGGGTTACTAATGGTCCTGGAAAGCTTAACCCCCTTCCAGGGGCGGACTGACAACTCATGGGGCCCCCGGGCAATAGAAGATTATGGGGCCCCCGGGCAATAGGAGATTATGGGGCCCCAGGGCTTACAGATGGCCACCACGCCAGGAGGCAGGGCAGCTAAAATCTCAGGATTTTCACATCAAAAGCATGTCAGTGTCAGATATATCAGGGACAGATGTAAAAAAAACACAGACGCAGTGCCCGAGAGCTCCAATGGTCAGTCCGCCCCTGCCCCCTTCACACTGATGTAACGCCTATATGCGGCTTCACAGAAGTGGTCTTTTTTTTTTTCTGGGGTTCTGTATGTGTATTTCCCTTTGTGCTGGGAGCTTGCAGCACATAGACCAGGCTCTTGTACTAAGGATCGGGACCTGGGACTGTCGGTTCCAGGTTGACTGATCACTGTGAGAGCCTCTGGCTCTCACTGATCAATCCCTGTGACACCTTCCCTGTGTATTTCCTCTTCTAAAGGAAAATGTACACCAACCAGTGTGTTTTAAAAACAGAAAAAGTAAATAAAGGCTCAAGGTTTTCCAGGGTTATTGTTGGGGTCAAAGGTCACGGCCAGCAGAGAGAAAAAAGTTTTACTTGCAGATGACTGGCATAGTGCACACACTAGTCAAAAACCCACCTGCCTTCTTTTTACATCTCTGGCAGTTTTACCCATTTGGTGCAGTGTTTGGGCAGTTTCTCCTTGCTGTGCTTTTCTACTAACATCCCTAAACTGTTGGAATTATGTGAGTTGACATCCCCAACTTGGTTTTCACGTGTACAAATTTCAGAGGTGTCATCTGCTTATGGAGTTGCTCAAAATAAGTAGGTTTTCAGTCCTGACCCTACAATGCATGTTTTCTTTCTCGTACATCACGGGACACAGAGCAGCATATTCATTACTATATGGGTTATATGGAGTACCTTCAGGTGTGGACACTGGCAATCTCAAACAAACAGGAAGTCCCTCCCTATATAACCCCCTCCCATAGAGGAAGTACCTCAGTTTTTTCGCCAGTGTCTTAGGTGTTGGTCACGGAATAGCTTTGCTCCACATCCTTGGGATTAAGGGCGGGCTAACCGGATCTGTCCAAGGAGCCTCAGTGCCAAAGTGGACAGTACCCGGGCCCCAAACCGTGGGGTTTTGCCTATAATGCTCCTCTTTGGAGGGCTGGACCCTGGGCCCAGGACTTGGAGTTTGTAAAGACCATAAGTTCCTGTTTGCCAGGGTGCTATATAGGTCCAGGACAGTGGGTACCTTCATAGGACCCCAGGGCCTGAAGGTCTACTACGCTACCCACAGAGATGGGAGAAGATTGGACCGTTTTGCAAAACGTCCTGCGGCATGGAGCAGGTAAGAGGGGAGCCTGCGGGACTTGGTTCGACAGCAGGCTCTCCAGGGGAGATCTTAAGGGGGGTAGCCTGAGTATGCTCTGCATTGGCACCATGGTCACTATGTCTGATGGACAGGATGCCCTGAAATGTTTCCCCCCATCACTTGATCCCCCTACCTATCTATGTATGTTTGCTAGCTACCTGCTGCTCGCTGGTTGAAGATCTTTAAAAAAACAAAAAAAAAACAGATCTGTCTCTAGGCTAAAGGGACTCCTTAGGGGCCTGTTTTAGCCTTACCTTGCCGGGATTCAAATCTGCCGCCTGATGCGTCCTCCAACCTGCATTCCTGGACTCCAGAGTGCGTCTCCTCCTGGGCTCTCCTCCCCCGACAGTCGCGCGCGCGCGCGTGCACGCGCGCATGCATATAGAAAATTTTCGCGCCGTTCGGGAGGGGGGGGGGGGGCGGGGAGTGTGACTGCAGTGTAGAGTGGGCGTGCCTTCAATTGCTGTTATACACAGCAGGCGCGTTCTTAGCTCAGTTCAAAGCTGAGCTGGAGAGAGAGGACGTAGAGTGGCAGCACAGTGACTCCCGGTGGCGAGAAGGGGTACTACATGCTGGAGTCAGCTCCAATACTTTTTGTTAAGCCAAAATCCCCTTGGCAACAGGTTGAATGCTGGCAAACATGTTGGGGGTGGGGCTGTATGTGGTGAATAATATTATAAAAGAAAACATACTGAGCCCCACCGTTTTTGGGCATTAGTGATCCTATTGTCCCCTAAACCTTATTTTTTTGTACTCCTGGCTATAACAGTCTGTTGTTGTAAGCGGAGTCCTTCGGTTTTGTATTATGGCTTCCAAGGGTTCAGGATCAAAACACAAAAAATAAAAAAAATAAAATAAAAAAAAATAAAAATAAAGAGAAAAGGCAAAGACAAAGGGGTTCCTCCTCTGGTTCTGATAATATGCCAATACTTTCCCCACAGGTTATTCCTATAGGGGTCACCCTGGATAAGCCATTAAGGGGGTCTGGTGCTGAGGCTGGCCCAGGTCGGCCCAACCCTGTGTTATCACAGAGGAGATGCTAGCCGTCACCCTAGGGGGGCTAGAGAAAAAAGGTTAACAGCTATGATCGCTGGCTCTTTTTCTGGCAAGAAGCGGACTAGATCCCCATCGCCAAAAGGGACAGAACCTGGAGGATCTACCACTGAAGAATCATTTTTCAGCCTCCCAGACGGAGAGTCTGTGGGTCCAGTCTTTGACAGACATGGTCCGCTCTGCATTTAATTTGCCATTTCCAGAGCCTCAGGTTCCTGCGGTATCCTCTTTGGGTTCTTTTAAAAGCGCCTTTAAGCAACGCAGCTTTTCCGGTCCATCCTCTGTTAGAGGAATTGGTTTTTCCAGGATTGGGACGACCGGACAGAATTTTTTCTGCCGCCTAAAGCTGACGAGAGGGTAGTCTTTATGCACGTCTGCCAGGAAATATTTGTGCTTGCAGGCACTCTTTCCCCTGACCAAGTACTCTTTAAAAGGGGCCCGGATGGCTCAGTCGGTAGAGCATCGGACTTTGGGTCTGAAGGTCCAGGGTTCAGGTCCCGGTTCGGGCACTGCTTTTCAACTACCCGTAAGGTCCTTGAGGCCACATCTCCCGGAAAGCGCCCGATCTCGTCTGATCTCGGAGGCTAAGCAGGGTCGGGCCTGGTTAGTGCCTGGATGGGAGACCACCTGGAAGGTTTTCTGTTATTTGCCCTATGGAAAATACTTTTTTCTAAGAAAGGGGGCGCTCCCAACTGTGGACGCAGCCATCTCATGGGTGAATAAATCATTAACTGGCCTAAGGGGAAACATACAAATGTTTATGGTCCCGGTCGATAAACGTTTAGAGACACTTTTTCCAGCATCCCTGGCTACAGCCAGCAGTGGCTGCAATTGGAGTTTTGTCAGGCGTTAAAGAACCAGACAAAACAGATGCTTAAGACATCCCTGCCCAATAGGCAGAGGAGTTATTGGATATTCCCAGAGCTCTGTGCTTTGCGGTAGAGGTTATAAAAAGACTCCATCCAGCAGGCGTCTCGTTGTCACTATTTTTAGTGCATATGAGAAGGCTCTTATGGTTGAAGAACTAGGCGGCCGAGCCCCATGTAAAAGACTGCTGGCAGGTTTGCCCTTCCATGGAAAGATCTGGATAAATACATTCAGACTGTTTCAAGTGGCAAAAGTACCCTTTTACCAGTCAAAAGAAGTTCCGGGGTCCTGCGTTTAAAAGGCAGCTCCCCCCGGTTCCAGGGCCCTCAAATTCCAGGCAGTACGGACCTCCTGCGCGATCAAACTTTTAACAATGGATCGCAAGGACAGGCCTCTGGGGATCGGTCCCCGACAGAGGGGGTCCGATCATCTGTGGCCGCAGGCTACAGATTAGAATTTCTAAAATTTCCTCCACAAGGAAGGCCTCAATGCGGCGGCATTGGATCACCTGCTTTACCAGGGCATAATGGTAGAGGTACCAGCCCAAGAACAGGGGCTAGGTTTCTATTCCAATCTGTTTGTCATACCAAGGCTCATCGGCAATGTCAGACCAATTTTGGACCTAAAAGGTTTAAATGCTTACCTAAGGGTTCGCTCTTTCCGGATAGAATCCGTTTGGTCAGCAGCCGCCACACTCCAGAAGGATCTGGCTTCTATAGACATAAAGGATGGTTACCTTCATGTACCAGGTCTTTCAGCCACATCAAATATTTTTGTTTTTACGCTTCGCAGTGATACAGCGTCACTTCCAATTCGTGGCGCCCCCCTTCGGGCTGGCTACGGCCCCCGGGTATTCACGAAGGTCCTAGCTCCTATTCTAGTCAGTCTAAGGGATCCAAGGGATCTCGGTCCTAGCATACCTGGACAACCTCTTAATCATAAGATCACTCACTTCCTTGGTGGAATGCGTAGTAGCCCTCATGGGTCAGTACCTCGAGAGGTTCGGCTGAGTCCTAAACCGGGGAAAGATCAGCATTTCAACCTACAAAGCAGGTGGAATATCTCGGCACGAGATTAGACACAGAACAGAAGATGGATGTTCCTGCCCCTGGTAAAGGTCGAGGCTATCAAAAGATGGATTCAGTTGGTTCTAAGCAAAAAAGAACCAACTATTCGCCTATGTATGCGATGGCCATGTTCGAGGCGGTACCACACGCTTCCACACTCGTGTCCTACAGGCAGCAATTCTAGCAGCTTGGTGCTGCCCAGTGGTCTGGAAGGCTGGAGAGCGGTCTGGAACAAGTTCACTCGCCAAGGAACTTGGGCAGAGGCGGAGAGGCAGCTGCCCATCAAGGTCTGGGAGTTCTGAGCGGCTCGGCTAGCCCTCCTGGCATAGACATCCAGATTACAGGGGTCCTCGGTGAGAAGTCATTCAGACAATGCCACAGCGGTGGCATATAGGTAAACCACCAAGGGGGAACCAAGAGTCAAGCCACTCAGAGTGAGAGGAGCTTGGTTTTTCGGTGGGCAGAGGTTTACGTACCCTGCATATCGGCGACATTCATTCCCGAGGTGGACAACCTGCAGGCGTACTTCCTAAGTCGCCAAACCCTGTCGCCGGGGGAGTGGTCTCTGCATCCACAAGTTTTTTTAGACAATCTGCCAGAAGTGGGGAGTGCCAGACGTGGAGGTCATGGCATCAGGATTCAACAAGAAGCTAGACAGGTTCATGTCTCGAACGAGGGACCCTATGGCCTACGGAACCGATGTGTTGGTTTGCCCTTGGCATCAATCATAACTTCTATAGGCATTTCCCCCACTGCAGTTACTACCCCGCCTGTGGCGCCGGATCATAGCACAGGCCGGTTATCCTGGTAGCCCCAGCTTGGTACCGGAGGGCATGGTACTCACTAGTCCTGAAATTGGCAGCGGGAGGCCCTTGGACTCTTCCTCTAGGGCCAGACCTACTCTCACTTAGATAATATATATTTTTTCTAAATAAACTTGTTTATATATACTTATTTGAGTATAGCCCATTATTGCCTATGTAGCCCCTTTTGTCAACGGTGATTTCCCCAATTCTTGGAGACCTCCTGTTTGACAGTTCTCTTGTTCATGCCTACTCTCACAAGGCCCGATCCTCCACCCTGCATTACGGCGTCTAAATTTGACGGCCTGGCGGCTGAATCCCTGATTCTCAGGGGTAGAGGTCTGTCTAGGCAGGTAATCCCTACCCTCATTAAGGCTAGAAAGCCGGCCTCCAGGGTAATTTTGTTACAGGGTTTGGAGGGCCTACGTAGGTTGGTGTGAGGCTAAGAGATGGGTTTCCCGCAAGTATACCATTGATAGAGTATTAAGTTTTCTCCAGCTAGGAGTGGATAAAGGCCTGGCATTAAGCACGATCTAGGGACAGATTTCAGCCTTATCAGTGTGGTTTCAGAGGCCGCTAGCCGCCCACTCGCTGGTTAAGATCTTCGTACAGGGAGTCTTACGTGTTAATCCTCCAGTCAAATCACCACTTTGTCCATGGGACTTAAATCTTGTTCTGTCAACTCTACAGAAACAACCCCTTGAGCCGTTGGCTGAGGTACCTTGGTTTTACTGACTGGAAAGTCGGTATTTCTGATCACCATAGTTTCGGCCAGGAGAGTATCGGAATTGGCAGCCTTGTCTTGTAAGGAACCATATCTCATTTTACATAAGGATAGGGCGGGGGTTCCGTCCTCATTCTTCCTTTCTACCAAAGGTTATATCCAGTTTCCACCTGAACCAGGATGTGGTACTTCCATCCTTCTTCCAAAACCCACCTCTAGAAAGGAGGGGTTGCTGCATACGTTGGATATTGTCAGGGCCATAAAGGCCTATCTTAAAGCTACAGAGAAGGTTCGGAAAACAGATGTGGTGTTCGTTTTACCGGAAGGGCCCAAGATGGGTCAGGCAACTGCTTGATCCACCATCGCAAGATGAATTAAACAATTAATCGTTCAGGCCTGCGGTTTGAAGAGGTTGCCTCCTCCTTTGTCGGCAAAGGCCCATTCTACCAGGGCCATGGGCACCTCCTGGGCAGCACATCATCAGATCTCTATGGCTCGAATATGCAAGGCAGCAACGTGGTCGTCAGTCCACATGTTTACAAAATTTTATCAATTGGACGTAAGAAGGAATGCGGATACAGCCTTTGGGCAGTCAGTACTACAGGCCGCGATTCAAGCTCCTCAGGATCTGAGGGGGCTCCCTTGAGTTGATTTGAGATTTACATTTCTTGTTTAAGTTGGATTTACTAGTATTTGAGTATACCTCTAAATTAAATCCTTCTTTGGAAGATGTCTCCCTCCCCTCATTAAAGCATTGCTTTCGGACATTCCATATAGTAATGAATATGCTGCTCTGTGTCCCGTGATGTACGAGAAAGAAAAAGAGATTTTTAAATACAGCTTACCTGTAAAATCTTTTTCTTGGAGTACATCACGGGACACAGAGCTCCCACCCCTCTTTTGGGGAACATTTTTGGGAGGCATACTGCTTGCTACAAAACTGAGGTACTTCCTCTATGGGAGGGGGTTATATAGGGAGGGACTTCCTGTTTGTTTGAGATTGCCAGTGTCCACACCTGAAGGTACTCCATATAACCCATATAGTAATGAATATGCTGCTCTGTGTCCCGTGATGTACTCCAAGAAAAAGATTTTACAGGTAAGCTGTATTTAAAAATCTCTTTTTTTACAGGACAGCAATTTTAGCCAAGTAAGGTTGAGATTGACGGTAGTTCTGAAGCTTTCCTAGTCAAAAAGACAGACATGGCAATTTAAATCCTTCTAAATATCTATCCTCCCTTTAACTAAATTTCCTACTCTGCTACTTAAATATATTGCACTCAATCCTATGTATTTTTTAGGGTCAACTGCTATGATGTCTTTGGAGCACAAGCACCTTTTGGAGGGTACAAAACTTCTGGCGTTGGAAGAGAGCTGGGAGAATATGGCTTGGAGGCATACACAGAAGTGAAGAATGTAGGTGCACTGCAGACCTTTTTCTTATTACACCACTCACTTGGAAAAAAATTGTCTGCTGGTCTTTCATTTTCTATATTTCCATAGGATTTATTGACTTTAGATGACCATGGCTGCATTTGGTGAGGATCTAATCCAGTGTTCCTCAACTTCAGTCCTCAAGGCTCTCCAGCAGGTCATATTTTCAGGATTCCCCTGAGATGAAACGGCTGTGGTAATTGCTAAGGCAGTGAAACTGATCACATCACCTGTGCAAAATAATGGAGAACCTGAAAACCTGACCTGATGGGGCACCGTGAGGACTGGAGTTAGAACGCTGATCTAATCTGTGTAGCCTGTAGACATTGACAGCTGAGGCTCAACATTTTCCATTCAAATAAATTGCCACATATTAACCACTTGTGACCGGCCCCACGTCCAAAGACGTCACGTTTTTGAAGATGGATATCTCGGTAACGGCAGCAGCTGCTGCCACAACCGAGATATCCATCTCTTCGTGGGGCGGTCCTGTTAACGATAACGGCGGTCATCGCGGCGGATTCGCCGCGAGATCGCCGTTACCGGCGGCGGGAGAGGGTGCCCCCCCCTCCCGCCGCTCTCCCGCGCCCTCCGCCGCTTACCGTAGCCGTCGGTAGCGGCGGAGGCGATCGGGTCCGCTCGTTGCCTGTCCGGGGATGTGACTGAGGGAAAAAATGTCCCTCAGCCGTCCCCCTCTCTCTGCTGGGCGGAAGTGACGTCAAAACGTCATTTCCGCCCAGCGTCTTAAAGAGACATTTAATTTGTTTACATTTTGCCTTTTTTTTTTTTTTTTTTTTTTTTTGCATTTAAGCCTGAATATGAGATCTGAGGTCTTTTTGACCCCAGATCTCATATATAAGAGGACCTGTCATGCTTTTTTCTATTACAAGGGATGTTTACATTCCTTGTAATAGGAATAAAAGTGATAATTTTTTTTTTTTTTTTTTTTTCAGTGTTAAAAATTATAAAATAAATAAAAATAAAAACGAAAACCAAAAAAAAAATTTTTTAAAGTGCCCCGTCCCGACGAGCTCGCGCGCAGAAGCAAACGCATACGCGAGTAGCGCCCGCATATGAAAACGGTGTTCAAACCACACAAGTGAGGTATCGCCGCGATCGTTAGAGCGAGAGCAATAATTCTAGCCCTAGACCTCCTCGTCATCTCAAAAAATGCAACCTGTAGAATTTTTTAAACGTCGCCTATCGAGATTTTTTAAGGGTAAAAGTTTGACGCCATGCCACGAGCGGGCGCAATTTTTATGCGTGACATGTTGGGTATCATTTTACTCGGCGTAACATCATCTTTCACAATATATAAAAAAATTGGGCCAAATTTATTGTTGTCTTATTTTTTAATTCAAGAAAGTGAATTTTTTCCAAAAAAAGTGCGCTTGTAAGACCGCTGCGCAAATACGGTGTGAGAAAAAGTATTGCAATGACCGCCATTTTATTCTCTAGGGTGTTAGAAAAAAAAATATATATAATGTTTGGGGGTTTTAAATAATTTTCTAGCAAAAAAAACTGTTTTAGTCTCGTAAGCACCGAATCTGAAAAACAGGCTCGGTAATGAAGTGGTTAAAGTATATTTCAAGGTGCATTGAGGTGCTATGCCACACACTGACATGAAATTTGAAGCATCTACTAAAAGATGCTTTTTTTTTCTTCTTATGTGGTTTCAATTGGGAAAACATATCTGCAAAATGTGTGCATGTTGTGAAAAAAGTATTTCCCCTTCCCATGCCAAATAATGAATTAACTGTGATTAATCACAATTTTTTGGAAAACCTGAGTTAAATTTCACTTGTCACACCCAGGCCTGATTACTGCCAGACCTGTTGAATTAAGAAAAAGAAATCGCATAAATAGTACAAGAACAGATTAGAAACAAATTAATGTGTGTGTGTTTGTGCGTATATATATATATATATATATATATATATATATATATATGTCTAGGGATGGTGTCAAAGCCATTTCTAAGGCTTTGGAACTTCAGTGAACTATGTGGAGAGCCATTATCCACAAATGGAGATGACTGGGAACAGCGGTGAACCTTTCCAGAAGTGGCCGGCCTATAAAAATGTCTCTAAGAGCATGACAACAACTCATCCAGGAGGTCATAAAACACAGAACATCTAAAGAACTGCAAGCCTCTTTCCTCAGGTAAGATCAGTGTTCATGATTCAATACGATGGAACCATGAATTCTGAGCTCTACCAGAAAACACAGAGAATGTCAGGCCATCAGTCCCTGACCTCAAGCACACTTGGGTTATGCAGCAGTACAATTATCTAAAACACACCAGCAAGTCCACCACTGAATGGCTAAAACAAAATGAAGGTTTTGGATTGGCCTAGTCAGTCTGGACTTACATCCAATTGATCTTGAGGCATGACCTTAAACAGGCCATTCATGCTCAAAACCCCTCCAATGTGGCTGAATTAAAACAATTCTGCAAATATTTCTGCAGTCATGTAAAAGACGCAATGCCAGTTATTGCTAATGCTTGATTACAGTTGGGAATTTACAATTACTTTTTCACATAAAGCCAGGCAGGTTTGGACAGCTTTGTTGCCTTAATAAATTAAACCATCAGTTAAAAACTGCATTTTGTATTTACTTGGGTTATCTTTGTGTAATAATGTTTGATCTGAGTCATTTAAGTGTGACAAATATGCAAAAGAATAGAAAATCAAAAAGAGGGAAAATGTTTCTCGTGTGTGTCCAAAATTAAGCCTGGGTTTTATATGAATTTTTGCGACCAAAAACACAGTAGAGCTTGCAATTTAATCCCCAGTGTGAATCTGCCAGAATCCCTTCCAGCACAGCAGAATATAATGCAAAACGTATGTGCCTCTGCGATCTGTCTTCCCTGGCACAAGCACTGCAGAGGAGGGGGGCCCAAGATCCCCCCGATGATGGCTGGCAGAAGAGGAGAGTAACAGGGATCAGCTGAGCACCGCTTGGCACTTCCGTGACCTGCGGTGGGGGTGGGGGGGCAAAATCCCCTGCTGACAGCTGGGTGAAGTGGAGGACTCCAGTAGCAATAGAGGACTCCAGCCTACAGCCACCCTTAATTGGTCTTATTTTTGGGGTAAGGCTTATATTGCTGCCCTCCTGGAAAATCAGGTTGGGTTTTGCGTTCCAAATGAGAGAGAAATTTGTGATTTGTCTTTGGTACTCTTCGGTTTTCCCTAATGTCACACCACACTTTATTCTGGTGTTGATGACCACAGAAATGTGTCTGGTTTCTTATCTAGACCTTCTTTCCAGCATTGGGTGGAGCTGCGAAAATGGGGGGGGGGGGGAGCAATGGGCTTACAATTATCTGATGGCAATATTATATATGATCTTAAAGTATTGAATGTTAACTGCTTATGTATTTTGTAGCTTACACTGCTAACGGACTTCTTTGTAGGCCACACTGTGTAGATTTTACTAATAACATCCTTTTTTTTCCATCTTGCAGGTGACCATTAAAATCCCACAGAAGAATTCGTAAACCAAATAGTCGTTTTCTGTATATGCACGTCATGTGTTCTGCTTTCTGTCAATGTCTTTCTTTCAGTAGGACCAATAGAATTTCTAGTCTAAACCTCTTGTCGCTTAACTAAAAACTACTTTTTCTGTTTTTATGATGGTCTTGTTTGGCTGTGTTCTGTAATAAAAGATTTTCCTTACTGCTAATGTCATAAGCTTTGACAAAGGTTGAATGGTATCTGTCCAAGTGGAAGAATGAACACTAAAGTTTGCCATCCATCTCCAATGGGATAGTTATATTAATGTAGCAGTTCGGTGTATTAATTACAAGTTGGTCTGTTGTGAACGTAGCACTTACAATATATTGTTACAATTGCAATAAAAGCCCATGTCCTGTTTTGAGTCATCTAAAATTTGTAATTTCTTTAACTTTTATTTCCTCCCTTTTTTTGCCATTTTAGCTGTTTTATTACACGTGTGTGTGCGCACTTTTGTACCAGCAACATCCTCATTGGCATAATTTTATGCCATTTCACTGAGAGTGCGGATTGGGAGGTAGTTGGCAGACCTTTGTCGGTCAGGACCCTTTGACAGAAGCAGTCTTTTGTCAGATCGGCTGCCATACACAGCCAAATGTTGGACAGTTTCAATTCAACCAGCTGATAGCTTAAAGGATCACCTAAAGGATTTTTTTTTTTTGCTAAATGGCTTCCTTTACCTTACTGCAGTCCTGGTTTCATGTCCTCATTGTTCGTTTTTACTTTGAAGTTGCTGTAATTCTGCTCTGATCTCCACACTTCCTGCTTGTCTGGCTCCTTATGAAAAATCTCGTGGCAGCTTTTCACTGTGGTCCAAGTTGTCATTACTGTGTGTCTAAAACTCCTCAGAACCAATCCGATTTGTTTTAAAAAACAAAACACTGCCCTGGATTTGTTTGTTTTTGTTCTGTGTGTCTCTTTACATCACAGAAACATGAAACCAGTTTAAAAGTGAAACTAAACTGCAGGCACTTTATATGATTGATTTTTATCTATTTTTGATCATTTTTAAAAGGAATCGGTTAACTTTTATGTCTCTATACCCTGTAAACAGTCATTTCAGCAAAACATTTTTTTTTTCCTTTAGTGACCCTTTAACCACTTGACCACTGGGCACTTAAACACCCTTCCTGACCAGACCAATTTTCAGCTTTCGCTGCTCAATTTGAATGACAATTACTCAGTCATACAACTTTGTACTCATTTAAAAATGTTTTCCTTTTTTTCACATAAATAGAGCTTCCTTTTGGTGGTATTTGATCACCTCTGGATTTTTTATTTTTTGCGCTATAAAAGAAAAACGACTAAAAATTCTGTAAAAAATAAAAAATCTTGTTTCTGTCATATTAGCAGGTTATTTCTCACACACAGCATATGCATACCACAAATTACACCCCAAAACACATTCTGCTATTCCTCCCGAGTATGGCGATACCCCATGTGTGAGACTTTTACACAGCGTGGCCACATACAGAGGCCCAACATGCAGGGAACGCCATCAGGCGTTCTGGAACACCCAGACCAATTCTGACATTTTTCTCCTACATGGAAAATCATCATTTATGTGCTAGAAAATTACATAGAAACCAAAAACATTATATATGCTTTTTTAGCAAAGACCCTAGAGAATACAATGGCGGCCGTTACAACTTTTTATCTCGCATGGCATTTTCGCTGAAATTTTTTGAACGCGTGTTTTAAAAAAAAAATCTGTTTTGTGCTTAAAAAAAAAAAACAGTAAAGTTAGCCCAATTTTTTTTCATAATGTGAAAGATGAAGTTACGCCGAGTAAATAGATACCCAACATGTCACACTTCAAAATTGTGCACACTCATGGAATGGCGCCAAACTTCGCTACTTAAAAATCCCCATAGGCGACGCTTTAATTACTTTTATTGGTTACATGTTTTTAGTTACAGAGGAGGTCTATGGCCAAAATGATTGCTCTCGCTCTAACGTTCGCAGAGATACCTCACATGTGTAGCCTGAACACCATTTTCATATGTGGGCGGGACTTACGTAATCACTTCTGCATGCGAGCACATGGGGACAGGGGTGCTTTAAAAAAATGGGTATTGCAGAGTATCGTGGTATTGCAGAGTATCGCGCAGGGTATTGCAGAGTATTTGGGGTATTGCAGAGTATTGGGGTATTGCAGAGTGTCGCGCAGGGTATTGGGTTATTGCAGAGTATTGGGGTATTGCAAAATAAGAGTATTGCAGCAGGGATAGCTGAGCTGGGATGGATGGCTGGATCTGTGACTGCATTTGTCACAGATCCAGCCACAGCGCTGCTGCTGCCACCCCCCCCCCCCTCTCCTCGCACACTGTACCGAATGGTACAGAGAGAAGAGGGAGGAACCGGCGTCATCAAATGACGCTGGTTTGTTTACAAGTGATCGCGCCGTCATTTGACGGAGCGATCACGTGGTAAACGGCCGCTATCAGCGGCAATTTACTGCGATCCGTGATGCGCCGGGTCTAGCTCACGGATGATTCCAGGAGCGCGCCCCAGGGGGCACGCGAGTGAAGGATTGAGGGAGGACGTCCCAGGGACGTCGTCCCAAAGTAGCTCCACCGCGCTGTAGCAGTAAAATGTCTATGGCGCGGTGGGCAAGTGATTAAGAGTAGAATTCTATTTTTTTATTAAATAAATAAATTGGTCAGGTCTGTAGTCTGTGGGCATTTATATTGTGTTTTTAAACTTTTTGAAATTACCTAGAATAAGATATGTAAAGGCAATGAGTGTGTGTGTTTGTTTTGTACACCACTTGGTGGCATCGTGAGTCCACAACCTTAAATTGTATTCCATAGAGGCAATTCGATTTAACTTCCAACCTTGTGTTGAAAATTTGTTTTTCTGTGTAGAACAGAACAAATGCTATACAAAAATTTCCCAGCACACTTGCCAGCTAGCCATTAAAAAAGAAAAAACAATTACTCCTAAAACCATTTTGTTAGCGCTACATTTGCACTTTGAGTGGAAGTCACACTGCCCTGTCAAGGCCCTGCATGTGTAGTGTAATTCCGAACTCCCAGTTGGGGATATCCTTTGTCCTGTTTACTGTTATCGGGGAAAGTCAAAAATCAAAATTTTGAATTATCCCCAGAATAGGAATACAGGCAATCTTCCAATGGGAATACTGGTTTTGGTAACAACCAGGAATTCCCTTACTTCCTGTTTTGGCTATGGGACAGGAAGTGAAGGGTAATCTCCCCAACAGGACAAAAAGAAATGCCTGACAGGTATTATCCTGCCGTTGCTTTGGCCAAAATGGCAAAAAAATTATTTCAAGGTGAATCATTAAATCTAACCTGTCCCTGTTTGGTAAATACGCTGCACTCGCACATGCCACAGTCCTTATGACACAGTGTCCTTAACCACTTAAGGACCGGACCAATATGCTGCCAAATGACCCAAGGGGTTTTTGCGATTCGGCACTGCGTCGCTTTAACAGACAATTGCGCGGTCGTGCGACGTGGCTCCCAAACAAAATTTGCGTCCTTAGGGCACAAATAGGGCTTTCTTTTGGTGGTATTTGATCACCTCTGCGATTTTTATTTTTTGCGCTATATACAAAAATAGAACGGCATTTTTTAAAAGAAAACAATATTTTTTACTTTTTGTTATAAGAAAAATCAAATAAACTAAATTTTAGTCAAACATTTAGGCCAAAATTTATTCAGCCACATGTCTTTAGTAAAAAAAAAAAATCGCAATAAAAAAAAAATAGCTACCTAGCGGGAACAGCGACACTAATACAGCGATCAGAAAAATTATCGCTTAGTGACACTGGCAATAGGGAGTGAAAGGGTTAACTAGGCGGTGATCAAGGGGTTAAACCTTTATTAGGGGGGGGTACGGGGGGCTACCCTGAACCTAACACTAACTACCTGTCACACTGACACTAAATGCAGTGATCAGTACATATATGATCACTGCATTCAGTGACACTGTGACAGGGGGGGGTGATCGCAAGGGGTTAATGTGTAGTGTGTGTCAGTGTAGTGTTAGTGCAGACTTACTGTGCCATGTAATCTCTCCTTAGCGGCGGTTGAAAATACCGCCGAGAGCAGAGATTACATCATTTCCCCCTTCCTGTGTTTACACAGGAGGAGGAAGTGACACGCAGGGGAGCGCGCGGATTGGCTGGGAGCGATCCGGAGGGGGCGGACAAAAACGAATAGCCGCCCCCTCATCCCGGATCGCTCCCAGAGCCACGGGTACCGTCGCATGTACCGGGGGGGGGGGGGGGGGGACCCACGTCTAGGCAGGGATGTACAGGTACGCCAATGTGCCTGTACGTGCCATTCTGCCGACGTATATGTACATGCGGCGGTCCGCAAGTGGTTAAATAATGTTACCCCAACATTTCATATTCCTGATGTATTGTTTGGTTTTTGTGAAATACCTGGTGTTCCTTCCCATCCCTCTGCTTTCCACGTGTTTTTGCCTTTTCATTTAATTTTTAAACTTAATTGGTGAGGGTTCATATACAGTGCCTTGCAAAAGTATTCACCCCCTCTGCATTTTTTGTTTTGTTGTCTGACAACCTAGAATTAACATGGATTGTTTGATGATTTGCATCGTACAATTTTCAGAACATGCTCACAACTTTGAAGGGTTGTGTTTTTTTTTTGTGAAGCAAAGTAACAAATGGGACAAAATAAGTCAATGTGCATAACTAATCACCCCCCTAAAGTCAATAGCTTTTGTAGAGCCAACTTTTGCGGTTATCACAGCTCCCATAAACGCGATCAAACTTTTTGACAACAACGCTCTGACGGACAATCCGACCATGTGTATGCTCCATCAGACAATTGTTTTCGCTTTTTCATCGGAAAAATGTTCGGTGTGAATGCTCTCAAACTTTTTTCGACAACAAATGTCTAATGGAGCATAATCTGATCGTGTGCACACAAGTCCAAAGTACAAACAGGCATGCTCAGAACCAATGCTAAAGATTAGACAACAATAGCATAGTTGCCCAAAGGGTGGCAGTAAAGAGCTGAAAAACCACGTGATTTGGTGAAAGTTGGCTGAAAAAGTTCTGTGTATGCAGAACAAGTTCCCAATGCCTAATTCGGAGCAAAATCCACAGAAAAGTCTGATCGTGTGTGTATGTGACCACAGATTTTATATTTGATTTGAGGTCCGGGCTTTGACTAGGCCATTCCAACACATTTTGTTTCTCCTTAAACCGCTCAAGTGTTGCTTTAGTGTTGGGTCTTTGTCCTGCTGTAAGGTGAACCTCTGTCCTCGCTTCAAATCGCACACAGTAGTACAGGCTTTGCTCAAGAATATCCCTGTATTTAGCACCATCCATCTTTCCCTTAGCTCTGACCAGTTTCCCAGTCCCAACTGCTGAAAAACATCCCCCACAGCATGATGCTGCCACCACCATGTTTCACTGTGGGGATGGTGTTTTTTTGGGTGATGTGTCGGGTTTGCACCAGACATAGCATTTTCTTTGGCCAAAAAGTTCAATTTTAGTCTCCCCAGACCAGAGGAGTCTCCCACGTGCCTTTTCACAAACTCTAAACATGCCATTTTGTGTTTTGCTGAAAGTAATGGCTTTCTTCTGGCCACCCTGCCATAAAGCCCAACTCTATGGAGCGTAAAGTATCTGCTGTGGCACTCTGCAGCTCCTCCAGGGTTACCTTAGGTCTCCTGTGATGCCTCTAATTAATGTCCCTCTTGCCCAGTCCGTGAGTTTTGAGTGCGGCCATCTCGTGACAGGTTTTTCTTGAAAACAAGACCTACTAATGATTTTTTATGAAGCAAGACAATGTAGCTCCTGATGCTGGTTAAAAGAATGTTGCTGCATTGATGGAAGAAGAATGGGGAAAAAAATGTGCTTTAGCTCGAAGGTTTACCCCCCTTCATGACCACGCCTTTTTTTGCAATCTGCACTGTTACTTTGACAATTTCGTGATTGTGAGACGGTGTACCAAAGTAGAATTGATGTAACTTTTTTTTTTTCACCGCAATTGGCCCTTTTTTTGTTTACTTTTTGCTATAAAACTCATCCAGTAAAAAATCGAATTTCTTCGTAAATTTAGATGAATATGTATTCTGCTACATGTTTTTGGTAATAAATCCCAATAAGCGTATATTGACTTGATTTGCACAAAAGTTATTGCGTCTACATAGGAATATTTTTTTTCAATTAAATTTTGATTTTTTAATGGTAACGGTGGCAATCAGCAACTTGTAGCCAGACTGCAACATTGCGGTGGACACGAAGTGACACTTTTGATACTTGAATGTGTCCCTAGGGAGTGGTTTCTAACTCTGAGGGATGTGCTATAACTGTAGGAAAACAGATCTGTGTTCCTGCTTGGCAAAAACACAGGATCTGTATTCCCTGCTAACAGAATGTCGGAATGATTGGTGGGTCCCGGTGGACATTTGGGTCTGGCAGACCGACTGATTGGTCGCCCGGCAGTAAATGTACATGGGGCCGTCGGCAAGATGTAAAATGCTTAATAAAATGTCGATGAGGGAATCGGGAAGTGAAGCTGCCCGGTTCCCTACTGCGCATGTGCATCATTACTGGTTCCCGCTGTTTCCTGGGACCTGTGTGTTTCCCAGAAGACAGAGGGGGTAACGCGAAGGGGTGTGACTACCACGGGAGTCTATTCTTGGAAGTGACTGCAAATACCTGTATTATACAGCTATCTGCACCCCCCTAAAAAAGGTACCAAATGTGACACCTGGGAGGGGGGGGGGGGTTCCCACCAAGCGGAGGTTCACTTTTTTGTATGGATCTCCATTTAGCTAAGGGTAAAGTTTTTTTTTTAGTCTTGGATCGAGTGTAGAGTGATTAGAACACCTGTCATTTTTCATTGTTGTCTGGGGCCCCACTAGGTAGATTCATCCTCTCTATTTGTCCTGTTTATCATTACAACCCAGAGTGAAAGTTAATGAAAATCCCAAATGTTGTATTGTCACCAGAACAGAATATGGGGGAAAGGTTCCCATGGGGACACTAGTTCTGGTAACTCTGAAGACAGCCGGGGATTTTTCTCACATACCGGGGGTTTTTCTTTTTTTCTTTCTTCACGGGCCAGATGTTCAACGGCTTAGACCAGTGATCCCCAAACTGTGACCCGAGGGCCAAATGTGGCTCCTTGCTAACCTTTATCTGACCACTATGCCTCCTTATGATACCAACAGTGGGGTATAATTCCTGCGACTGACACTAATCATGGGGCACTATTCTTCCAACTGATATCAATGATGGGGCACTATTTCTTCATACTGATACCAATAATGTAACACTATTCCTTCCACTGACACCAGTGATAGGGCAATCTAAATGGTGCCCCTTCTGAGTGGCTGGCCGGTTGACCAACCAACCAACTGTGTTCAGAATGAGTAGGCCAGCCACTCGAGACGGTAACCCAGAAGCAAGTGGACATCAATGAAGTAGCTGTATCTGCTTCAGTGATTTACAGCTTCCAGGAGGATCGACCAGGTATGTACAACGTACTGTTGCCTGGAATTCTTTAATAGAGTGGCTTTTAGCATGTGTATGAAAATGAGAAGTTTGGATGGCTCTTGTTAAATGTGGTTTGAATTGATGTAGATAAAAGTCATGTAGATTTACTTTTTCAAGCTATGAGGATAGGAGAGAGACATACCGTTACATTTTTAAACTCTCAGATGCTGAAATGTACCTATTGACTTGCTGGGTGTGCAGATGTAGTAAAAACCACTAGGAGGCTCCAAGACATCATAAGAGATCATTTCTATGAAAAAAGGAAAGTATTGCAGCAAGACATTTCATCAATAACATAATGCCAAAGATTAGTCATATTTTGTGTAGCTTCATTATTGATATAATTTCCATCAGCTATTAAAACCAAGATTATGGGGATGGCCTGCTTGTGAAAACGCCATTTTCTTGTCTGTTCTTGCTTTCAGTGATTTCTGAGTCACCGACCTAGGATAATGTTGCCTATTCGGGCAGTCGGAATATAAGGTCAGAAGTCCTTATCTGCGTATTTTGAGTTATGGCTTAAAATACTGAAGCCAGATGATTAGCATGACAGGCAGGCAATTCGATTTTGCAGCTTCCATGTTTCTCTCAAGAAAGATGCTCCAGCCTAACACACTTTATCTCTGATTAAAGTTAAAGGGATTGTAAAGGTTTGTTTTTTACTTTCTAAATAGGTTCCTTTTAAGCTAGTGCATTGTTGATTCACTTCGATTTCCATTCTAAGGGCCAGATTCAGGTAGATGAGAGTATCTTTCCTCTGGAGTAACGCTTCTCATTTACGTTACTCTGAAGACCCTTTCAGCGCAAGTCCTGTAATTCACATAGCAGTTGCGCGTAAACTTGCGCCAGAGTAACGATAATGCGCTGGCGTAACCCGACGCAAGTGGAAGTGGGTGTGATCATATGTAAATGATGGGCGGAGCCCAGCGCAGAGGAGCTACGTTCAGCGCATCATCCACGGAGCATGCGCAGTGAGTGCGGCTCCACTCGCCCCCTTGTGCGCATGCTCACAACTTCCGTCGGCACCACTTCCTGGGAAACGTCAGCGCAATGCGTTCCGCTGGGCGCTTAAAAGCGCTGGCGGAAACGCCATTCCGGCGCAAAAGTAGTTCCGTTTCCCCCCACCCCAGGGAAGATACTTTTGCACTGTAATGGCTGCTCCCGCTACCCCCAGAGAGAGGAGGAACCTCAACTTTAATTCCCAGGAGGTCTCAGTGATTATCTCGGCTATGGAGACGGATAATGAATTTCTCCATGGCAAAAAAAGCCGGAAGACCAGCCGGGAGAGGAAGCAGGGCATCCTGGAGTCGATTGCTGCCAGGGTCAATGTCCTGGGCTACTCCACCCGGACTGCTGGGGACATACAAAAGAAAATAAATGACCTGCGGCGCAAGGTGAGGGACAAGGTGGCCTCCATCAGGAGGTATGAGAGGGGCACAGGTGGTGGTCCCCCATGTCCTGTCACCCTGACCGCAGAGGAGGAGGTGGTTGCTCGCTGCCTGGAGAGGGAGCAGGTGGAGGGGGTCGCAGGCTATGACTCCGTGGAGGAAGGCACAAGGACAGGTAAGTGTTTTATAATCCCCTATTTGTTGTTTTGCATTTGGGGGGGGGGGGGAACATGTGCCAAGTGTGTCGGACCACCAACATGTGTCTGCTTTGTGTCATCCACAGATGACGGAGCTGGGCCATCATCTGTCAGCCTGCATTCCACCCCATCCCCCCCACGCCATCATGTGCCCGAGCCACTGGGTGGTGAAGAGGTTGTGGAGGAGGAGAGTGGCCACACCACACCTGCCGAGGTGGTTGTGGAGGATCCTGCTGTGGCAGAGCAGGACTTTTCTTTGGTTTTGTCTGTCTCCTCCCCTTCTCCTGGCCCGTCTGTCGTCCCTTCCCCCATCCTTGAAAGCCCCTCAAGGGCGACACCTTCCACCCGAGGACATCCATCTTCTGGCCCCAGGAAGGCGACCCAGAAGACCAGGGGGGTGTCTGATGGTGTCCAGGACCAGTTGGCGAGGGATCACGCCAGGCAGACGGAACAGATGGGGGCCATAGCGGTGCACTTGGAGAAAGTGGCTGACAGCCTGGGCTCCGTTGCCAACCTCAGCAACGCAGTGCAGGATGTCAGCTCTAATTGCGCTGCAGTGGTCACCACTTTGGGGGAGGTGCAGGGGGATATCCAGCACCTTACTGCAGCCGTCCAGGCCAACACTGCTGCCATCCATGGGAACAGTGCTGCCATCCGGGAGCAGGGGAGGCTGAGTCGGCGGGCCCAGCATTACCAGGTGACCCGTCAGCTCAGGATGCAGGCCCAGACGAACAATTACCTTGGACGGATAGCCAGGGCCTTGGAGGGCACGCAGGCCACACCTGCCAGGAGTGGCCCACCTGGGGATCAGCCACCTCCAGATGCCCCCCCACCCCCACCCACTCCATCCAGGCAGCTGCGGAGCCAGAGAGGGGCCCCCAGAAGAAGCCCCCGGCATCCCCGATGAGGCCTTGTTTTTTTTCTTGTTTTATATTATTGTTTTTCACATACTCAGGTCATGAGTTTATTTATTATTTTTCTCAGGTTATGAGATTTTTTTTTCGTTTAATGATCAGGATATGATATTTATAATTTATTTTTGTACTGCACACGGTCAGGAGTGCAGGGGACAGTGTGAATGGTGTGTGAATGTGAGAGGGTGGCACTCCTGAAAGTAAGGGGTGTCACCCTCGGCCGTGGTGGTGAAGTGAACCCCACGGCTGAATGAATGATGTGTGAAAGGTGTGTGAATGGACAGTGACATCATTGGGGCCTTGACGCTGGCGTTACTGCTCCCAACTCCTACATGCTGGACTTGGGCTAATCCAATGCGATGTGCATGTGGTGTGTGTGATCTAGGGACATCAGTGGTGTACATGCGTGCACTGTCTGTGTGATTAATGTTTTGGTTTAGTGTCCAAAGATGCCTTCGGCGAGGACCCTCCTGACTGCTCTTCCATCAGCAGACTGGGTGTCCTCTGGCAGGTGGGGACTGTGTGGGTCGGGGGTCAGGTCATCACGTATGTCAATATGCAGGCCTTTTTTCATAGCAAAGTTATGTAGTATGCAACATGCACCGATGATCTGACACACAAAGGTAGGGGAATACAATAGGGCCCCCCCAGACTTATCCAAGCATCGGAAACGGGACTTCAGGAGCCCAAATGTTTGCTCAACCACTGCACGGGTTTTGATGTGTGCTTCATTGTATTTTCTCTCTCCTCTGGTTTGGGGGTTCCGGAAAGGAGTCATTAGATGGGGTCCCAATGCATATGCAGAGTCACCTGTAAGGTAAAAGACAGGAGAATGTTAGTCATGCATGTGCGATTTCTGTTGTGCATCACGGGAGGGGATAGTCATGCCTGACTCCCTTGTCACTCACCAACCAGCCAGCTGTCCCCATACATATTCTGGTTAAATTCTGCTGGGATGGGGCTCTGACGGTATATGAAACTGTCATGGCTGGACCCGGGGTGTTTGGCACGGACGTGCCATATGAGGCGTTGGGCATCGGCTATCACCTGTACGTTGATGGAATGCCAATGCTTCCGATTGCGGTATATGTGCTCTGTGGCACTGGGGGGCTGTAGGGCCACATGTGTGCAATCAATGGCCCCCACAGTGCGTGGGAATCTGGCAATGTTGTAGAAATCTGTCATTGCCTTCTGCCGCAGGTCCTCAGTGGTGGGTCTGATGAACTGGTTGGACATGCGTCTGAGGATTGCAGGGACAACCTGGTGCACACATCTGCTTATGGAGGACTGTGACATCCCAGCCACCACTCCACTTGTACGCTGGAATGATCCACTTGCAAGGAAATGGAGTGTTGCCAGGACCTTCACCAGTGGCTGCACTGCTTGTGATCGGTGTGTTGGGCTGGTGATGTCATCCTGCAGGGTTGTGGTTAGTTCAAGTATTGCATCTGGGCTGAATCTGAATAGGCGATACACCTCCTCATCCCCCATGCCAAAGAGGTTCATACGTGTGCGGTATATCCTCTCACGTGCCCGCCTTCTTGGTTCCAGGGGACCCATCAGTAGTTCTAGGACCACAATTGCCCCTGGCATGTTGGCACACAGAGGTGTTGTCCTTGCAAGTGGGGGTGCTCAGCTAGCTCCTATCGTCGGTAACGCTGCTGTAGCTGCTCTCCTGCTGACCTGTGACCGTCTGGAGTAAAGATAAAGCAGCCTTTTGTAGAAATAACTTTGCGCCGGACGGACCAGATACGCGCGGCGCATGTAGCCAGCGTATGGTGCTAATCCGTTCGTGAATTGTGAAAAATCCCTCATTTGCATATTTGCAGGGGAAATCAATGGGCGCGACTGATGCGCCCAGCGAAAATAAACGCTGACGATACTCTGGCGTCGGAACGTTCCGCCGGTCGCAAATGAGCCGTTATTGGGCGCATCTAGTTTGGTGGGTACGGGCACATAGAAACGTCGGCGCATCAGCACAGTTACGCGGCGCATATCCAAATACTCCAGCGCAAGTGTTCGTGAATCTGGCCCTAAATGTTTTTTTTCTTTGTCTGAAATTCTCACTTCCTGTTTCTCCTCAATATGCTTGCCCCATCATCCATGGGGGTTAGTCAGCCAGAACAGCTTACTGAGGAGAAACAGGAAGTGAGAAATTCAGACAAAGAAAAAAACATTTAGAAGGGAAATCAAAGGAAAAGGTTGGTGAACCAACAATACGCTAGCTTAAAGGAACCCATTTAGAAATTAAACGAACCCTTGAGACGCTTTTCGATAGACTCAAAAGGGCAAAAGGAGCGTCTTACGTAAAATTTACGAGATCTATATGAGGTGGAGTCTGAAGTGAAAAAATAAATAAATAAGGAAATTAAACGAACCTTTAAAACCCCTTTAATGTCTAGTGGACTTTGTCAGTTAGAGCAGTGGGTGATGTCAGTAGTTTTTTATTGTTATTATGTTTCTCTCTCCTTTTTTTTTTTACCATTTCCTTTATCAGCCCTGTTGGGTGGGCTTTGGTAAAATATCAAGGGTCTTTCAGCTTCCACAAAAGGGAAAATACAGGGAAACGGTTCCGGTAAATGTGTTCTCTGCTCCTGTCCATGTATCGGGGGGGCTCAGCAGGGAAGGGATGTGGCTGGTAGATCGCAATTAACGGGTTGCCAACCTCCGGTCTAGAGTCAGCTTAGGGCTCCAATGGTAATTTCTGGTGGTTGAAGGTCCAGTTGCATGGCAGTTGGATTAAAATACAGAGTAGTTGGTCAGTAGGTTGAGTTTTGGTGCCACGCCACAGTTTCTGCATGTGAGAAGCTTCATTTCAGGATGTTGGATAACCCCCCCCCCCAATTCTCTGATTGGATGATGTGGCAATTGTGACATCACTGTCTTGCCTCTCCACTACATTCAATTAGAGAACACCTTGTATTCATTGGGAAAAAATTTAAGAGTTTAGTGAATGGCGCCCATGCCACGTGAGTGACCCCCTGAGTATATTAGGCAGAAGAGCAGCCTCTTCTTGCCACAGGACCCAGAAAACATCTGCGATCAATGTAGCAGCAGTGACTTTCTCTATTTTCACAGCGGTCCTACAAGTAAGCACACTTATATTGGTCCAAGCTGAAACCTAAATTTCAGCTTTGAAAAGTGCAGCTTACCTTACACTTGGCAAGTAATGATCCTTGGTAGCTTTCTTTGATTATGAGGTGGTTGGGTAGCTCATATTATGCCATAATTAACAGAACAGTCCTGACAGTGACATGGTGGAAATGTAAATAACATAGGTTAATTGTCAACAATCAAACTATATACCCTATGTCAATTTGGTGATACTGTAAATCGAGTCTAATGCCCCGTACTAATGATCCGACTTTCCGTCTGAAAAACCTTGGATGGTTTTTCCGATGGAATTCCACTCAAGCTTGGCTTGCATACACACGGTCACACAAAAGTTCTCTGAACTTTCGTCTGTCAAGAACGTGGTGACGTACAACACTGCGACGAGCCAAAAAAATAAAGTTTAATGCTTCCGAGCATGTCTCGGAATTGCTACAGACGATCAGATTTTCCGATAGGATTTTTTTCTGTCAGAAAAATTGAGAACCAGCGCTCAATCTTTTGCTGGCGGAAATTCCGAGAGCAAAAGTCCAATGAAGCATACACGCTGTAATTTCCGTTCAAAAGCTCACATCGGACTTTTGCTGGCGGAATTTCTGATCGTGTGTACAGGGCATAACAAGTCAGGGTCATGAATGAATGAATGAATGAATGAAAAACTTATATAGCGCGGCACATGCGAACTGAATCGCCTCTGGGTGCTTGTTGTTCCTGTCCCTTTTGGTATCAAAAGAGATGAGTCTTGATCTTTCTCCTGAACGCTAAGTGGTTCTCCTCCAACCGAATGTTGGTTGGTAAAGCGTTCCATAGTCTGGGACCTTGGACCGCGAATCTCCTTTCTCCCTTTGACTTGTATCTGGCTTTCGGTATCTGTAGTAGATTTTGATCGGTGGATCGCAGAACGCGATTGGGATTATGAGCTTTTATTTTTTCACATAAATAATGGGGAGCATTCCCATGAATACATCTATGCGTTAGACAGAGCGCTTTAAAAGTGATTCTGTCTTTTACTGGTAACCAGTGAAGGGATCTCAGTGAGGGTGAGATTGATTCCCAGGGTTTTTTCCCAGTCACAAGTCTTGCAGCCGTATTCTTAATGACTTGGAGACAAGCGATTTGGTACTTAGGGAGTCGGAGGTAAAGAGCATTTGCATAGTCCAATCTTGAGTTTACAACTGCTCCTACCACGACCGCTGTATCTTCTTTGGGAATAAAAGGAATAAGTCTGCCTAGTAGGCGCAGCAGGTGGTGAGATCCGCTGACTACTGACCCTATTTGTGCGTCCATAGTCATGTAGGAGTCGAAGATGACCCCAAGACTTTTGACTTTGGCGCTGGGGGTGATGATTTTGCCCAGAATAGGCGGGGGTGTCCAGGTTGTTGCCGGTTGATTCACACGCTTGGCGTGAAACAGGAGAAGTTCTGTTTTCACTCCGTTGAGTTTAAGATAACTCTTTGACATCCAGTCCTCTATCAAAGGGAGGCATTTCTCTAGATTGAGGTGGTGATCCTTTTTATTGCAAATGCGGAAATACAGTTGCATGTCATCTGCATATGAGTGATAGAGCAGCTTTTGGCTGCTGATGATCCCAAAAAGCGGACGAAGATAGATGTTGAATAACACCGGCGACAGAGGGGATCCTTGAGGGACTCCGCATGATACTGTGCGTTTCTCAGAAGTGAAAGGTCCTAGCTTCACTCTTTGCGATCGGTTTTCCAAAAAGGAGGAGAACCAAGATAAATCGCCTTCTGCGACTTTGGCTACTTCGGCTAGCCGAGTCAATAGAAGCTTGTGGTCTACTGTATCGAAGGCTGTGCTTAGGTCCAACAGAACCAGAAGACAAGATTCTCCTTCGTCTGCGGCCTTCGAGAGTGTCGTCCCATATTCTGTCCGGGCCGGAATCCCGATTAAAATGGATCAAGTAGGTTGTGGGTATCTAGATGCTGTTGCAGCTGTTGTACCACTACTTTTTCCATTACTTTTGAGAGTACATTTAGACCTGTTATGCGACGGCGGTGGATTGGGTCCTTGGGGTCCAGGGTGGATTTCTTCAAGATGGGTCGAATTATACCCTCCTTCAACTGGGAGGGCACTATGCCTTTCCTGAAAGATTGGTTGATAAGCTGCGTGATAGGAGGTGCCAGGATGTCGGCGCATTCCTTCAGCAGTTTAGTGGGGATGATATCGTTCGGAGCAGTGCTGTTACGCAGAGCACGATGATATTTATTAGTGGCATGGATAGAGATGGGTTCCAGCGTGAATTCACCAAGTTGTGGCAAATTACTGCAGGTGTTGTGTAAATAATTACGGGGGGGGCTACGGGGGGGTTGTTTTGCTGAATGCTTTGCCGGATTCCCTCTATTTTATTAATAAAGTAATCCAATAATTCATTGCAAAATTCTTGTGTGTCCGAATTGGGGGCTTCAAGACAGCCTGGATTCATGGTCTGAGTGACCAGCTTGAAGAGTTCACGGGGGCGGTTTAAGGCGCTGTTGATAGCCTCAGAAAAATCGTTTTTCTTGGCTTTGAAGATTTCTATATGGTATTTTCTTGTTATTGCCTTGTAGATGGAGAGATTCTCATCTGAAGAGCTTTTTTCCAGGCGGCTTCCGCCCTTCTGCGCTCTTGCTTCAGCAACGCCAGTTGGTTGTTGAACCAGCTGGAGTTATTTGGGTTTTACGTTTCGGCGCTATTAAGTCAGCTGACTGTAATAGGGCTGTGTTTATGGCCTCCAGTGTTTCTTCAGCCGTTTGATGCGGCTGAATTGTTTTTATTTTTTTCCTTAACGTGGCTTTGAAGAGTTCCGAGTGGAGCTTCTTCTGACATCTAGTCCAGTGTGTTGTCACTGGATTTGATGTTTTTGATAAGGGGGGTAATTTGGAAATAATGAATTTAATTGCATGGTGATCTGTCCATGGCAATGGTTCATTATCCGAGATTTTTATTTCCAGATCTTGTCTGAAAATAAGATCGAGTGTGTGACCTGAAGCATGTGTGGGCCCACATACTAGTTGTTGTAGCCCTAATCCTTCAAGGTGATCGATGCAGGTGTCGGCAATAGGGTCTTGCGGGGAGTTGGCCCAGAGGTTGAAGTCCCCAAGCAGCAAAAGGTGTTTGCTGTTAAGGGTATAGGTGGAGATAAAGTCCGTCAATGATGGGAGAAGCTGCGATTTAGGGCCAGGTGGCCTATAGCAGAGTAGAATCCGGACGGTCTCCTGGGAGTTTGCTTGGAGTTGCAGAGTAAGGGTTTCCATGAATGGAAGAGGGTTTTGAAGGGCTGGTTTGGTGATTGCAAATCACTGCCAGGCCTCCTCCTCTTTGCCCTATTCTGTTTTCCGTTATAATACGGTAATTTTCTGGCACCAGTTCTCCTAGAATGGTGTTACAGTCGGCTGTGAGCCAGCTCTCTGTAATGAAGAGGCAATCTAGATCGTGTTGTAGAATGAAATCACGGATTTCAAGTCGGTGTTTTACTGCTGATCTTGTGTTGATCAAAGCACATGAAATGTGCTTAGGCTGGGGTAAACGGCTGAAATTTTTGACAGTCAATCGTCGATCGATTCTCAAAAGTTGCTCAATTCTTAGGGCTTTTTTGGTGATGGCTGGCAGTATTGCGGCGAATCGCCTCAGACCCCAAATGGTTTCTGCAGAGTATCGCAGATTAGCCATGGTCGCCAGTCACCGGAGGGAAAAGTAATTTTTTTTGTGGCGATGGAGAGAGGATTCAGTGAATCCTCCCTGCTTGGTCCAGAGGAAGGCAAAAAAAACCCTAGCCGTGCTATGCCAATTTGCTTTGGCAGGGGAAAAAATTCCTTCCTGATCCCTGAAAGGCGATCGGGTGAACCCCTGGATCAAGTACTGTAGGTTGTGAAAGGAGGGGGGTGGGGGGGAGAGCTGTCACTGCTGCTGGGGTGTACCAAGATGGCCGCCGACCAGGAGCAGGACATGGGACCCAGGCTGGTGTGCAGCCAGCAGGGTGGATTGGCGACCAGGGGGAGGCTGGTTGTTGAAGCCAGGGGTGGATGGGTCCTGTGGGGGCCGGGGGTGAATTTCCTGGGCAGTTTCTGAGGGTTATTAGGACGAGAGTGCGGTGCGCCGCTAGGCCGCAGATGAAGCCGCGGCCTTTCCTAACTCGCGGCTGCCGCGATTCTGCACAGGCCGGCGCGGTTGTCTGAGAACGCCCGAGAGACGAAAAATTAAGAGGTGGCGAATGAATGCCTGGAGTGGGGGTACAGCGGAGAGATATCGCCTAGGGTGTGGCAGCTGCTCCAGAGTGTAACGCCACTGGCGTTCCTTTTCCCTTACCCACTGCGCTGGTGTCTTCCCTACACCTCCGCAGTGAGTTACGCGCGTCATTTCCGGTGCGCTCTGTTGTGCGTTCCACGCTGGAACGCGGAAGTGCGCCCCGGCGTCCTGCACCCATTCCCGCGCCACGCGCTCTATTTAATGCCCCAGGTATGACGGCAGGGTGTTCCACTATTTTGTGTGCACCTGCCGTCACCTGGGACCCTCTCAGCCCCCTATAGAACCGCCATTCGGATGTCTGGCTTCAGATCCATGGAGGATTCCTGCTCCATCAGCTTACATCACATCAGCTCCAGTACCTATCTGCCATGAATTCCCTTTCCTAGAAGGCTGCTACTGCTGACCAGGAGCTGACACTCTGCTGAATACAAGATACATCAGAACCGTAAGTAACAGTATCAAATCATGTTTTCGGTATTCTGAATTCTAACAAAGGCAAATACGGTGGACTTCCTATTCACAGTATTGTTATGTTTGATACTTGATATTCTAGCCTAGGATACACTAAATTACCTTGAAATTAAATTTTGTCATTCAGAACCAAGCTTTTGATACCCAAGTAACTGTGACGTGAAGCTTTGGGGGTTATACTGATTTTTCAGCTAGCGTATCCATCAGTTATTTTTCCTTTGTTTACTTAAGTTTGATTCTGAGACGGTGCGTACACCCAAGATTGGTTCCCCCAGATAGAGGTTGTGATGATATAAACCCTTAACTTTCTATTATTATAAGAGAGTGCGGTTGTGGTTTAGACTGAGAAACCTCTCTAACTGGTGAATCCATTAAGTATATTGGAACACAGGACAGGACTGTAACACAGAGACAGAGGATGGCCGAGGAGGTGACAGCAGATGGCGGGGGGGAAAGGTATAGTGTTTGGGATGCGGCGGGGGGTGTCGGTCGTCCTATTCCCAGGGCTGGAGACCGCGGCTTATCCTGAAAAGGACGGCTGCACTCAAACCCGAGGGGGACAAACCAGGCAAGGGAGCGAGGAAGCCTTGAGAGAAAGCTGCCAGGGAGCCGGGGAGCTCCTTACCTTGGGGAAGTAGCAGGGGGAAGGAGGAGGACCCAAGGCAGAGGAGAGAGCCGCTGTCCTGGTTCTGGGTTCTGAGTTCTGGATCTTGGATCCTGGAGGAGAAAAAACACCTGCCTAGCTGTCTGCTGCGAGGAGGATGGAGTCACTGGAGGTCAGGTGAGAGGAGCTCATAGGCACACGTCCGCCTGATAGACCAATGTGCCTACTGACTGTCTACAGGACTCCCAGCATGCGGCACGTTGTTTGCGTAATCCACTTTAGGAAAAAAGACATAACCATGTGTAGAAAAATTGTTGTAGGATCGGGTCTCCTTCAGGCACGCATCATTTGTAAGGCAGAGGCAAGTGATGGCCCTCTTCAAAAGGGGTGTACCCTGCTCAGCTAAAAAAATAAAAAAAAAACTGCGTACCATATGGTCAGTGCATACCGAACTGCATTTTTGGATATTTATCTTAAAAAGAAAGGTGGACACGCTAGGTGTCTACAAAAACAAGAAGAAGAAAAGTAAGAGCGAGAAAAAAGAGGCAGGGGGAGAGGGAGGGAAAAAAAAGAGGGTGTGGGGAGGGAGTAATCATTTCTATTTAAACCACTTCCTGCCCAGTGTCATGAACAGCCTGGCCAATCAGTGGGCACATCGGCACGCACGGGCGCGCGCATGCGCGGGAGCGGCGCGCGCATTCGCGGCACCATAGCGCGCACGGGAGCGCGCACCAGCGGCGGCGGCGCGCGTGCACGTGGGGACGCCGTTCTGGCGCCAAAACCGGCTTTAAAAGGGATCTGATTCCTGTGCCTCTTGCTGTCCTGTCTACAGCGTATCTGTGAGCTTCCAGCGTCTGTATCCTGATTGACCTTGATCCTGACTACCCGGCTTGAACCTGTTGTACCTGTCTGCTACCTGCCCTGACCTCGGCTTGCTCGACCATCCCTCGGATTATCCTTTGTACTTCCGCTGCCCGCCTGTTGTTGACCTGGACTGGAATCTGACCCTGCCTGTACCGATCCTACCTGCTCCTGTAACCCCAGCCAGCCAGTGGACTTACCTACGAGGACCTGTTCCTGCTTGTACTACGGGACACCTCCCCCGCTTCGGCTGCAACCCCAGCGTCCAGCTGCCCAGCAGTGAGCCTGAACCCTCAACCTGCACAAGGACTTCTACGTGTCTCCAGGAACCACCAACTCTGCGCACGGGCCCAGCACTCGCCACTACCAGGCGCTTGTGCGACTCTGTAGTCCCGAACCTCCTGTCTGCACTATCAGGGGTCCCGGGATCAGAGAAGCAAGGGCTGCCACTCCCTGCACGCCGGGCTCGTACCACCAGGTACGTGACAGTACAGGACAGCCCTGACCGAGCCCACGCAGGGAGTGGATCCGATGCAGGAACTTTGCCGGCACCTTGATGGTCTGACTCAAGCGGTCCGAACTTTACAAGAGGGCTACACCCGACTGGAGAATAGAGTCCAAGCTTTGTCAGCTCCAGCTGCTACCTCCGCCACGTCAGGCACATCCGCTTCACCCTCCGTAATTATGCTGCCACCGGAGCCTAAGGTTCCCATGCCGGAAAGATTCACCGGAGAGCGATGCAAATACCGAGCGTTCCAGAACGCATGCGACCTCTACTTCGCACTTCAACCCCGGACTTTTTCTCTGGAGGCCACCAAAGTGGGGTTTGTCATTTCGCTTCTGTCCGGAGAGCCACAAGCCTGGGCCCACCGCCTGTTGGAGCGAAAAGACGCGTCCCTTGACACCCTGGCTACTTTCTTCCAAGCCATGTCCCTACTATACGAGGACCCTCACCAAACGGCCTCCGCAGAAGCCGCTTTACATGCCCTCCAACAGGGACGCAGACCAGCAGAGGACTACGTATCTGAATTTCGTAGATGGAGCGCTGATACGAACTGGAACGACGCGGCTCTTTGCTACCAGTTCCGCCTGGGACTCTCTGAACCTCTGAAAGACGAACTTGCTAGGGTGGGTGTCCCGGGAACTCTGGACGCCTTGATCAATCTAACGATCCAGATTGACAGGCGCTTAAGAGAACGCAGAACTGAAAGCGCCACTGGTCCGTCTCGCCCCACTTGGATGATGCCGCGAGTACCTACCTTCCCGGATCCAGCTCCGCCGGCTCCCATGCCTCCGCTGCCTCATGACCTCTCTGAACCCATGCAACTGGGCCTCCTCCGCCCTACTTTGACACCTGAAGAACGCCAACGTCGCCGGCTTAATAATCTATGCCTGTATTGTGGGGGATCCGGACACTATGTGAGGTCTTGCCCAGTAAAGATCCGTAAGTGCCTGTCCATGTCTACTGTTCGTACCCCGATAAGTCCGCTCAAACCTACTCACCTGGCTATTTCCGTTCTTTTTCAGCTCCCAGGAGGGAACATCCAGGCCAGCGCTATCCTTGATTCTGGAGCATGTAGCTGCTTCTTGGACCGGACCTTTGCCACCAGTCACCAGATCCCTCTTCGCCCTAGAGCTTCAGGACTTTCCGTGTACTTAGCGGACGGATCAATCTTGAGAGCTGGACCGGTTACCCAAGAAACCCAGCCACTGGCCACTACTATTGCTGAAACCCACCATGAACTTTTATGCTTAGACGTGATTGATTCCCCGCTATTCCCTATCATCCTGGGCATGCCGTTGCTACAGGCCCATAACCCTAAAATCAACTGGGTTACGGGGAAGATTTACTTCAACTCTCCTTACTGCCTGGAACATTGTCTGCAAGTGCCATATTCAGCCCCCTCTCTGCTCTGTATGGACTCTGATGTTGAGACCCGTCAAGTCGTCCCAGAAGCCTATCATGGCTTCTTAGACGTTTTCAGCAAGAAAGGAGCTGAGACCCTTCCACCACACAGAGCTTATGATTGCCCCATCGAACTTCTCCCGGGAGCAGAAATCCCCTTTGGTAGGATCTTCCCTTTGACAGAACTTGAGCTGGAAGCCCTAAAGACTTATATAGATGATAGCCTCCGGAAGGGGTTTATCCGTCCGTCGACCTCACCTGCAGGAGCGGGTATCTTCTTTGTCGAGAAAAAGGACCACTCCCTTCGCCCCTGTGTGGACTATCGGGAACTTAATAAAGTGACTATCAAAAACCGGTACCCGCTTCCCTTGGTACCCGAATTGTTCCAACGACTAGGGACTGCAGTCATTTTCACCAAACTGGACCTTCGTGGGGCTTATAACCTTGTGTGTATCAGAGACGGAGACGAGTGGAAGACTGCCTTCCGTACCCGCTTCGGGCACTTTGAATACTTGGTCATGCCCTTTGGGCTCTGCAACGCCCCGGCCACCTTCCAGCACTTTGTGAACGATATCTTTAGGGACTATCTGGACCTCTTTGTTATCGTTTACCTGGATGACATCCTCATCTTTTCCCCTTCCTTGGAAAAACACCGGGAGCATGTCAAGAAGGTGCTCATACGGCTTCGGATTCATGGACTCTATGCCAAACCCGAGAAGTGTGAATTCGAGCAATCAAGTATACAGTTTCTGGGGCTCATAATTTCAGTAAAAGGTATCCAGATGGATCCCCAGAAAGTCTCCGCAATCCTTGACTGGCCGGCACCCACAGACAAGAAGGGCGTTCAGCGCTTCGTTGGTTTTGCCAACTTTTATAGGAAATTCATCAGGGGCTTTTCTACCATCATTGCCCCGATAACCGACCTTACTAGACAGACTGTCCGGTTTCGCTGGTCACCAGAAGCCCAAACGGCCTTTGAAACTCTTAAGGGACTGTTTACCTCCGCGTCTGTCCTCAGACATCCTGACGCAAGGTTACCATATATTTTGGAAGTTGATGCATCCGAAACTGCGGTGGGGGCAGTTCTTTCACAAAGACAGGGTCCCAAGGCCCTTTACACCCTGTCGCCTTTTTCTCCCGCAAGCTATCAGAGGCGGAAAGAAATTATGACGTAGGGGACCGGGAACTACTAGCGATTAAGGCCGCTCTGGAAGAATGGTGGTATCTCTTGGAGGGCGCAGCACACCCAATCTTGATCTTTACTGATCATAAGAATCTTGAGTACTTGAAGGCCGCCAAGAGATTAAAGCCGCGCCAGGCCAGGTGGGCGCTATTCTTCACTAGATTCTCGTTCCACATCACGTACAGGCCAGGGTCGAAGAATACCAAGCCTGATGCTCTCTCACGCATGTACGGGGGTTCGGAGATCCAGGCCTCCCCGGACACCATTCTGTCATTAGGAAACTTCCTATTACTTCAAGAAGACCTGCTGTCTCAAATCAGGCAAGCCTCGTCCAGAAACACCTCCTTGTCCAGCCCGGAATTACAACTCAAAGATGGCCTACTGTGGCACCAAGACAAAATCTTTGTGCCAGAAGATCTACGAGTCAGGGTCTTGAACTTGTGCCACGACCATGAGCTGGCCGGTCATTTTGGGGTGCATAAGACGACCGAACTTCTACAGCGCACATTTTGGTGGCCCCAACTTTCAAAGGATTGCAAGAAATATGTGGAGTCTTGCACCACCTGTATTCGGAACAAAGGGGGCAATTCAAGAGCCTGGGGGTTACTTAAGCCACTACCGGTACCGGAGAAGCCATGGAGGATGATCTCCATGGACTTCATCGTGGAGCTCCCTCCTTCAGAGTGCTTTACCACTATCTTCGTGGTAGTGGACAGGCTGTCAAAGATGGCACACTTCCTGCCCATGAAGGGCACACCTTCGGCCCCGGAGACGGCCAAGGTGTTTATTAAAGAAATCGTAAGGCTCCACGGCATCCCGACAAATATTGTGTCTGATCGAGGAGTACAGTTCACCTCTAGATTCTGGAGAGCTCTCTGTGGATCCCTCAAGATCGGCCTGTCGTTCTCTTCGGCCTATCACCCACAGTCTAATGGCCAGACAGAGAGAACCAACCAGACTCTGGAACAATACTTGCGTTGTTTTTCCTCATTCTCCCAAGAAGACTGGGTATCCCTGTTGCCGTTGGCCGAATTCGCGTACAACAACTCCGTCCATTCAGCCACGAAACAGTCTCCGTTCTACGCGAACTACGGCTTTCACCCGCTCTTTATGTCCAATTCTGTCCCAGAGTGCTCAGTACCTGCCGTCCAGGAAACATTGCATTTCTTCAGCACAAATAATAAGACCTTGCAAGAGACAATGGCCAAAACTCAGGAATATAACAAGGAAGTATTTGACAGGAGGAGGAGGGGAGAACTTAACCTGGAACCTGGAGATCAAGTATGGCTGTCTACTGCAAACCTGAAACTCGCCTGCCCGTCCAAAAAATTAGGCCCCAGATTTGTAGGCCCCTTCCCAGTTAAGAGAAAAATTAATAACGTAGCTTACGAACTGGAATTACCTGAGACATTCCGCATTCACCCGGTCTTCCATGTCACCCTCCTCAAGCCTGACGTTTCTGACCCTTTTTCTGGCCGGAACACTGGCCCTCCTGAACCAGTACTAATTGACGGAGAAGAGGAGTTCGAAGTCGAGTCCATCCTGGACTGCAGAAAGAGGCGCAACCAGGTCCAGTACTTAGTGAAATGGAGGGGCTATGGGCCTGAAGACAACTCATGGGAGCCAGAGTGTAATATACACGCGGAGAAGTTGATTCAGTCTTTTAAAGATGCCCATCCACTCAAGTTGGCCCAGTTGGGCATCCGGAGGCTGCCCCTTGGGGGGGGGGCAATGTCATGAACAGCCTGGCCAATCAGTGGGCACATCGGCACGCACGGGCGCGCGCATGCGCGGGAGCGGCGCGCGCATTCGCGGCACCATAGCGCGCACGGGAGCCCGCACCAGCGGCGGCGGCGCGCGTGCACGTGGGGACGCCGTTCTGGCGCCAAAACCGGCTTTAAAAGGGATCTGATTCCTGTGCCTCTTGCTGTCCTGTCTACAGCGTATCTGTGAGCTTCCAGCGTCTGTATCCTGATTGACCTTGATCCTGACTACCCGGCTTGAACCTGTTGTACCTGTCTGCTACCTGCCCTGACCTCGGCTTGCTCGACCATCCCTCGGATTATCCTTTGTACTTCCGCTGCCCGCCTGTTGTTGACCTGGACTGGAATCTGACCCTGCCTGTACCGATCCTACCTGCTCCTGTAACCCCAGCCAGCCAGTGGACTTACCTACGAGGACCTGTTCCTGCTTGTACTACGGGACACCTCCCCCGCTTCGGCTGCAACCCCAGCGTCCAGCTGCCCAGCAGTGAGCCTGAACCCTCAACCTGCACAAGGACTTCTACGTGTCTCCAGGAACCACCAACTCTGCGCACGGGCCCAGCACTCGCCACTACCAGGCGCTTGTGCGACTCTGTAGTCCCGAACCTCCTGTCTGCACTATCAGGGGTCCCGGGATCAGAGAAGCAAGGGCTGCCACTCCCTGCACGCCGGGCTCGTACCACCAGGTACGTGACACCCAGCCTATAGCAGATTGACAGCCGGGAAGTGGTTCTGTTATCCTGACTGGGCGTCATATGATGTCCAACAGGATAACATGCTGGCGTGCAGTGCAGCATGTCGGTCTGACACACCGCATCTCCTATCATGGTAAGAAGCCTCTGTCAGAGTGACCAATCACAGCTAATTATCACGTTAACCAGGAAGTGCCGGTAAACAGCATTCCTCGGTTCGCACTGACAGGGAGAGCCGATCGGTGGTTCTCCCTGTCAGATAATCAGCACAGCCCCCATCAAATGTACCCATCAGCTGCCAGTCAGTGCCCAATAAAATGCCAATCAGTCCCTACCATAGTGCCAATCAATGTCCACCACATTGCCAATCAGTGCCCAGCATTAACACCTGTGAGTACCTGCCCAATCAGTGCTGCCCATCAGTGCCATCTATGTGTGTATCCATCAATGCCACCTGCCAATCAGTGCCAGCTATCGGTGCCCACTTATCGGTTCCACTTATCAGTGCCAACTCATCGGTGCCGCTTAATTAGTGCCCGTCAGTGAAGGAGAAAACAAAATTGTATAACAGAAACAAAGAAAACTATTTTTTTTTCAAAAATGTCTGTCTTTTTTAGCAAAAATTAAAAACCCAGAGGTGATCAAATACCACCAAAAGAAAGCTCTATTTGTGGGAAGAAAATTATAAAAAATTTAGTTTGGGTGCAGTGTTGCATGACCGCGCAATTGTCATTCAAATGCGACAGCACTGAAAGCTCAAAATTGTCCTGGGCACGAAAGGGCAAAAGTGCCCGGTATTGAAGTGGTTAAACTGAATGGGTTGTTTTACAAGGTGATGGTTTACAATCACTTGATGGAACAAAATGTGTTGGGAGGAGGTGGCAGTTGAATGTCTGATCCCCAATTAACATGCCAGCACAGTTAACTGAATGGAACTCTATTTAGTTTTCCATCCCTCTTTGTGTAATGGGGAGAAGTGAACTGGCAGGATTCTGTCACCCATGCTGGACAAGGTGCCTGACAGAAGAGCTTTGGAATGTAGCCTTGAATGGTAGAAGTTGTTATTCAGCATTCCTTTTGTTTTGGCAAGCAATTTTACCATTCTATGATGATCACATGCGTTAAGATGTTCCAGATTCTGAGGCTCCTTTTATCTTTGTAGTGAGGATGTGAAGCATTATTATGTTCTTTTCCATGCTTTTCTGCCAAGGAAACAAAAGCCTCTATAATAATAAAGACAAGGCTTGGCATATTTGCACATCTACACTCTCATCATCAGTGTATTAATTACAATCTGTGCTACTCTTTACAGAAAACACCTCTCCGGGGGGACGGAACCGAACCTCACTTTATGGGACACCCAGTGGTGGCTGGTGGCGGCAGACAGACATGACCACAGACTAGGGCCGTGATGGCGAACCTTGGCACCCCAGATGTTTTGGAACTACATTTCCCATGATGCCTCTGCAATCTGCAGTGTAGTTGAGAATCATGGGAAATGTAGTTCCAAAACATCTGGGGTGCCAAGGTTCGCCATCACTGGACTAGGGTGACCACGTGTCCCGGATTGCCCATGACAGTCCCACATTTTGCAGGTCTGTCTCAAGCATCTTTATTCCAGGACAATACAGTGTCCCTGAATGAAACTGACACAGCCACCCCCCAAGCCAAACTCATGCCCCCAAAAAAGGCCACCACATCACTGCTTTACTCACTGACAGTACTTGTCCTGGCCGGGAATGCCCGGTGGAGCACAGTCCCTGCCCCCTGCTTGTGATTGGAGAAATCATAAATCCTGCCTCTTGTGTCCAATTACTGTGCTGTGATTCGTTACAGCACAAGTTGATTTTTGGGAAGGGGGGTGTCCCCTGAATGGTAGTTTGGAAATGTGGTCATCCTACCACTGACACCCCCCCCGTCACTCCAGCCCGCCACTCCACACTAACCCCCCTGTCACTCTAGCCCGCCAACACACACCATAACCACAAGCCCCACCCCCCCGGTTGCCGGCTCGCTCGCCCTCTGGCCCGCCAGGCTCCCCATCAGCCCTGCACTTACTTACCCCAGGTCACGGATTCCCCCCTCCATCTCCTCCGTGTCCTGGCCATTGCTTCTCCTCCAGGCCATTCGAGTCTTCAGACTCCCGGCAAATGGGGACCCAATTCCTAATTGGTTGGCCGGGAGGAGAAACTGGAAGACATTAGCAAATAATAATTTGCCAATGTCACACAACAGCGTGGGCTCAGGGAGCAGTGCTCTGCACCCCGAGCCCACCCATTTTTTAAGCCAATTAGAGCCTCAGGCCAGAGGTGTATTTAGGTTTTGTGCTGCCCTAGGCCTGACTAAACTCGTGCACCACCTAATTTAAATATGACCAACCCCTTCCTGTCACGATCACACCCTGTGTTGTTTAAGACCCGCCCTGAAATTTTCGAGTGAGGACACTAGTCCTGAGGGCCTGGGGGGGGGGGGGGAAGCAATGGATTCCCTTAATTTACTTAGATTTCCTCTTACTTCCTGGTTGCCCATAGAGCAGGAAGTGAGGGGAAATCTTTCGCAATGGGACAGGGATGGTAAAAGTGTTGCCTATAGTTCTACTTTAAGTAGATGGTGCAGCAGAAACATATAGCACAGTGAGGAAGGTTTGTGGTCCAGGATGACAAAACAGTCAAAATTGGAAGCCCCTCCCCCCCCCACAGTTGCGGAATGCCTGCCGCCCGCATACTAGAAGCAGTGCGGCCGCTTTATGGGAGCGCTAGACTAATTTTCCTAACAGTGTAGCGCAAGCTGGCAGGGACTCTTGTCATGCTGCCCCCCTGCAAAGTGCTGCCCTAGGCCTGGGCCTTGTTGGTCTAGGCCAGGATACAGCTCTGCCTCAGGCTCTAATTGTGCTTAAAAAAAATAAAAAAAAACATTGAAATCCATGCATTGATTTAATGGGGGGGATTCGAATTGTTAATATGAAGGCTTAATGTACCAAGAATATACAGAGTACCAATCGATATCAACTTGGGTACAACCAGCCTACCTGATTCTCTTACGCTTATCACTATCGGCTGCTATAGTTATAATCACTGTCTTCTCCCTGCTGGCATGGGTTGAAACCTGTGGTTGCAGGAAAGAAATTCACACTGTGCATGGCCTGCCTTAGAGAGGTCCAGGATTAAAGCAGGTGTTGTGCCATGGATAAAATACTACACAGAAAGAAACTAAACTATTATACTTGCTTGCAAACATGTACAAGTATGTAACAGGGCTTAAAAAAAGTTTGTCTGTAGTTGGTCAGTACAGTGTATATAGATCTATGTCCATAAAAGCAGACCCACGGGTGTTATTTATCATGTATTATTTTTAAATGAATGAAATCAAAATTACAATTTTAGAATAGCAGTGGTGCATTTATTTTACAACGTATTGTATAATTAAGCTTTTTTTTTTTATATCGTAGAATCCTCATTAACATCATGCACGCCAACTCTATTTAAAAAATGTAACTGCTTACAAGGGATGCATGTTGTTGTCAACTGTTGCGTTCACATAAGTCCACTATAGGTTCTGTATACAAGAGATGCAAAACCCACATCATAGATTCTGATAATTATTCCTAGTATGGATGGAAAGTCTACAGATTCATCTCTTTTGATTGTTTGCAGTAGAGATTGTTGACAATATATCTCCTGCCACCCATGGTCAGGAAACAACATGACAAAGCCTCTAATCTAAATTCCATTGCACCACCACCGCTGAATATTATATACAGTGGGTGACCGCGATATTGTGTCGAGCCGGCTCGTCGCGATGGGAAAAAAGCCATCATAGAAGCGACGGGGATCCGACTTGGATTCCCGCTAATGAATCATGAGGGGGAACTCCACGCCAAATTTTAAATAAAAAACAGGCATGGGTTCCCCCCCAGGGGCATACCAGGCCCTTAGGTCTGGTATGGATTTTAAGGAGAACCCCCTACGTCGAAAAAACGGCGTGGGGGTTCCCTCAAAATCCATACCAGACCCGTATCCAAAGCACGTCGCCTGGCCGGTCAGGAAAGGAGTGGGGACGAGCGATTGCCGCCCCCCCTCCCGAGCCGTACCAGGCCGCATGCCCTCAACATGGGGAGGTTGGGTGCTCTGGGGCAGGGGGGCGCCAATGCGGCCCCCCCACCCCAAAGTACCCTGTCCCCATGTTCATAAGGACAGGGCCTCTTCCCAACAACCCTGGCCTTCGGTTGTCGGGGTCTGCGGGCGGGGGGCTTATCGGAATCTGGGATTCCCATTTAATAAAATACTTATAAAAGTATCCTATATAAACCGGTGCGAGCCGCACACACCCGGCATTACAGCGGGAAGAAGAGTTGCGTCAACATCGGAAGAAAAGAAGAAGGCAGAAGACGGCAAAGAAGAGTGGGCTGCGCTCCCGCTAGTAGTTGAGCTAAAAAGAAGATAGCGGCGGCCAGCCCCCGAAGAAGGCATCGGAGAGCGAGCGGGAGAAGAACCATGGAGCGCCGAGACGACAGCGGAGAGTGGAGAAGATGGAAGAAGACCCCCCCGGAGAGTGGAGAAGACCCCCCAGAGAGCGGAGAACACCCCCCAGTGAGCGGAGAAGACCCCCCCGAGAGCGGAGATGACCCTCAAAGGTGACTAATAAATTATTTTAAAACCCTGTGTTGTGTGTTTTTTTTTTATTAACACTTTGCCTCCAGGTGAATGGGTAGGGATACGATGCCCCATATTCATTCACCTAGGGTGGGGGGCCAGTATCTGGGGGCCCTCTTATTAAAAGGGGCTCCCAGATTCAGATAAGCCCCCCGCCCGCAGACCCGACAACCAACGGCCAGGGTTGTCGGAAAGAGGCCCTGTCCTTATTAACATGGGGACAGGGTACTTTGGGGTGGGGGGCCACAGGACGCCCCCCTGCCCCAGAGCACCCAACCCCCCCATGTTGAGGGCATGCGGCCTGGTACGGCTCAGAAGGGGGGGGCGCGCTCGCTCGTCCCCACTCCTTTCCTGACCGGCCAGGCGATGTGCTTTGGATACGGGTCTGGTATTTATTGTGGGGGAAACCCCACACCGTTTTTTCGGCATAGGGGGTTCTCCTTACAATCCACACCTGACCTAAAGGCCTGGTATGCCCCTGGGGGGGAACCCATGCCAGTTTTTTATTTAAAATTGGGCGTGGAGTTCCCCCTCATGATTCATACAAAATGCCGCGGCTAGAATTGGCGGGAATCCAAGTCGAATCCCTGTCACTTCTATGACGCGCGCTCGCTGGAATGTGCTTTTCCTACTCCAGCGTGTGCGAGATGTCGGCACCATGTCGGCGAGAATCAGCGTGATGCCGTCGTGCTGGAAACACATTCTCGGCGACAGGTACTGTAGTGCTCAATTACATCCCGCGGAGCAAAAAAATAGGTGAATTCTAACCTGATCTCAGCAGTAACAATGGCAAATAGCTGGAAAAAATTCCAGCAAGTCAATTAACTATTCCTTTATAAACCATCAGCTGGTGTTCTTTGTGTATATCAACAGATATACTGATCATCTCCCAAAATTGCCTGGATGGAGTTATGATTATCCTGTCTGTACTTTCTGATAGGGTTGTCACCCTGCCTCATGGTTGGACATGGTTTGAATTTCTAGCTATTTCATATATGGATAAAGTTTGACAAGCAGGAAAAATATCAGTGAGAACTGTGGATCGGTAATCATTGTACTAATGACGCATTTGGTTTGTGCTATGTTTGCCTCTGGCTTTTTGAAGAAAAGTGACAATTATTGTGTCAGATGGCCTATATACAATGCCTCAGAGTATTCAGAGGCTTAAAGCGGAAGTAAACCCATCGATTTAACAGTTTCAAAAAGCAGTTAAATTTCCGGCATGCTGGGATTGCCAACTGTCACATTGGTTGTGCTCTCAACCAAACTGTCAAACCATCCAATGGCTGGTGTCATAACTGATCACATGTGCAGCACCATGGCAGTTGAAGATTAAACATAGGCCAAGATGGCAGCTTCCTTGGCTGAAAATGATAGAAGGGTTTACTTCCACTTTAAAGTGTATGTTACCCCAACATTTCATAATTCTGATATGTGTCTGTGTGTCTATGTAATCATGTACAGTGGAACCTCAGGTTGCGAGTAACGCGGTTAACAAGGGTTTCGCAATACAAGCACTGTATTTGAAAAAATCCTAACTTGGTTTGCGAGTGTTGTCTCGCAAAATGAGCCGAGTGAAGCTGAACAGCACCAATCGCAGCCGATCTGCGCCGTTCGGAAATGCACTGAAAGGCCCGAGGACAGCTCGACTGACCTCAGAAAACCTCTGGAACGGAGTCTTTCCGAGGTTTGCCGTGGTCAGCCAAGGTGTTCTCTGGCCTTTCCGGCTGTTTCCGAGGCTCTCCTGTGCCCCCCACCTCTGGCCGCATGCGGTATTGCATGCCATTGAAGTCAGTACGGAAATAATTATTTTAGTTTCCATTGACTTCAATGGGGAAACTTGCTTTGATATGAAAGTACTTTGGATTACTAGCATTCTCCTGGAACAGATTATGCACGTAATCCCAGGTTCCACTGTACAGTATTTGTGTTAAGTAGCTGGTGATCCTTCTAGACCCCCTACATACCCATCCCAGTGTGGTCAGTTTTCTTCGTAACAAGATATTTCTGTGATATATATATATATATATACACACACAACAGTTTAGCCTTGGATTTCTTTTTTAACCACTTAAGGACCGCCACATGTACATTTACGTTGGCAGAATGGCACAGACAGGCACATCAACGTACCTGTACGTGCCTGCCTAGACGTGGGTCGGGGGTCCGATCGGGACCCCCCCCCCCCCCCCCCGGTACATGCGGTGGTTCGTTTTTGTCCGCTCCCTCCGGATCGCTCCCAGCCAATCCGCGCGCTCCCCCTGCGTGTCAGTTCCTCTGCCTGTGTAAACACAGGAAGAGGGAAGTGATGTGATGTCTGCTCTCGGCGGTATTTTCATCCACCGCTGAGGAGAGATCACATCACACAGTGAGTCTGCACAACACTACACTGACACAAGTACACGCAGGCACATTAACCCCTCACGATCACCCCCCTGTCACAGTGTCACTGAATGCAGTGATCATATATGTACTGATCACTGCATTTAGTGCCAGTGTGACAGGCAGTTAGTGTTAGGTCCAGGTTAGCCCCCGTACCCCCCCTAATAAAGTTTTAACCCCTTGATCACCGCCCTAGTTAACCCTTTCACCCCCTATTGCCAGTGTCACTAAGCAATGATTTTTCTGATTGCTGTATTAGTGTCGCTGTTCCCGCTAGGTAGCTATTTTTTTTTATTGCGATTTTTTTTTTTTTACTAAAGACATGTGGCTGAATACATTTTGGCCTAAATGTTTGACTAAAATTTAGTTTATTTGATATTTTCTTATAACAAAAAGTAAAAAATATAGATTTTTTTTCAAAAATGTCGCTCTATTCTTGTATATAGCGCAAAAAATAAAAAAAATCGCAGAGGCGATCAAATACCACCAAAAGAAAGCTCTATTTGTGGGAAGAAAAGGACGCAAATTTTGTTTGGGAGCCACGTCGCACGACCGCGCAATTGTCTGTTAAAGCGACGCAGTGCCGAATTGTAAAAACCCCTTGGGTCATTTAGCAGCATATTGGTCCGGTCCTTAAGTGGTTCAAATGAATATGATGTATACAAGGTAAGCTCCCGCTGCTGTCAATCAAATCCAGTGACACGGGAGCCAGGGGCGGGGCTGAGTCCTGCTGTCGGTGTCAATCGATGCAGCAGCAGTACTCAGGAGCACGCCCGTATGAGTGCCCCCATGGAAAGCGGCTCTCCGTGGGGGCACTCGATGAGGAGGAGGAGCCAGAAGCACCGCCAAGGGACCCTAAAAAAGGAGGATGGGGGGCACTCTGTGCAAAACCCTTACACAGAGCAAGTAAGTATAACATGTTTGTAAAGGATTAATTATTTTTTCTTAAACTAACAATCACTTTAAGCAAATATCTCCTAAACGGACACGTTTTACTGTAGGCTTACCTGTAAGTATAAATCAGCAAAAACACCTTTACTACCACTTTAATCGTTATTTAATTTTAAATATCAGTTTTAATCTTTATAAATTTGCAGTTTCTATTAATGATATCCATTGATAATTCCATAAAGGTTCTTGTTTCAGACACATACTTTTATGGGATGACAGCTGTCTCTCAACTGTACACCTGCCTTGCCACCTGAGATATTTTGTGTTCATAAAAATCAGTTTTGAGATATAACCTAGAATTATGTTAGAGTGAAATATATATATATATATATATATATATATATATATATATATATATATATATATATATATATATGTATGCTGTCTACTCAACCCCCACACTTTTTTTTTTTACTTTTAATGACTCTTTTTTTCGGCAGTAATAGCTTTACATCATTTAGGCCAAGTATGTAACAGCTTTGCGTGCCAATAATGAGTTATTTGAACCATCCTTCCAAGACATATTTGCTCCAAATTGATCTAATTGTTGTCATGATTCTTATTACTGTAATTTCAGCTTAGTGAGTGACACAGATTCTCTGTAGGACTGAGATCGTGACTTTATTTATTCTTTGACAGCCAATGTTACATTGACCTGTTTGGGATTATTGGCCTGTTGAAAAATGAACTTTCAGCCAAGCTTTTTTAGCTGGAAATGTTTCTTTACCTAGTTCATTTTTTTTTTTTTGTTTTTAATACCCAGTGCTTGAGTATGAATGAGAGCCCTACTGCATGAAGTTGCCACCTCCACATTTTGGTCTAGGTATGGCAAGTCTCAAAAAAATGTAATCTACAAAATTTGGCTAACTCTTATGCCACGTACACACGATCGGATTTTCTGTCGGAAAAACCTTGGATGGTTTTTCCAACGGGATTCCGCTCAAGCTTGTCTTGCATACACACGGTCACACAAAAGTTCTCTGAACTTTCAACCGTCAACACTACGACAAGCCAAGAAAATGAAGTTCAATGCTTCTGAGCATGCGTTGAATTGTTTCCGAGCATGCGTAGGAATTTTTTCTGTCTGAAAATTTGAGAACCGGCTCTCAATCATTTGCTGGTGGAAATTCTGACAGAAAAAGTCAGATGGAGCATACATACGGTCGGAATTTCCGTTCAAAAGCTCAAATCTGACTTTTGCTGTCGGAATTTCAGATCGTGTGTACGGGGCATTAGGATTTTTGGAAAATATGAAATGGGCTTTCATATTTGTCTTTGTTTTGGACCCACTCCTCTTACAGTCCAGTGCTTTGCAGAGCTCTTGATTTGGTTAACAGGTATACTTGTACTCTACTGTACCTTTTCTGGGCAGCATCTGGGTAATGGCTTCCACTGAATTGATAACAGTACCCAATAGAGCATACAAACACTCGGATACTATTTCATACCCATTTCAAAGTTACATAGTTAGTCAGGTTAAAAAAAGACACATCTAGTTAGATTTTTTTTTCATATAATCCCATATACACAATCCTTATAGGCTGCAATTATAAAGGCTTTGGGCCGGATTCAGAAAGAACTTACGTCGGCGTATCTGTTGATACGCCGCGTAAGTTCTAGGTTGCACCGGCGTATCTTTTTTCTGTATTCAGAAAGCAAGATACGCCGGAATCTTGCTAAGATACGAGCGGCGTAAGTCTCTTACGCTGTTGTATCTAAGTTGCATATTTACGCTGGCTGCTAGGTGGCGCTTCCATCGATTTACGCGTCGAATATGGTAATGAGCTAGATATGCCAAATCACAAACGTTGTTTGTGTAAGGCTTTTTCCGGCGTAAAGCTATAGGAGGTGTAGCCAATGTTAAGTATGGATGTCGGGACAGCGTCAAATTTTCCGTCGTTTGCGTAAGTTGTTCGCGAATAGGGCTTTACGTTAGTTACGTTCACGTCGAAACCAATGAGTATTTGTGGCGTAATTTTGAGCACTGGGATACATCCACGGCCGGCGCATGTGCAGTTCGTTAGGCGCGTTGGGGTCACGGATAATTTTAATACAACACGCCCTCTACCTGCCTAATTTGAATTACGCGCACTTACGCCGGGAACATTTACACTACGCCGCTGTAACTTAGGACGCAAGTGCTTTGTGAATACATCACTTGCCTCTCTAAGTTCAGGCGGCATAGCGTAAACAAGATACGCTACTCCCGCACAAAGTTACGCCGGTCTTTCTGAATCTGGCCCTTTGAGTTTTCCATTTTTTTAAGTTTATATGTTTTTAAAACCTGTCAGCTTACAAAAAAAATAAAAAATCAAAATGAAAGGTTCCTGCAAAAAAAAAAAGAATCTTAGGTTTTGTTCAGACCTGAGCAATCCAGATCGTGAACGGATTTGCCGCTATTCTAGAATCGCGGCAAAACACAAAACATGTTTGCGATGCCATTATTTCTTTTTTTCACAAGAAAGATGCCATTATTTCTTAATGGTACCCCAAATGGGGTGCGATTTTGCTGGCACTGTCGAGCGACAAAATGTGCTACAGTTGCAGCAAAATATTTTTGGAGCGGGGGAGGCCCATTCAAGTGAATGGTGCTGCTCCAAAAACACTCCGCTAAAAAACAAAGGAAAGCTAATAAAAACGAGCTGTAACAGCTATCGCTCAGGTGTGAATCTAGCCTTATACCTTCCTTCTGTTCAAGCAATGCAGTCTCCATCAATCTTTTCAGCATATTACATTTCTGGGAGTGTCAGATGCCTTTTCTTTTATATTTTAAAGACCAGATATCAAAGTGGTATTTAGCCCAAAACAAAAATGTATTATATAGAAGCTTATTAATTCTTAGATATGGCAACTGCATTCATTTTCTTTTTGAGGATTTTTTTCTTTTATTTTCACATGGTGATTCGGCCAGTATGTCTGTTATTTTTCAACTACTTTATCCTGCAAAAATGGCAGTTAGAGGGTTGAGACAAACCATCGAACATTGACAGGGGTAACTGCTTAAAAGTATTAGCAGGAATTCAGCTTTATTGTGTTACGCTGACCATACACTTATTTTTTTCTGCTTATCCAGTGGTTGGATGGAGGTATCACCCCATCATCACACAGTACTCTAATGTCCTGTACACACGATCGGTTTGTCCGATGAAAGCGATCCGATGGACCGTTTTCATCGGACAAAACGATCGTTTGTTGGCCCCATCGTTTTTTTTTCCCAATCGATGAAAAAACATAGAACCTGTTTTAAAATGATCCGATGGTTAAAAAAACTATAGAAAAAAAAGATCCTCTGTGGGGAAATCCATCGGTCAAAAATCCACGCATGCTCAGAATCAAGTCGACGCATGCTCGGAAGCATTGAACTTAATTTTTCTCTGCACGTCGTTGTGTTTTACGTCACCACATTGGACACGATCGGATTTTTACCTGATGGAGTGTAGGCAAGACTGATGAAAGTCAGCTTCATCGGATATCTGATGAAAAAATCCATTGGTCCGTTTTCATCGGATGAACCGATCGTGTGTACATGGCATAACAGCGGCTCCCAGTCGAACGTTTTTCAACCTGCCCCTTCACTGCAAATTGATCAAATTACAGACTTCTGTCTTTTGTGAGAAGTCAAATTTAGGGGCACGCCATTTCTGTGTGGGTTAGGAAAGAGTGCACTTTGACCTCTATGACCTGCAAAAGGTGTGAACAGTGCGGTGTCCCTGTGGTAGGAATATAGGCAGGAAAAGAGTACGATTTGGCCCGCAGGCCACAATTTGGAGGCCACTACCTTAGAGTTTCCAAAATGAGAATTAATATGTATGCAAACAGCATATTTTACTTTTTTTAGGAATTCTTTCTAACATAAAATAACGTTGCTTTCAAATTGCTTCTACGATTTTTATATTCAGTAACATTAAAGAGTTGGTCAAAAGTCTAAATCATTTTGCATGTGTAGCGCCGGGTTACTTCAAAGTACCGGTGCTATCGAAATTTAGAGGATAATCAGAGTATAGATGACTCTGATTTTAATTTCAATGTTTGATTAGGGTCTCTGTTTCAGCTTGGCTGTGCTGTGGGCTCATTCTGTTGCACTGAGGTGTTATTCCCACCCAGTGCGGTAGGTGGCAGCAGCAGGGTCGAGGCTTGGGTGTTTTTTTTCCCAGCAGCCAAGGGTCAGGAGGGTTGGGCCTCGCTGGGCATGCTGGGAGAGGGTACTTATGGAACAGACGCTATTGAGTTGGGGTCTTCTTCGTCTTCTTCCTGTGTGGCACCCACCTTCAGGGTGGCCACATCAAGGCGCCCCCGGCGTTATGGCCTACCTGGCCGGGGCATACGTGCTACGTGGTGTGCCTGGTTTCGGAGCCATGTTGGCCCGGAACATTTGAGCAGGACGGGGAACTCAGTGGTCGACTGGGTTCACACTTTTGAAGATCCCAAGCAAGTGTAGCTGTTCGGTGGGGAGTCCATCTGAGGAACGCCAATGAGAGGCTGGCAGTCCAAAAGGATTCTGACGAACCACCGGGGATCAAGGTAGCCGGACACTGAAGGATTGACTCCTCTTTCAGCCAGTACCTGGGCGACGTTAAGAAGAAGATCCAGGCGTAACTTTAACTAGGAGGGTTGCTTCCGTATCTGCAATCAGAGAGGGCCTGTGGCAGAGGCATTTCCCTGACATTTATTCAGGAGGGTCTGTGACAGAGACTTTGTCCTAAAGAGGTTTGAGCGATACTTTGGCTGCTAGGTTGGTGAGAGAGGCCTATCCAGGTACTAGATATGTGCATTCCCGTTCGTACAAATGTTATTTACTTACGAAAATGTTCATTTTCGTACCCACGGGATAATGTGTACATACGAAAACGTTAAAGCACCAAAATATGAAAACGACGGGATTACGGATGAGCCGCATAACGAACGACCGCAAACGAACGACCGCAAATACGAACGAACGATCCGACGGAAATAAACGACAAAACAAAAAGGGCAAAAGAACGAAAATGAAATCTATAACAAAAGATTTGCATTCTGTATTTTGCTTGAATCCGTTTTGTGTTCGTTTTCAGTCGTATGTTCATTGTTCAATGACATCTATAACAAAAGAATTTCATTATGTATATTGTATTGAATTCCTTTTTTCTGTTCGTATTGTGTATTCAAAATACTGAATGCAAATCTATTGTTATAGGTGTCATATCAACATACGAAAATAACAAAAGAAACAGGATTCAAATGCAAATCTTTTGTTATAGATGTAATTATCGTTTTTTTGAATGGCCAGTGAGTTAGTGAGTGAAGCATATGAACATGTGACTGAAAATATGAACAGAAAAAGGATTTTCGTCGTTTTGTACTTTCCTAAATATATCGCGGGATTCGTGGCACTTTCAACACGCGGCTCATCCATATTAACTATTGTTAAGCCCCATACACTTGGTCAGACTGTTTTAACCACTTAAGGACCCCCGCACGCACATATACGGCCACAGAATGGCACGTACAGGCACAAGGGCGTAAATTTACGTCCCCGCCTAAGTGCGGTTCGGGGGTCCCATCGGGACCCCCTCCGCGGCGTGCGGGGGTCCCCCTGGCTCCGGGAGCGATCCGGGATGAGCGGGCGGATGTCGGCGTTTACCCGCCCCCTCGCGATCGCTCCCAGCCAATGCGCGCGCTCCCAGCTCCTGTCACTTCCTCCTCCTGTGTTTACACAGGAAGGAGGAAATGATGTAATCTCTCATCGCAGCGGTGTTTCCCACCGCTGCTGATGAGAGAAGACATCACAAGTAAGTGTGCACCAACACAACACTGACACACACTCACATAGGCACATTAACCCCTTGTGATCGCCCCCCCCACCCCCCCTGTCACAGTGTCACTGAATGCAGTGATCTAATCACTGCATTTAGTGTCAGTGTGACAGGCAGTGTAAAAAACAGTTAGTGTTAGGTCCAGGGTAGCCCCCCCACCCCCCCTAATAAAGTTTTAACCCCCTGATCACTGCCCTAGTTAACCCTTTCACTCCCTATTGCCAGCATCACTAAGCGATCATTTTTCTGATCGCTGTATTAGTGTCGCTGTTCCCGTTAGGTAGCTATTTGTTTTTATTGCGATTTTTTTTTTACTAAAGACATGTGGCTAAATAAATTTTGGCCTAAATGTTTGACTAAAATTTAGTTTATTTGATTTTTTTTTTAACAAAAAGTAAAAAATAGTGTTTTTTTTTCAAAAATGTCGCTTTATTTTTGTATATAGCGCAAAAAATAAAAATCGCAGAGGTGATCAAATACCACCAAAAGAAAGCTCTATTTGTGGGAAGAAAAGGACGCACATTTTGTTTGGGAGCCACGTCGCACGACCGTGCAATTGTCTGTTAAAGCGACGCAGTGCCGAATCGCAAAAACACCTTGGGTCATTTACCAGCGTATTGGTCCGGGTCTTAAGTGGTTAACAACAAACATAAAAACGATTGTTTTCCGATCGTTCTCAGAAAATTAGTTCGTTTTTAAACTGCATCAGAAAACCATTTTTGGGTTCAAAAGTCTGGCCAACTGATCTCCCTTCAGATGAAAATCCACAGAAAAGTTTATTTGGCTTTACTGTACTACTCTCACTGTACTAGTGTACTCTCAACAAAAGAGAAGATGCTTCACTCACTAACTCACTGGATATTCAAAAAAACGATAATTACATCTATAACAAAAGATTTGCATTTGAATCCGTTTTCTTTTGTTATTTTCGCATGTTGATATGACACCTATAACAAAAGATTTGCATTCAGTATTTTGAATACACAATACGAACAGAAAAAAGGAATTAAATACAATATACATAATGAAATTCTTTTGTTATAGATGTCATTGAACAATGAACATACGACAGAAAATAAAAGAAAAAGCATTCAAGATACACAGAATGCAAATCAATGGATTCGACGCATGCGCGGAAGGAATTTACTTCCCGGTGCAGTGACGTGGCGGCGTCACCGCCACGTCACCGCGCTGTCTGCTGGCGGGGATTTTGGTTTGATCGTGTGTACAGCGATCAAACCAAAACAACCAGCAGACAAATCTGTTCAAATCGGTCGGTTCGACCGATTTGAACAGATTCATTTGCTTGTGTGTACGCGGCCTGACAAGTAACGAACATGAATTAAACAGAATAACGAACCATCCCGCATGTACGAAAATAAAACGGTAACAGAAATACGAAACAAACGGAATACGGAAAAATCGCGTCGTACGAAAAACGAACGGGAACGAACGGGAAAACGGGCGTCTTACGAAAAACGAACGGAAACGAACCGACGAGACCATACGAAACAGAACAAAAAAAAAACGAAAAGTGTTACGCATGGGAACAGTATTGTTACAAATACTACGCCTGAATCTGCTGTTATTCTTTCAATCACTGCTTCTCTCATCACCCGTTCACTGTTTTTGCCCGCCTGGGTAATAAAGAGCACATAAAAAGAAATTCCTTTGTGGACATTGCTTCACCCCTAGACATTCTGAAAGATCCATGAGGTAAATGTGCCATCCCATCAAATTATTAGCAGCCCCTTCAGGTGTACCGCTACACAAGGTAAAGATACAGTGCCTTGAAAAAATATTCATACCCCTTGAAATTTTCCAACTTTTGTCACGTTACAACCAAAAATGTGAATGTATTTTATTTGGACGTTTTGTGATAAACAACACAAAGTGGCGCATATTTGTGAAATATAAGGAACATGATAAATGGTTTTCAATTTTTTTTTTTTTTACCATTAATTAAGTGAAAAGTGTGGTGTGCATTTGTATTCAGCCCCCTTTACTCTGATACTCCTAACTAAAATCTAGTGAAACCAATCGCCTTCAGAAGTCACCTAATTAGTAAATAGAGTCCACCTGTGTGTAATTTAATCTCAGTTTAAATACAGCTGTTCTGTGAAGCCCTCTGAGGTTTGTTAGAGAACCTTAGTAAACAAACCATATCATGAAGACCAAGCAACACACAAAAAAAAATGAAAAATTGAAAACCATTTATTAGTTTCCTTTTACTTCACAATTATGTGCCACTTTGTGTTGGTCTATCACATAAAATCCCTCCAAAAAATAATTTTAGTTTTTGGTTGTAACATAACAAAATTTGGAAAATTTCAAGGGGTATAAATACTTCTTCAAGTCACTGTATGTATAACTCAGAGTTATTTTTTTTTAATTTGGCCACAGGTACTTCCTTATATTATACTGTTTTATCAAAGGGAAATAAGAATTTAGCTGAAGAATAAATGCATTTTTAACTTGATGGCATATCATCCACAAGATGGGTGATACTCCATCTGAAACAGATCCTGACTGAAATAGTTCTCACTTACTGTGTGAATCATGCTATTGGCTCACAATTAAATTGAGTGGGCACATTTTTCTGTGCAGAGATGTCTCTAGAAAGCAGCACACAGTCACCCACAAGTGACAGCTGCCCTTCCCTCCTACCCACCCCTCTGCCAGCATGAAAAGGACAAGCCTGCATTCTGTTAACACCTGCCCTGCCAGAGGATCCAGCTAAGGAAAGGCTGAAACACTATAATTTTAGTCAGCGCCTACGCCACTGGAACAAAGCTAATTTTTATGGTTTATTTTTGGCGTAATGGACCAATCCAAAGCCAAAGCACTGCATGAATGTACAGTATATGGAATGAGGAAACATCAAACATTTACTGCAGCAAATACATTCTGGCGCAGTGACTAGGTTTAGATTTGCTATTCCAGAACTAACAAGGCCATATTCAACTTGAACCAGACCAAACTGTGGGCACCTTGATTATGGTAATCATAAGGGCACAAAAGCTGGTAACTTTGTTCAGCACTCGTGTCTTAGCCATAAGCCAGTCCACACTACTTACTTAAAGCGGATCTCCCATGCCAAAACGTTGTGTTTTTTTTTTGGGGGGGGGGGGGGTAGTTAAACAGTTAATGGCAAAGCTTAAATAAACTCATGTTTCTGGTGTTCAACGTCCGTCCCTATCTGTTGCTGTCTGTAATAATACGTTATATTTCCTATCCTCAGCCGTTGCCATCTTCACTGTGGGTATTAGAATCCCAGCAGCAGAGACTTCCTGTTTGCGGTGATGCTGGAGTGCGTCGATCGGTCCCCAGAGCTGAAGAACTGTGCTTCACTGTGGCGGCAGCATCGATCGCGTCATCCCTGTTATAGGGGGACGCAATCGATGACATCACACCTACAGCCACACCCCCCTTCAGTTGTAAACACACACAGGGAACACATAACCCCTACAGCGCCCTCTTGTGGTTAACTCCCAAACTGCAACTGTCATTTTCACAGTAAACAATGCAATTTAAATGCATTTTTTGCTGTGAAAATGACAATTGTCCCAAAAATGTGTCAAAATTGTCCGAAGTGTCCCCCATAATGTCGCAGCCACGAAAAAAATCGCTGATCACCGCCATTAGTAGTAAAAATAAATAAATAATAAAAATGCAATAAAACTATCCCTTATTTTGTAAACGCTATAAATTTTGCGAAAAACCAACCGATAAACGCTTATTGCGATTTTTTTTTTACCAAAAATAGGTAGAAGAATACGTATCGGCCTAAACTTAGGAAATAAATGTTTTATATATATATTTTGGGGGAATATTTATTATAGCAAAAAGTAAAAAATATTGCATTTTTTTCAAAATTGTCGCTCTATTTTTGTTTATAGCGCAAAAAATAAAAACCACAGAGGTGATCAAATACCACCAAAAGAAAGCTCTATTTGTGGGCAAAAAAGGACGCCAATTTTGTTTGGGAGCCACGTCGCAGGATCGCGCAATTGTCAGTTAAAACAACGCAGTGCCGAATCGCAAAAAGGGGAAAGGTCCTTTACCTGCATTTTGGTCCGGGTCTTAAAGCGGATGTTCTGCGGCATTACGTTTTTTTTTTTTTTCCAGATTAATCTACTGCTGTTGACATACAAATCTCTTCACTTACTAGTGCCGTTTTTGCAGCCGCAACAATCTTTTTTTCCCAGGAAGGAATATTTTATAAAATCCGTGGATGGACATTGCCATCTTTACTGTGGGCACTCGGGAAGCCCTCCTGTATATTTTTCCGGGATGCGGCGAATCCCGCGTCACGTGACAGCACAGCCTTTTTCCTTCTACACCTCTTTCGCTCTCCTCTCTACTTCCTGCTCCTCCCTCTCCTTTCTCTTTCCCTGCTTCAATTGTTTGATACACGAGCAGCTAGTTCTGTTGATGCCTTGTGATTGGCCCGCACATCACTGGATGAAGATTAAACAAACTGCGCCCACAATGCACAGCGCCGTCGGGCAAACTAGCGACACGCCCATTACCCGCAGGGATGGAAACCCGGAAGCTCTGCAGATTTGAGGTAAGGGACCATAGAAAAAAAAAATGTCAACGCTATTATGCTTAAATGGGACGGAGGTTAAGGATGCTGGAAAGTTAGTTTTAAGGGTGAACCTCCGCTTTAAGTGGTTAAAGGGGCCACTGAAAAAAAACATTTTTTTTTTGCTTACAGGAGGGGGGGGGGGCCACTGCTAGGGACGTGTTTGTAACTGTGGGGAGAGTGTACTGACTGGGAGTAGTGAGAGATTGCTGTTCCTGATTACTAGGAACAGCAGATCTCTCTCTACTTGCCTGACAGAACGGGGATCTGTCTGTTTACATTGACAGATCTTCATTCAGGCTCTCTGAGGAGTGATCATGGGTCGCCAGCAGACATCGTTTCTACCGGCCATGCACTTCGGCTCCAGCATTGCGCTGCCAGTGAGTGTGTGCCTCCACCTATAGATCTTAAAGTGGCTGACGTACACCTACGGCGGTTTGCACAGCCGTGCCAACCTGTTGCAGTATAATGACGGTAGCTGGTGGACAAGCAGTTAATACTAGTTGGGCTGGTAAATACGCATAAATGCATGTAAATATATGCTAAAACACGCCACCTCCTAGCATAAAGATCCACCGTTGATAGCAGTATTTTATTACACTGTTGTGCATTCAGCCTTACTATGTGAATTTGTGTGCCTCAACAGTAACTTAGTTTGTAGTACTCAGCATAACTGTTGCGAGATTTAATGAGGAGCGGAGGTGTAAGGCCGTGTACACACGATCAAATCTATCTGCTGGAAACGGTCGGCCCGACCGTCCCAGCAGACAGATTCGACCGTGTGTATGGGCGAGCCGACGGATTTGGCCACCCGACAGATTTCAAAGCATGCTTTGAAATCTGTCGGCTGGGAACCTGTCCGCCCGACATGTCTACTGGTTAGTACGCTAAGCAGCAGACATGTCTTCTTGCACAAGCGCCGAATGGTTTCGACGCATGAGCGGAAGTGTTTTACTTCCTGGTGCGGTGACGTGGCAGCATCAACGTCACCGCGCCGTCTGGCGGCGGGGATTTTGGTTTGATCGTGTGTACACGATCAAACCAATATGTCCCTAGCAGACAGATTTGTTCAAATCGGTCGGCCCGACCGATTTGAACAAATCTGTCTGCTCGTGTGTACGCGGCCTTACAATAGCATGTACAGTTGTCATTTTTCAGGGCATGCTAGCTTTTGAAAACTAACATCTGAGTTACTGCTACAGGCAGGTCTAATATTTTCTATTGCTCTAGTTTCCATATTTGCATCCCTCATTATCTGCAGCTTACATTGTAGAAATGTTTTGAGATCAGCACGTCTTGTGACAGAAAGCTTTTTATTTGGACACAGTAAAATCATCTGCTTCCTACGAACAAGGTATTCTTTCTATTAATAAAAATGAACTGTTATATTTAGCGTCTGCACTTCCATTTCCTACGTACAATTTAAGACATAACTGGCGTCAGTAATCTGAGCTTAGATTAAACCAGAGATGTTCTGGGCCCCTTGGTCATTGGATATTCATTTATTATTCTGATGCTGGATCTCCTTTCTCATGGGTCTCCTTTTACATTAGAACTGCCCACGTGGCCTCCAACCAATCACATTCAAACAAACCCATGATAGAAAAGCAGATGGGTAATAAAAGTTTGACTTTTAATTGTTTATAAGGGTCGGTGCAGGCTAGGTTTACTTTAGGCTTTAGGGCTACACTTTTAATAGTTATTATAGTCACAGCTTTTTGGTTACTACTACATTAACCACTTCAATACAGGGCACTTATATCCCCTTCCTCTGCAGACCAATTTTTAGCTTTCAACACAGTTACATCTTGAATGACAATTGCGTGATCATGTAAAACTTTCCCAAAAATAGAGCTTTCTTTTGGTGGTATCTGATCACTTCTGGATTTTTTATAATTTGCTAAACAAATAAAAAAAAAGACCGACAATTTTGAAAAAAATAATAATTTCTCCTAGTTTCTGTTATTAAATTTTGTAAATAATTAAGTGTAGGAGCAGCTGATTAGTTTTGGGCCTGCACGTTACCTAGGGGAAGAAAGTCTAAAAGAATTCTAATGTACGCACAAGATGTAAAACCTTCAACTGTCAGGTTTTATTATTTTGTTGAAAGAACTTGTGAAGAAGGTTGAAGGGGAAGGAAAGGTTCAGGTACACGGTACAGATCGATGGGAAAAAAACTCTATACTCCAAAGTCATTCACCACTCCCTCCTGAGTGGGTCTTGCTCACCCGGATAGACCCCTCTCACCTGGCCTAGTAGCTGGAATGATGCACGAACCAGTTCAACAACAGTCTCTGCCACAAAATGATTGAGAACAAATTTAAACAGTCCGGAATCCTCTGCCACAGGATGTAACTCCCGAACTTCCAGCCTTACAGTTGAAGAGCCTTTAAGCCGACCCGACAAACTGTAGGACAACTTGAGTTGTGGATCCCTCCTTAATAAGGTCACCAGGCCTATCCCGAGACATAAGACTTCTGCTTGGAGTCCTCCAGGGCAGGTCCTCCCCCAGTTTCCTTCATTAAGTGTAGCTTCCTTCACTCAGATGGACAGCTTAGGATCCCTCTTGATTCGTAGGCCCCAGTCGGCATAACTGGGCCTACTAGTAGAGTTGCAGCCTCGGGCCAACGTGGTCCCGAGGCTGGAAATCGCACAACACATACCTCGTGCCAGGAGGGCCACGAGGTGAAGGACCCCAAAATATGGCGTCTGCCCCTTAAGTATTAATATTCCAATCGCACACCTTCCTGGAAAAACAGCCAATAAATACAAAAATGGGTGCTGAAGCGATTACCAGCTTGGAACTGGAACAACAAATCATATGAACATATTCGCCAGCACACCGTGGATCGTATAAAAAGTCCAAAAGTTTTAATGCAGTGAAAACATCACACGGATTGCAACGTTTCGAGGTCGCTTAAGTATCTCCTTAAGTATCTCCTCCTGGCACCACTCCCACTGGGCTGCTTCCGAGGAAAGATACTTAATGACCAATGGCTTGCCCTTGTTCCAATACTGGCCTGTGGGGGTATCGCCACCTACAGGCAACAGTGGGAAAATGCTATCAGGCACAGCCACTGCCAGGACAGAGGCTAATTTAGAACAAATCATACAGTCTGAGCCATATTATCGGCTCAGACACCCACTAAATTTTGCATAGCGCCCAGTCATTTGGTAACAGGGCACTACATAAGTGTTATCCTTCTCTGACGGGCACTGATGAGACTGGTCTGACAAGCACTGGTAAGGCAGCACTTATGAGGCGGCACTGATGAGGTGGCACTGATGATGAGGCACTAATATGCAGCACTGATGGCCACTCATAGGTGGCACTGATATGCAGCACTGATAGGTGGCACTCATAGGTGGCACTGAGGGAAACTTATAGGTGGCACTGATGGGCACCTATAGGTGGCACTGATAGGCGGCACTGATGGACAATGATTGGTGGCACTGATGAGGAAGCACTGACACACATTACTAAGGGACACTAATTGGCATCTCTAATGGGCACTTATTTGCATCCCTGGTGGGCACTGGTGGGCTCTAATGAGCATCCCTTGTGGGTCTGCACTGATAATTAATGTGCTGATTATCAGCGCAGAGCCCCCATCATATGAGCCGCTGATCGTCTCTCCTCTACCAGCACCTTGTCAGCACAAATAGAGGAAAAGCCAATAAACAGCACTACCTGGTTAAGAAGTGACCAGTTATGATTGGACACAGCTGATCACATGGTAAAGAGCCTACGTCTACCAAGATTGGAGATGCAGTGTGTCAGAGCGACACTCCACAATGCACAATTAAAATTATCCTTATTTTGATGCTTAGGCCAGGAGTCTCCAACAGGGGCGGACTGACCATTGAGTCACTCGGGCACTGCCCGAGGGCACCATGCCACTAGGGGGCCCCATCAGGGATGCCAGGCTCAGTAAAACCATGGACAGTATGTAAAAATCTATGTTTTTTTTACATCTGTCCCTGATATGCCTGAAACCGACATGCTTTTGATGTGAAAATCCAGAGATTTTAGCTTCCCCGCCTCTGCACTGCCTCCTGGCGTGGTGGCCATCTGTAAGCCCAGGAGCCCCATAATCTTCTATTGCCCGGGGCCCCATGAGCTGTCAGTCTGCCCCTGGTCTCCAAACTTTTCAGTATGAAGGCCCCAATTTTTTGGCGGATTCCATTTTCTAAGTGAACAAATCAATTTTAAAAGGAAGGAATACTTTTGATGTAATATAATTTAGAACAACAGAAAAAGTTTTAGTAGTTCACAGCAAAGAAATTCTACATAAACTTGAGCTCAGTAGAGTCTACCATTACATCATTGTCCCCATCAGATATCCCTTACATCAGAGTTTCCCTTTACATGGAGTAACCCTATCAGAGGTACCCCTTATATCAGGGTTCCCTTCAGAGTCTGGATAAAATCTTTCCGTAGTTCCGAGACACCTTCTTTAGACACTTGCCAAGTCTAAAGCCAGCCATACACGGTTCGAATTTGGAAAGAATTTTCTTTCGAAAATCGTACCACAGAATTTTTGTACGAATTTTGCACCCTTAGGGCCAGATTCAGGTAGATGGGAGCATCTTTACTCTGGAGTAACGTTTCTCATTTACGTTACTCTGGCGAAATTTTAGGAGCAAGTGCTGTTATTCATGAAGCACTTGCTCCTAAAGTTGCGGCAGTGTATCGTAATTCAAATTGGGCAGGTACGGGGCGTGTATTATTTAAACTAAGCGCGATCCCGCGGCGAACGTACTGCGCATGCGTCGACTGTCAATGCATCCCAGTGCGCATGCTCCAAATTCTGTCAGTGAACGTCAATGACGTCAAATCCCCATTCATGGACGTTTTACGCAAGCGACGCAATTTTTTTTTTCGACGCGATGACGACGGCTATACTTAACATAGGATACTCCACTAGGGGGCATGTATTTATTTACGCCGCGTATCTCTTACGGAAACGTCGGAAAGTCACTGCGTCGCGCCCGAATACGATCGTGAATTGCCGATTCCCGCTGATTAACATATTTTTTCGGCGTTAATCAGTGGGAACGCCCCCGGCGCCATTTTTAAATTAAAGTTGCGATGCGATGGCGAAATTCAATTACGCCGCTCTCATCGGAACTCCAACCCGGCGTTTCTTGTTTTCTGGTTACAGAAAACAGAAACGCCGGCTTAAAGTGACAGTTAGGCTGGAGTATCACTGATACTCCAGCCTAACTCTACCTGAATCTGGCCCTAAGTGGGCTGCAGCAACAGCCGATTTTCATGCGGCAATCAAATTTGAGGAATTGGACATGTTGGAAATTTTTGGAAAAACAAACGATTTTCTAATCAATGATGGGAGAATCGTGCGAGAAATGTAATAGAAAAAAAATGCGCATCTGCAAGAAAAGAAAATTCCCAGAGGAAAAAGAATATTCCCTGCCACAAAAATTATTTTCTGTAGCAACATAAAGGCTTGGTCGGCCGAATTTTGAAAATCAATGGTGGCACCATCAGATTAAAAAAAAAAAAACCTTTCTGATTTTTAAAAAGAAAATTCTTTCAAAATGTGACCGTGTATGGCCTGCTTTAGGCTGGCCATGTGTCTAACAAACACTGCACCTTTTTTTAAAGATAAGTTAAAAAAAGAAAAACAAATGAATGCACATATTTTTGCCAGTTAATAAATGTGCCTTTATTATTATTATTTTTTTTTAAATTGTTTATTTATACATTTTTAAAGTCATACAAAAGAGAATGCACATGAATCATTAACAGTTTGAAGAAATGCAGGTATGCAATGTCTTAGCGAACTACTACGCATATACATTTGCACAGGTTAAGAAATGGCGATGTGGATAAACAAGTATCCTGAGTGTAATAAAGATTCAATCCCATCAAAGAAAGGTAGAAATAACAAACACATAGTAAAATAGGCAAAGCACAATGGTAGAGATCTAGATAAATTTGGAACAATCACTCGTCCCAACCTCACAGGGGTCTTAAAGCGGATCTCCACCCTAAAGTGAAGATCCGCTGATCCGAACACTCCCCCCCTCCGGTGTCACAATTGACACCTTTCAGGGGGGAGGGGGGTGCAGATAGACAGGTATCTGCACCCACTTCCGGCCCAGCATTCACGGGCAAAAGACGGGCATTACATCACATCCCGTCGCCCCCCCCCCCCCGTTGTGTGCTGGGAACACTCGGCTCCCAGCACACAGCTGGAGCCAATCGGCGGGCGCAGCGCGACTCGCGCATGCGCCGTAGGGAACCGGGCAGTGAAGCCGCAGCGCTTCACTTCCTGGTTCCCTTACTGTGGATGGAGGGGGGAACAGCAGAGAGACGAGCGATCGCTCATCCTCTGCTGCGGACGGCGCTGGACTCCAGGACAGGTAAGTGTCCTAATATTAAAAGTCAGCAGCTGCAGTACCTGTAGCTGCTGGCTTTTAATATACCTTTTTAGTGGGACATCCGCTTTAAGACCTAAGGAAACATAAACGTAAATAAACATAAACATATTGTAAAACTACCAAAAAAAAAATGAAAAGATATACACATATAGAGTCCTGAATACCGTATACTAACTTTGTTCATTTCCCTCAGATCCGTACACTGATTCATCCCATGCTGACCATGTTTCAGAAAATTTCTGTTCTGTAGCCGTCAATTGCTCCATTCTGCGTATATCAGCTACGGTAGTGAGTAGTTGTGGAATTGTTGGTGGTGAGGTGGACAGCCACCTTTATTATTTTTTATACTTAAAGCATTGCACTCCCGATCAGCAGATCGTGGGTGCTATGCAGGACTCCTACAGACTTTGGGCCAGATTCAGGTACATGGGCGCTTCTTTACTTTGGAGTAACGTTTCTCATTTACGTTACTCCGCCGACAATTTCGGCGCAAGTACTGTTATTCACATAGCAGTTGCGCGTAAACTTGCGCCAGAGTAACGATAATGCGCTGGCCTAACCCGACGCAAGTGGAAGTGGGTGTGATCATATGTAAATGATGGGCGGAGCCCAGCGCAGAGGCTTACGTTCAGCGCATCATCCACGGAGCATGCGCAGTAAGTGAGGCTTCACTCGACCCCCTTGTGCGCATGCTCACAACTTCCGTCGGCACCACTTCACGGGAACCGTCATTGCAATGCGTTCCGTTGGGCGTTTAAATGCGCCCGTAGATGCGCCATTCCGGCACTAAAGTATATCCTGTTCCCCCTCCCCGCAGTGAAGTTGCTTTTGTTCTGAGATGGCTGCTCCCGTTCCCCGCAAACACACAGGAGAAAGCTGAACTCTAAAGGCCAGGAGCTGTCAGCCGTCATCTCGGCTATGGAGACCTATGATGTCTTCCTCCATGGCTGTAAAAGTTGACAGACAAGCATGGACAGAGGTGTTGTCCTGCAAGTGGGGGTGCTCAGCTAGCTCTTATCGTCGGTAACGCTGCTGTAGCTGCTCTCCTGCTGACCTGTGGCCGTCTGGAGTAAAGATAAAGCAGCCTTTTGTAGAAATAACTTTGCGCCGGACGTATGGTGCTAATCCGTTCGCGAATCGGGAAATCTCCCTCATTTGCATATTTGCAGGGGAAATCAATAGGCGCGACTGATGCGCCAAGCGAAATTATGCGCTGAGGAGACTCTGGCGTCGGAAAGTTAAGCCGATCGGAAATGGCCCGTTTTCTGTCGCATCTAGTTTGGTGGGTACGGCCACATAGAAACGACGGCGCATATTCACAGTTACGCGGCGCATATCGAATTACTCCAGCGCAACTCTACCTGAATCTGGCCCTTTGTGTATCTGTCTGCTCATATCTTGTCTAATGTGCAGGAGCCAGTCATCCAGGCACACAGGGCCCATGCTGGCAATGTAAAGCAAGATTTGCATGTGCAGCTTAGTTTATGTGCCACAGAACACTGTGAGTAGGCAGGTAGGTGTTTTCTATTGTAGAAGGAATATTGCATGCTTCTTCTGCAATTAACAGCCTGCCTGCTTGTAAGTTTTATTATGTTGCCTGCAGTTTGACTTTAAGCTGAATAGAGGGAGGACTGCAAAACAAGCCCATTTACATCTACTGTATGCATTCTGGGAATACATGCATTAACACGCCTGTAACCACCGATGAAACAGAGAAATAAATAACTATTTCTAATGTACCACATCGCCTGTTACCACAAAATGAAGAAGCAGCATTACATGCTTTGATACATCATGGTGCCATTCAATCTGAATAGCACCTCATATACATTGCAACAAGCTGCAATGCATAGTGAAAAATTGGTGACAGATTTTTGGTAAATGTTGAACGTGTGTTATAAAACCATTAATTTCAATCAGCTGTGTCAATGCAAGGTATGTTATGCATGAGATAATCTTTCAAGCATTAGCACATTATATAATTGTAAATGAACCCTTAAAGAGGTTCTAAAGTATTTAAGTGTTATTTATTTTCTTCTTGGGTCCCCCGCCTGTGATCTTGGCACAAACGTCACGTAACTGGCTCAGGCTGTGGGCTGGCTCCACTACACCCCCGGAGACAGGAGGCAGGCAGAGGTAGAGGCAGCTTGGAAGTTGTCATCACCCCCCAAGAGGCCGTGCAAGGACCTGCTGAGTTGAGAAAGAGACACAGACCCTGACACCCCCAGTTGACCCCCAAATCCCATTCCCACCTCCCCCCATACACTCCATTTACTATGCCCCAATGTCCTGACCACCACCCAGTAACCTCAAAATAGGAAGTAGCCCTCAACACTCTCATTCTGTCAGGTCCTGTGCTGGCTATGGCCTCTAGGCAGTGGATTCAGGAGGTGGGTGTCCTGGGCTATAGCCCGAGTGTGCCCCCAAAAAGAGTCCCAAAGGCCTGGGGTTGGTTGGGAACTCGGGGCTATTGGCCACCTGTTTTTCTGCGTGTTTGTAAGATTAAAGGGGGCTGGTCTGGATCCCAGTCCAGCTCTGCTGGCACCACGGTCCCAGCAGGTCTGCCTAACTTTAAGGCCTCATGCACACTGGACGTTTTTTGACGTTTTTACAGCAGCTGTTTTTGGCTGTAGAGGTTTTTTTTCTACAGTTATTAAACTCTCCATCATATTATCCTATGTGTCCATGCACACATAGGGCCAGATTCTGGTAGAATCCGCGGCGGCGTAGCGTAAGCCATTTACACTACGCCGCCGCAACTTACTGGAGCAAGTGCCGTATTCTCCAAGCACTTGCTCCGTAGTTTGCGGTGGCGTAGTGTAAATGGTCCGGCGTATACCCGCGTAATTCAAAGGGGACGGCTTGTATTTAAATTAAGCGCGCCCCCACGTCGATCTAACTGCGCATGCGCCGGCCGGGAAAAAAGCCCAGTGCGCAAGGCTCAGTCGGAAAACGTTGTCGCGAACGACTTAGTAAAACGACGTAACCGACGGAAAAAGACGACGCTGACCCGACGTCATACTTAACATGGCATACGGCGGAACTTCGTAAGCCTACCCCCCATATAGCAGGGGTAGGTTTACGCTTACGAAAACGACGACGAGGCGGCGTAAAAACGTTCGGGAATCGGCGTATTAGGCTCATTTGCATAGGCAAATGAGAAATCAACGTAAAGGCCACCTAGCGGCCAGCGAAGTAATTACATCTAAGATCCGACGGTGTAAGTGTCTTACACCTGTCGGATCTACGCCGTATCTATGCGTAAGTGATTCTAGGAATTACACGCATGAGATACCCGGGCAAAAAAACAGAGATACGACGGTGTTTCCTGCGATACACCATCGTATCTTTTTTGAGAATCTGGCCCATAGGCTGTAATCGGCAGTTTTGACCAGTGGTGTTTTTGAGCAGTAAAAAAAACCCAAGTGGGTTCTGAGAGACGTTTTTCAGCTGTAAAAAAGCTCTTACACTGATAAACGCAGACAAGCGCTCAAAAACGTTGATCACTTAAGTTTTTGATCCATTGAAAAAATAAAATAATAATTTCTTCTTAAAAAAAACGCTAACGCGGAAAAACGCAAAAACATTGAAAAAAGTTGAAAAACTCACTGCAAAGCTACTTTTATAATGTTATTTTAACATCCAGTGTGCATGAGGCCTAATACCTGACCCAGTGCACTGAATCAACCCCCAGTGTGGATTTACCTGTAATTGACTAGTGTCCTGAAAACAGATAGGGCCCTTTAAGATATTGAGTTTTTTTTACGGAGGTGCACTTGTTGATCTTCAGCAATGAGGTGAACACAGCACATCCAAAGGACGGGCTTGATAAGCAAACAGTATTGTAATCCTATGGGGTAGTGATAAAGTAACTTTCACTGCCAGGCAGAGCGTAGCAACATCACGGTTTTGTGTAAGCAAGAGAGGCAGAGCAACAAAGATAATACAGAGTTCTGGCTTAGGGATTTATTGGGTGAAGGCCCTCTCATCGACCCTGTGTCAAAGGCCACAAAAGAAGATACTGTAGTTCCGGTTCATACAAAATGCCTGATTGACACCTCCTCACAGGAACATTGCACGCTGATCAGGATATCTGGGGATGTCCTCGGAGTCCTGCTTTAGTTCCGTATGCCCACCGCTGACTTCCCAGCTGTAGCAGGTGCGATCGCCAGATCTAAGGCCGCAGCGTCCTCTTTTCCTGTCCAGACTCTTTGAAGGGATGGGTGAAAATCACCCCTGCAGGCTGACAAGCTGTGTCTCAGTTCAATTAGAGTCCTGGTCCCTTGGCAAGGTAATCCTAATGCAGAGTAGCCGCTACATACTTACCTGAGCCCAATGCCAATCCAGGAATGTACATGAGAGCAGTGACTCTCACCGCTGTCTCCCTCCTACCTGGAGAGATTGATAGCCCACTGCTGTCAATCAAATGATGTGACAAGGGAGCAAGGGGCAGGGCTAAGCCAGCCAGTCTGTGTCTATGGATGCAGACAGGGTGGCTTGGGAGCGAGCCAGCTTAAATGCTCCCATAGAAAGTGGCTGTCTATGGGGGCACTCGCTAAAGAGGCTGAACCTGGAGCACCAGTGGAGAATCACAGAACAGGAGGATCGGAGCTGCTCTGTGCAAAACTATTGCACAGAGCAGGTAAGTATAACACATTTATTATTACAATTTTGAAAAAAATAGGGTTTAATGTTACTTTTGCTGCTTTCTCACACTCTGGACTGTAAGGCCTTGTACACACGATGTAATTTATCCGATGGAAACGGTCCGACGGACCGTTTCTATCGGATATGTCCGCCGGCTGTTTGATCCGGTGGCTGTACACACCATCGGATCAAATTCCCCGCCAGCGGACAGCGCGGTGACGCGGCGGTGACGTTGACCCTGCCACGTCACCGCCACGTCACCGCACCAGGAAGTAAAACACTTCCGCGCTCATGTGTCGATCCATTCACAGTATACGACGCATGTGCAGGCAGATATGTCCGCTGGTTAGGCGTACTAACCAGCGGACATATCCGACGGGCAGCTCTCCGGAGGAAAATTTCAAAACAGGCTTTAAAACTTTTCCGCCGGAGGAATCCATCCAAAACTGTCCGTTTGCCCCTACAGACAAGCGGATTTTTTGGATGAAATGGTTCGTCGGACCATTTTCAGCGAATAAATTCCCTCGTGTGTACGAGGCCTAAAAATACCTTTCACAATGGTGCTTTATCAGTTAGAAAAGCAGAAGTTATAATAAACTATCTACAGTATATAAAAGCACAGAAAATATCAGGGAGAGGAGCAGGAAACGCAGTGGAGCCCGATAGATAACCACTAGCATGCATGAACTTTAACCCACAGTGGTTACAGGTAATTTCAAGTAGATCTGCCAATAAATAATCCTATTCAGGAGTGGAACATGGAGGAGGCAAATAGCCTTACTAGTAGATTGAAAAGAGGACATTTCTGCTGGGAGGGCTGATGATAGGTTATCAGACTTGTGATTGGCAATGCTTTCTTTCTAACATGTTTCAGGCACTAGAAGCCAATGTTGTAGATGTTAGAGGACTTTAGGCAATTGGTGACAGCAGGCTGGATCAGGGAAATTTGTATTTATTTTTTAACAGAAGGATCAGGGAAATTTACATCTTTGAAAAACACATCTGTAATAACAGGGTGCAGGTATACTTTAGGTCTTAGGCCCATCTGTGTAGGTTAAAAGTTTTTATGCCCATCATTTTTGGGGATACATATTATACCCAGTAAGGGGGTAGAGAAGGTCTGGAAGTAAGAGAAGGAGCATAGAAAGCTACAGCTTCTGCTGGTATGGGGACCATATAAAGGCCTGTAATTATTACTGCCAATTTCCCCTTCCAGGGGAAGTCAGAGGGAGCAATACCTCCACTAAGGACAAGAGTAGCTAAATGCATCTGCTTGTACACGTCTTGTCCCTGCCAAGAGAATTAAATTCCTGTATCCTAGCCTACTAGAGAAAATATATTGTCCTGGTAAAAGGCTCTCTGAGTGAGCAGTTTGCCTATATCTAAGATTTTCAAAAGTATGTTGTGGGCTCTGTGGGAAGGACTAAGTTGGGCTGCACAAAGTGGACATTGTGAAGGAACTAAATACTGGGAAATGGAATGAATGCTGGGGCCTTTAGTCAGGGCTGGTGCCACCACCAGGCAAACTAGGCAGCCACCTAGGGCGCCCTGCTGCCTAGGGTGCCTGGGCACTCTCTTCTCTCTGCAGCAAGCGACTTAGTCTCAGCATCAGCAGACAGCCGCCGCTCCATTCGCACATTCTCAGTGTCAGAGGCGCAGCAGTGGCGGAGGACTGAGTCCGTGTTCCGACTCCCGAATGAATGTAAGCAAACAAACATTCATTGATGGGCACTGGTAGGCTGCATTAATGGGCACTGGTAAGCTGCATTTAAATGGTTCTGGTGAAGCTTCATTTAATGGGAGCTGGTGAGGCTTCATTTGATGGGTGCTGGTGAGGCTTCATTTGATGGGTGCTGGTGAGGCTTCACTTGATAGGAGCTGGTGAGGCTTCATTTGATGGGTGCTGGTGAGGCTTCACTTGATGGGAGCTGGTGAGGCTTCATTTGATGGGAGCTGGTGAGGCTTCATTTGATGGGCACTGGTAGGCTGCATTTGATTGGTTCTGGTGAAGCTTCATTTGATGGGAGCTGGTGAGGCTTCATTTGATGGGTGCTGGTGAGGCTTCACTTGATGGGAGCTGGTGAGGCTTCATTTGATGGGTGCTGGTGAAGCTTCATTTAATGGGTGCTGGTGAAGCTTCATTTAATGGGTGCTGGTGAGGCTTCATTTGATGGGTGCTGGCTTCATTTGATGGGTGCTGGTGAGGCTGCATTTGATGGGAGCTGGTGAGGCTTTACTTGATGGGAGCTGGTAAGGCTTCATTTGATGGGTGCTGGTGAGGCTTCACTTGATGGGTGCTGGTGAGGCTGCATTTGATAGAAGCTGGTGAGGCTTCATTTGATGGGTGCTGGTGAGGCTTCATTTGATGGGTGCTGGTGAGGCTTCACTTGATGGGAACTGGTAAGGCTTCATTTGATGGGTGCTGGTGAGACTACACTTGATGGGAGCTGGTGGGGCTTCATTTGATGGGTGCTGGTGAGGCTTCATTTGATGGGTGCTGGTGAGGCTTCACTTGATGGGAGCTGGTGAGGCTTCCTTTGATGGGTGCTGGTGAGGCTTCACTTGATGGGAGCTGGTGAGGCTTCATTTAATGGGTGCTGGTGAGGCTTCATTTGATGGGTGCTTGTGAGGCTTCATTTGATGGGTGCTGGTGAGGCTGCATTTGATGGGAGCTGGTGAGGCTTCATTTGATGGGTGCTGGTGAGGTTTCATTCGATGGGTGCTGGTGAGGCTTCATTTGATGGGTGCTGGTGAGGCTGCATTTGATGGGTGCTGGTGAGGCTGCATTGATGGGTGCTGGTGAGGCTGCATTTGATGGGTGCTGGTGAGGCTGCATTTGATGGGTGCTGGTGAGGCTGCATTTGATGGGTGCTGGTGAGGCTGCATTTGATGGGTGCTGGTGAGGCTGCATTTGATGGGTGCTGGTATGGCTGCATTGATGGGTGCTGGTGAGGCTGCATTTGATGGGTGCTGGTGAGGCTTCATTTGATGCGAGTTGGTAAGGCTTCATTTCATGGGTGCTGGTGCCATTGGTCACTTGCTCCTGTTGATGTCAATCAAAGTCAGTCAGGCAATGAGGAGAGAAAAAGGGGGATGAGCCGGCCGTGGCTCCGTGTCTGAATGGACACAGAAAGCTGTGGTTCGGCTTTGGTGCCCCCATAGCATGCTGCTTGCTGTGGGGGCACTCAACAAGAGGGAGGGGCCAGAAGCGCCAAAGAGGGACCCGATAAGAGGAGGATATAGGCTGCTCTGTGCAAAACCAACTGTACAGAGCAGGTATGTATAACTTGTTTATTATGTTTAATTGAAAAAAAAAAAAAAAAAACAAGACTTTGCAATTACTTTAAATTATTATGGATATGTTAACCTGAAATAAATGTTAAAAACATTTTTGGTTCTCTGAATGAAATTATATGCTGCCATTTAAGCCTTTCTGCTTATTTACTGTTTAGATACAATATTAGAATTGTTTTCAATGAGCTGTTACACTTATGCCGCGTACACACGATCATTTTTTGCGATGAAAAAAAACGACGTTTTCTGTGAAGTAAAAAACGACGTTTTTGAAACGTCACTTTTCAAAGACAATTTTGCATACACACCATCGTTTTTTCACAAAAAGCGAGGTTACGTTCACCACTCTTTTCCATTGAAGCTCGCTTCATAACTAGCTTCTGGGCATGCGCGGGTTGAAAAACGTCGTTTTGAACGACGTTTTTGCTACACACGGTGACTTTTTGTGAAACAAAAAACGACGTTTTGAAAAACGACACAAAAAATTCAAGCATGTTGGAATTTTTTTTGGTCGTTTTTTTGAAGACAAAAAACGACGTTTTGCCCACACACGATCAATTTAAATGACGTTTTAAAAAACAACGTTTTTTTTCATCGCAAAAAACGACCGTGTGTACGCGGCATTATTGATCTACACATGATTACAGGGAACAGTAGAGTACAATTGTCAATTCTGTAACTCTATAAAGCAGAAAACAGAACTTATATATGTAAATTAAATATGACTGCCTTTAACCACTTGTCCACCGCCCACCGTCAAGTGACGGCGGGCGGAGGACTCCATTGTCCTGACATCACGTCATATGACATGATGTCTTTTTAAAGCCTGCTGGGATCCCGGTGCGAGTGCCCGGTGCGAGTGCCCGGCGGCAACGATCGCCGCCGGGCACACGCGATTGCCCAGTAACTGAGCGGAGACGTGGAGCTCTGTATGTAAACACAGAGCTCCACGTCCTGTCAGGGAGAGGGGACCGATGCTGTGTCCCTTGTACATAGGGACACAATCGGTCACCTCCCCCAGTCACCCCCCCTCCCCCTACAGTTAGAACACTCATAGGACACACATTTAACCCCTTCACTGCCAGTCACATTTATACAGTAATCAATGCATATTTATAGCATTGTTCACTATATAAATGTAAATGGTCCCAAAAATGTCAGAAAAGTGTCCGAAGTGTCCGCCATAACGTCGTAGTCCCAATAAAAAAATCGCAGATCGCCGCCATTAATAGTAAAAAAAAAAAAAAAATGCCATAAACTATTCCCTATTTTGTAAACACTATAAATTTTGCGCAAACCAATCGATAAACGCTTATTGCATTTTTTTTTTTACCAAAAATATGTAGAAGAATACTTATCGGCCTAAACTGAGGAAAAAAATATTTTTTTATATATTTTTTGGGTTATTTATTATAGCAAAAAGTAAAAAATATTGAATTTTTTTCAAAATTGACGCTCTATTTTTGTTTATAGCGCAAAAAATAAAAACCGCAGAGGTGATCAAATACCACCAAAAGAAAGCTCTATTTGTGGGAAAAAAAGGACGCCAATTTTGTTTGGGAGCCACGCCGCACGACCACGCAATTGTCAGTTAAAGCGACGCAGTGCCGGAAGCTTAAATTTTGTCTGGGGAGGAAGGGGGTGTAGGTTCACAGTAGGCAAGTGGTTAAGTACATGGTATATCTAGAAACACAATTAAAAATAAAATAAAAACTATGATGTAATATGTATGTCCAAAAAACAGTAAAAGCTTTTATTCTCCCCATAGTTTCACTTCAAGTTTGTCCATTTGACAGTTTCCAGTGTTGTGTGGGAATCCCAGAAAAGGCTGATAAGAACACATAAGATAAGAACAGTCTTTCCTAAGGTATGTTCTAACTTCATTATGCTAGGACTTTGTACTTGGTACACTTTGGTAAATGTAACTTATTAAGTTTTAATCTTTTTATCATGCCACTGAGTGCATATGTACACAGTCTTATGTAATGTACCTTATTCTGCAAACTTGCCACTACAACACAGCAAAAAACATGCAGAATAATATAAAAGAGAGTATAGTGGTTGCATCTGTCACAAATATTACCAGGCCTATGTTCCTGAGAGATGCAAATCTCTCCAGCCTCGTATAACAGAAGTCCAAGGAAAAGTCAAAATCTAAGATTTCAGATTTGTGCTACATAGAAATGTTTTACATTGATGTTACAGTTGTAGGCATCCTCCATTTGCAACCCTAACTATTCTTTCCGCAACTCAAAGGGTAACTCCACTTTCGTGGGGAAAAAAATATAGTATTTAATATAGCGTATACAATTGCTACACAAGTTATATTGTAATTGAATGTTATTAAAAATTACCTTTCCCTTTTCTCAGCAGGGTTGTAATTTTTTGTAAAATGCAACCTAATGTGGCAACCTGGGAGGTGTTCTGTACACAGATGGTGTACAGAACTCCAACTCCTTCCTCAGTTATGCCATTTCCTGCTTGTGTGATTAGCTTACTGATTTTCCCAGATACAAGCCAGATTTTGGACATCCCTTGCACCAAAAATGTAATTTTTGGTGAAATACTACTCTAGGGGATTAACTCCAAGGATAAAACGATAATTCTTCCGCTCTACAACACTCTGGTCTGGCCGCATACAGAGTATGCTGTCCAGTTCTGGGCACCAGTCCTCAGGAAGGATGTAGTGGAAACGGAATGAGTACAAAGAAGGGCTAATAAAGGGTCTGGAGGATATTAGTTATGAGGAAAGGTTGTGAGCATTGAACTTATTCTCTCTGAAGAAGAGACACTTGAGAGAGGATATGATTTCAATTTACAAATACCGTACTGGTGTCAGGAAAGGTTCCATCCGCTGGTGCTATTTATATTCTTTCTTGCAGTGCTGCGTCCCACCAGCAGGGGTCTCCTGGCAGTTCGGAGCTGTCAGGGGAACTTCCCCCTGCTGGTATATCACCTTTGGGACGCAGTACTGACCTCCACCAGCGGATGGACCCTGGCAGTGTGGAGCACCTGGCCCTTGCTACGTTCAGGTGTGACCTGAACACAATCAACACTCCCTATTTATACCCGGCAGGTTCAAACAGAACTTGCCCTGGTATCTGGACCCTGTACCTGTTGTCTCCCTCCTGGACTTCTGATCCGATCTGACCCATCCTGACCTGATCCCTCTCCTGGACTTTCCCTTCCTGTTCATTCCCCGTCCGCAGCTACTTCCTGATTCCCTGTGTATGACCTCGGCCTGGCCTGTTTATGATTCCGGTATTTCCCTTGCTGTACATATTGTCTTTAGTGTTATTTTTGTCACTGTGGATCTTTGTTTGTTGCACTGAGCTTGTTGAAGGTGGTGGGGTGTTACCCCCTCTTCTTAAATAAATCACCCTTTTTACCTATATCTGTTTGGATTCCTCTTTTGCAATCACACAGTACTGGTCTATTTCTAATCACTGACAGTATACCAGGGCCATCCTAGACCAGACGTGCTTGCATTTAAGGAACCACCCTGTTGTTGTGCGTTTTTCTGAAGCATGGATTTCAATGAAATCTGTTACTTTTCCCTACTGGCTGAGGAGGATGGGGAGTATTGTCGCCAGGTTTTTGAAGGGTGGACAAGGGATCAGCTGATGGAAACCATCCGATCAGCTCATTCTTTGGTGGATCGGGGTTATATGTCTTTTGACAATATTCACTCACTGATTCAGTTATGTGTTGAATTGGCTCCGTCTGTTATTCCTGATGGTGGTGACGACTTCTCTTCCCCCCTTCAGTCCTGACCAAGTTGAATCCCTGGTATGGTTGATGGAGGATGATCCAGCCTCCTTTGATGAACACTATTGCTCTTGTTCCCAGCAGAAGTTATCTGACTGCATTAGTTCAGTGCAGTCCTTGATTAAACAAGGTGTGTGTGAACCAGCCTTTGTTCAACCTGTGCTGCAGGCATGGTCAGATCTCCTGATCCCAGCCAAGCCACTGCATACCAGCCCTGCCATTAACCATTTACCTTCCCAAGGATCTAGCCGTCCATTGCCAATGACAACCTCAGCTATAGCCCAGTTAATTCCGCTTCCTACCAAGTATTACTACCCAGTTTCTACTTGTACCTACCCTGCCTTTAATCCACCTGTCCATTCCAGTCCTACCATTAACCACTTGCCTTCCCAAGGACCCATCTGTCCATCACCAATGGCAACTCCAGCCCAGATAATTCCACATCCTACCAAATATTACTACCCAGTTTCTACTAATTGTACCTACCCTGCCTTTAATCCACCTGTAACTCCTCCACAAAAACCTCCTCCAGTCACCATCCCTGTGTCTCTGCCATATTCCAATCCTTCCTCCTACTTTATTCCATCCTCTTCATACATCACTTCTGTTAGCAAACCTGCAGTGTCTAAATCTAAAAAGAAACGGAAGTACTTCCCAACCCATACCATCGTGCCAGTTACCCAGCCTGTCCCAGTGCCCTCTGCTCAACCTGTTCCAGTGCCATCTGTTCCAGTGCCACCTGTTCCAGTGCCAGTCTCCCAGCTTGTTCCTTTGCCAGCTGTTCTACCAGTTCCAGTGCCAGCCGCCCAGCTTGTGACATCCGACCAGCCTGCTCCGGTGCCAGCCGCTCTGCCTGTGCCAGCTGCTCTGCCCGTTTCGGTGCCAGTTGCTCAACCTTTCAACCCTGTGCCAGCCTCCCAGCTTGGTGTTCCTGTGCCAGCCTGCCACCCTGGTGTTCCTGTGCCAGCCTGCCACCCTGGTGTTCCTGTGCCAGCCTGCCACCCTGGTGTTCCTGTGCCAGCCTGCCACCCTGGTGTTCCTGTGCCAGCCTGCCACCCTGGTGTTCCTGTGCCAGCCTGCCAACCTGATGTTCCTATGCCAGCCTGCCAACCTGATGTTCCTGTGCCAGCTTGCCAGTCCGATGAATTCCAACCTGACTTCCAGTCCGCTGCCCAGCCTGATGACTTCCAGTCCGCTGCCCAGCCTGATGACTTCCAGTCCGCTGCCCAGCTTGATGACTTCCAGTCCGCTGCCCAGCTTGGTGACTTCCAGTCCGCTGCCCAGCTTGGTGACTTCCAGTCCGCTGCCCAGCTTGGTGACTTCCAGTCCGCTGCCCAGCTTGGTGACTTCCAGTCCGCTGCCCAGCTTGGTGACTTCCAGTCCGCTGCCCAGCTTGGTGACTTCCAGTCCGCTGCCCAGCTTGGTGACTTCCAGTCCGCTGCCCAGCTTGGTGACTTCCAGTCCGCTGCCCAGCTTGGTGACTTCCAGTCCGCTGCCCAGCTTGGTGACTTCCAGTCCGCTGCCCAGCTTGGTGACTTCCAGTCCGCTGCCCAGCTTGGTGACTTCCAGTCCGCTGCCCAGCTTGGTGACTTCCAGTCCGCTGCCCAGCTTGGTGACTTCCAGTCCGCTGCCCAGCTTGGTGACTTCCAGTCCGCTGCCCAGCTTGGTGACTTCCAGTCCGCTGCCCAGCTTGGTGACTTCCAGTCCGCTGCCCAGCTTGGTGACTTCCAGTCCGCTGCCCAGCTTGGTGACTTCCAGTCCGCTGCCCAGCTTGGTGACTTCCAGTCCGCTGCCCAGCTTGGTGACTTCCAGTCCGCCGCCCAGCTTGGTGACTTCCAGTCCGCCGCCCAGCTTGGTGACTTCCAGTCCGCCGCCCAGCTTGGTGACTTCCAGTCCGCCGCCCAGCTTGGTGACTTCCAGTCCGCCGCCCAGGTTGGTGACTTCCAGTCCGCCGCCCAGGTTGATGACTTCCAGTCTGCCGCCCAGGTTGATGACTTCCAGTCCGCCGCCCAGGTTGATGACTTCCAGTCTGCCGCCCAGGTTGATGACTTCCAGTCTGCCGCCCAGGTTGATGACTTCCAGTCTGCCGCCCAGGTTGATGACTTCCAGTCTGCTGCCCAGGTTGATGACTTCCAGTCTGCTGCCCAGGTTGATGACTTCCAGTCTGCTGCCCAGGTTGATGACTTCCAGTCTGCTGCCCAGGTTGATGACTTCCAGTCTGCTGCCCAGGTTGATGACTTCCAGTCTGCTGCCCAGGTTGATGACTTCCAGTCTGCTGCCCAGGTTGATGACTTCCAGTCTGCTGCCCAGGTTGATGACTTCCAGTCTGCTGCCCAGGTTGATGACTTCCAGTCTGCTGCCCAGGTTGATGACTTCCAGTCTGCTGCCCAGGTTGATGACTTCCAGTCTGCTGCCCAGGTTGATGACTTCCAGTCTGCTGCCCAGGTTGATGACTTCCAGTCTGCTGCCCAGGTTGATGACTTCCAGTCTGCTGCCCAGGTTGATGACTTCCAGTCTGCTGCCCAGGTTGATGACTTCCAGTCTGCTGCCCAGGTTGATGACTTCCAGTCTGCTGCCCAGGTTGATGACTTCCAGTCTGCTGCCCAGGTTGATGACTTCCAGTCTGCTGCCCAGCCTGATGACTTCCAGTCTGCTGCCCAGCCTGATGACTTCCAGTCTGCTGCCCAGCCTGATGACTTCCAGTCTGCTGCCCAGCCTGATGACTTCCAGTCTGCTGCCCAGCCTGATGACTTCCAGTCTGCTGCCCAGCCTGATGACTTCCAGTCTGCTGCCCAGCCTGATGACTTCCAGTCTGCTGCCCAGCCTGATGACTTCCAGTCTGCTGCCCAGCCTGATGACTTCCAGTCTGCTGCCCAGCCTGATGACTTCCAGTCTGCTGCCCAGCCTGATGACTTCCAGTCTGCTGCCCAGCCTGATGACTTCCAGTCTGCTGCCCAGCCTGGTGACTTCCAGTCTGCTGCCCGGCTTGATGACTTCCAGTCCGCTGCCCAGCCTGCTGTGCCAGTCTGCCAGCCTGCTGTTCCTGTGCCAGTCTGCCAGCCGCTCGTTCCTGTGCCAGTCTGCCAGCCGCTCGTTCCTGTGCCCGCTGCCCAGCTCGATGACCCGGAGCCCGCTGCCCAGCTCGATGACCCGGAGCCTTTATCTGCTGCCCAGCTTGATGACCCGGAGCCTGCTGCCCAGCTTGATGACCCGGAGCCTGCTGCCCAGCTCGATGACCCGGAGCCTTTGTCTGCTGCCCAGCTCGATGACCCGGAGCCCGCTGTCCAGCTCGATGACCCGGAGCCCGCTGCCCAGCTCGATGACCCGGAGCCTGCTGCCCAGCTCGATGACCCGGAGCCTGCTGCCCAGCTCGATGACCCGGAGCCTGCTGCCCAGCTCGATGACCCGGAGCCTGCTGCCCAGCTCGATGACCCGGAGCCTGCTGCCCAGCTCGATGACCCGGAGCCTGCTGCCCAGCTCGATGACCCGGAGCCTGCTGCCCAGCTCGACGACCCGGAGCCTTTATCCGCTGCCCAGTTCGACGACCCGGAGCCTTTATCCGCTGCCCAGCTCGATGACCCGGAGCCTTTATCCGCTGCCCAGCTCGATGACCCGGAGCCTTTATCCGCTGCCCAGCTCGATGACCCGGAGCCTTTGTCTGCTGCCCAGCTCGATGACCCGGAGCCTTTGTCTGCTGCCCAGCTCGATGACCCGGAGCCTGCTGCCCAGCTCGACGACCCAGAGCCTTCGTCTGCTGCCCAGCTTGATGACTCGGATGTACCCACCTCTCGGTTCAAGCCTCCCATTGCCCAGTTAGTCACCCTGGACTTTTCCCGGCAACGGATAGTTAGAGCGTCCGGAGGCCGCTCCTTTGAGGGGGGGTACTGTCAGGAAAGGTTCCATCCGCTGGTGCTATTTATATTCTTTCTTGCAGTGCTGCGTCCCACCAGCAGGGGTCTCCTGGCAGTTCGGAGCTGTCAGGGGAACTTCCCCCTGCTGGTATATCACCTTTGGGACGCAGTACTGACCTCCACCAGCGGATGGACCCTGGCAGTGTGGAGCACCTGGCCCTTGCTACGTTCAGGTGTGACCTGAACACAATCAACACTCCCTATTTATACCCGGCAGGTTCAAACAGAACTTGCCCTGGTATCCGTCTATCAACCCGACCCTGAGCCTGTTATCTGGACCCTGTACCTGTTGTCTCCCTCCTGGACTTCTGATCCGATCTGATCCATCCTGACCTGATCCCTCTCCTGGACTTTCCCTTCCTGTTCATTCCCCGTCCGCAGCTACTTCCTGATTCCCTGTGTATGACCTCGGCCTGGCCTGTTTATGATTCCGGTATTTCCCTTGCTGTACATATTGTCTTTAGTGTTATTTTTGTCACTGTGGATCTTTGTTTGTTGCACTGAGCTTGTTGAAGGTGGTGGGGTGTTACCCCCTCTTCTTAAATAAATCACCCTTTTTACCTATATCTGTTTGGATTCCTCTTTTGCAATCACACAGTACTGGTCTATTTCTAATCACTGACAACTGGTGACCCCACAATAGGGATAAAACTTTTTCACAGAAGGGAGTTTAATAAAACACATGGCCACTCATTAAAATTAGAAGAAAAAAGGTTTAACCTTAAACTACGTAGATCCCCTTTTTTAACAGGGGCCTGTCAGAGATCTTCTGTTCCCAGTGATCGGGAACAGTGATCCCTGTCATGTCCCAATGATCCCATCCCCCTACAGTTAGAATACACCTAGGGAACACACTTAACCCCTTGATCGCCCCCTAATGTTAACTCCTTCCCTGCCAGTGTAATATTTACATTGATCAGTGCATTTTTATAGCACTGTTCAATGTAATAATGTCACTGGTCCCCATCAAGTGTCATTTGGGGTCAGATTTGTCCGCCGCAATGTTGCAGTCCTGCTAAAAATCACAGATTGCCGTCATTACTAGTAAAAACAATAAAAAAAAAATCAAAGTCCCTAAATGTATTCCATAGTTTGTAGATGCGTCAACTTTTTTTTTTTTACCAACAATATGTAGAAGAATATATATTGACCTAAACTGAATAAATGTGTTTTTTATATTTTGTTATGTATTATAGCAAAAAGTTAAAAATGTTATATTTTTTTCAAAATTGTCACTCTTCTTTTGTTTATACTTTATAGTGCAAAAAATAAAAACCGCAAAGGTGATCAGAAACCACCAAAAGAAAACTCTGTTTGTGGGAAAAAAAGGACATCAATTTTGTTTGGGTATAGCGTTGCACGACCGCGCAATTGGCAGTTAAAGTGATGCAGTGCCGTATCGCAAAAAATGGTCTGTTTATTAAGGGGGCAAATCCTTCCAGTCGTTAAGAGGTTAAATTGAGTGAAAGCCTTTTACAATGCAGAAGTTGAGTGGTCCTCAAAAGGTCTTTTGGAAGATCTCTTTTGATTTTTTTGACTGCACACATCAGTCTTCAACAGGTCATGAGCTTTGTCCACTTTAGAATACTCTTCTATAAATCTGCAGTAGTATCCACAAAATCCAAGGAAAGATCGTAAAGCCCCATGCACACTATGGCCCGGATTCACAGACCGCAGGCGCACATTACGCCGCCGTAGCGTATCCACTGTACGCTACGCCAACGCAGCGCAGAGAGGCAAGCATTGAATTCATAAAGTCAGTGCTCCCAATGTTGCACCAGTGTGGCATGGGTTTCAAAGGCACAGGCCAGCGTAGGTGGAAGTGGGCGTGATCCATGTAAACGAGGCGTGACCCCATGCAAATGATGGGCCGAGTAACAGACAAGTACCTTTAACAAACTGTGCATGTGCTGTGACGTGAACGCATCTCCCTGCGCATGCTCACCACCACGTCGGAACAACTGCCTAAGGTACGCCGGATCACTGTGTACGCTGTTAACGTAACCTACGCCCAGCCAGACACACGTCCAACGTAAAATACGCCGGCTTGTGTTCCATGGTGCAGACCTGAGCATGTCTGTTGCTGAGTTACACCTCCTTTATGGGGAATAACTTTACGCCGGACGTACAACTTACGCGCACCGCTCGTAGCCTGTGTCGGGCGCACGTATGTTCGTGAATCGCTGTATTTACCTAATTTGCATGTTTCAATAGGAGCGGCACCATGCACCCAGCCTAAATGTACGCCCACCCTACACCGGCGTAAGCAAGTTACGTCGGCGGGGTGTATCCCGGTTTTAGGTGCATCTCTGTTTGTGGGTCTGGCGCACAGATACGACGGCGCACATTTGCACTTACGTCAGCGTAACTTGTTATCCAGGCCTATCAGTTTTCCTGCAGGTTTTTCTCTTCAGGTTTACCAAAACCATGTAGTGCAAAGGCCTGCCTTATTGCATACGAATTGAAACTCTTATGCCGCATACACACGATTGGTCAAACTGATGAGAATGGTCTGATACGCCTGAATTTTGCCAAGATACGACCGACGTAAGTCTCCTACACCTTCGTATCTTGGGTGCATATTTACGCTGGATTCACGAACGTACGTACGCCCGACGCAGTAATCTACGACGTTTACGTAAAGCGTTTTTCGGCGTAAAGATAAACCACCAAAAAGGTGGCGCATCCCATGCAAGGTATGGACGTCGGAACAGCTGTCGTTTTTACGTTGTTTACGTAAGTCGTACGTGAATGGGGCTGTGACGTTCACATCGTAGGCAGTGTTCGACGTGTATCTTAGGCATTCTATTCAACGTGATTCTGAGCATGCACGCGCATGCGCCGTTCGCTCGGCCGATCATTTACAGTTTCACGGTTAAGTTAAATGAAGCACGCCCACTACCTGCCTACTTTGAATTAGGTGGGCTTACGCCGGCCTATTTACACTACGCCTGCGCAACGTACGGCACGACTGCTTTGAGAATACTGTTCTGGGCTCCCTGTCTTAAGTCGGCGTAGCACATATGAGATGCGCTACGCCGGCCAAAAAATACGCCGCTGTACCTGAATCTGGCCCATAGTGTGTATGAGGCTTAAGTGTAATTTGCTGAGGCTGAGGCCAAATCTCTACTGCTTTACCTTTGGCTGGATCAGTGTCTACTCAGTGGCACATAGGTGACTAATGACCTTCAGAACTTGCACTTGCCTGCTGACAATTTCAGTCCTTATTCTTCTAGGCAATGTAATACTCACATACAAACACAATAATTTCACCGAGGTGCACAAGAAAGTCTGTGGGTACCAGATTACCCAAAACCATTTCCATTAACCTTTAAATGTTGCAGGTGAACCTGTTATGCCTTGTGGCATGCAAGTAAATTAATAGAAGCACAGAGGACATATAGATGTAGCACCCTGGTGTTTAGGCAGGGTTTCTTCTACATTTACCTGCTAATTGTTGAGAAGCTCGCTGGGAGACATATTCTGCCGAGAAGCTCGGTCGTGTGTACACTTTCGACAAAAGTCCCGTCGGGAAGCTCGTCGAGCCAAAATAGAGAGCATGCTCTCTTTTTCCTCGTTGTTTAATGAGGAAATTTGGCTCGACGACCTTTTCGACCGCTCATCGGGAACCTCGTCGGGCGGAACGATGAGTTTAGCCCGACAAGGTTCTCAGACGTGTGTACGCGGCCTCAGTCTCTAATGCTGCAATTCTCTCTTTAGCCACTAGGTGGTCAGGTACCTGGTGGCATTAGATATGAGAAGGACAATGCAAGGTCAGATTTTGGGTATATGGGGTATCTCAGCCAATGGGCAGGGGTTTTCTTGAATCCCTTGGCCTGCTGGGAGAACCTATATATTCAGGTGGAGTCAGGTGATCTGTGTTCTGTGCCACCTGGACGGCTGTCTGGGTGGATGTGTGTTGTAGTGCCCGGGCTGGTAGGCTGGAGATTGGGCCTATCCCGGGCACATCTGGCTGCTAGGCTGTCTGAGGGCCTATCCAGAATCAAGAGAGCAGCGCAGGGTTGGGAAACCAAAATTTATGGTTCTGCTGGCCGGAAAATCTGTTGTGGTCGGGGGTAGAGGAGAAGCTGTCGTCACTAAGGGACCAACCACCTTATTACGTTGGACCACAGTGAGTAACTGAAGCAAGCACCAGAGCAGCATTCTCACCAACCGGGGACAGTGAAGAATTGGGAAAAAGATAAGGGGCCAGATTCACAGAGCCCTTACTCTGGTGTTAGACTGGAGTAATTTCAAATTTCGCGTGTTTTTTACCTAGTCGGAAACCTCAAACCATGAATAGACGGCTGCGGGCTTCAATTCGACTGGATTACGTGTTCGTACGCCTTCGGATCTACGCTGCAATAAAATTGCGGCCACTGGGTGGACTTCCCGTCGTTTTCCGCGTTGGGGTATGCAAATGAGCTTTTGCCCGCGATCCCCGAAATTACGATCTTCATTCGCAATCTCTTACGGCACCTTTAGTCATCTTTTTTTTGCGTAACACTATACCAGCTTTTGCTGCTCTAATATTAGACAGCCCATGTTAAGTATGGCCGTCGTTCCCACGTCGAATTTCTACGTTTTCCGACGTCTTTTATTATTTTTGACGTAAGTCGTCCGGGAATAGGAATGTTCGTAAACGACGCTACTCAAACAACGAATGACGTAACGACGTGATTTCGCGCAATGCACGGCGGGAAATTTCAGAACGGAGCAAGCGCAGTTCGTTCGCCGTGGGGACGCGATTAATTTAAATGCTTCACGCCCCCTAATCGCGTATTCCGATTACGCGGCGAGAAATAGACTACGCCGCCGTAGCGTACAGGCAAAAATCTACCAGAGTTCGGTGTAGAGCCTGCTAAAATACGGCAGCGTAGAGTATTTTGATTACGCAGCGCAATATTAAGTGTATCTGAATCTGGCCCCAGGTACTTTAAGGCATCATAAAAAAAAATATATATATATTTACACAGTGTAGGAGAGATTAGTAGAACAGATGAGCTGACTGTAATTGTTTATACAGTACACATCCCTCAACAGAGAAAATGTATGGCTTTCTGAGTTGTCCACAGTGTGCCTATCTGGTCATTTCTTTGCTCCCATGGGTGTGATTGCTTCTCACTCCTCATGTATTAATAGATCCTCTTTATTGAGACATGAATGTCTAAATAGACAGCAATTAAACAGGCAATCAATCATAGAAAGTGAAAGGGTTAAATAACATTATTGGTACATTTCTGTACTGTAAAATAGAATTGCTTTTGCCAAAAAATTTAGTGATCTGGTTTTATGGAGAACAAGGATAATAGCAGATGGTCACAGCAAGCAATGTACCACTTATCTGTACAAATATCATAGAATATCGGCTGTGTGCCCAGAGTCCTTATACATATTTTTGGTGAGGAAAAAAAGGTAAAGCTGCCCTATCAGTAATTTTATAGAATTAAAGCCTGTTATAATACATTTCTGACTTATCATGATATACAAAATTATACTTTTGCAATGAATTGTATAGTTTACCAGTAAAATATATATAGTTATTGAGCTTCAGCCACAGGACAGAATAGGCATGATAGGAGCATCTTGAGAAAATGATGTCACCGCTGCAGGCAGACATAGAATTTCTCTTCACTCCACCTTCTCCAAGTGATCACTCGCTGGGACTGTTGGAGAACGAATCGGCCCAAAGAACGAATTGGCCGGTACCTAGTCACGACGATAGAGATTTCCGGTGACATCGCGGCTATCAGCATGAGATTGGTGAAATTTTTTTCCCGATCTCATGCTTTCCAGCCTGGAGGAGAGATGCGTGGTCTTATTGACCCCGCATCTCTCCATAAAGAGGATCTGTCACAATATATTCCTATTACAAGGGATGTTTGCATTCCTTGTAATAGGAATAAAAGTGATCAAAAAAATTTAAATGTAAAAAAAAGTATAAAAATAAAAAATATTAAGTAATAAAAATTAAAAAACACCCCTGTTCCCGGTAGCTCGCGTTTAGAAGCAAACACACATGTAAGTCCCGCCCATATACGTAAAGAGTGCACTAGACCTCCTCTGTAACTCAAAAATAGTAACCTGTAAAAAAATTTAAAGCGTCGCCTATGGAGATTTTTAGGTACCGAAATTTGGCGCCATTTCATGAGTGTGCGCAATTTTAAAGCGTCACATGTTAGGTATCTATTTACTCGGCGTAACATCATCTTTAACATTATACAAACAAATGGGGTAACTTTACCGTTTTGCTGTTTTTTAATTCATGTTTATTTTCCCCAAAAAATGTGTTTGAAAAATGATTGCGCAAATACCGTGCAAGATAAAAAGTTGCAATTACCGCCATTTTATTCCCTATGGTGTCTGCTAAAAAAAGTATATAATGTTTGGGGGTTCTGACCAACATCTTAGGCCAGGTATTAGGTGCTGATGCTGAAGAATAGATGAACAAAGACGGTGGCTGACTTCTGCAGAAAAAGGAAGATGTGTTCTATTTAAAGGAAATAAATACCTGTTAATGTTATACTTGAGTTTACATACCTCTGACACTAGGCCTGCTTATGGAAAAAGAAGATTCCTGAAAAAAATAGTACCTATGATCAAAGGTGGAATTTGATATCTCACACAATTTTCAATTATTTGGATTTATTTAAATTACTGTATTTATCAGGGTATACCGCGCGCCGGCGTATAGCACGCACCCCAAGCCTAGAAGGGAAGTATAAGGGGAAAAAAAAAATACTTACATTTTAAATGCCCCTCGTCGGTGTCTTGCCCGGCGTCCATCGGCAGGCTTGTCCGGCGTCCGTCTGCAGCCTTGGTGGTGTCCTCCCCGCTTCTCTCGGCTCAGAGTTTGCTGTCTCTGAGCGCTGCCGACATAGACCGAGCCGAGCCGAGTGTACCGGAGTGTACTGCGCACTCGGCTAGGCTCGGCCACGCTCGGCTCCTCTTGCATAAAGGCTAGGAGGCGGGACAGGGCGTGACCGCAAACGGAGCCGAGCGTGGCCGAGCCTAGCCGAGTGCACAGTACACTCGGCTCAGCTCGGTCTATGTCGGCGGCGCTCAGAGACAGTGCAGATCGGCGTATAACGCGCACCCACGATTTCCCCTGATTTTAAAGGGAAAAAGTGTGCGTTATACGCTGATAATTGTTTCTGGGTTGTGTGGAAATTGGTTACCAACCCATTATAACCATGCATAATCACGTGTTGTGCTGACACATGCATTTGCTGCATGGAAATCTTGTTTATTGAACATCCATTTTCTCTACAATCATGTTTATTTCACCTATAACTGTCCAGAATTACATTTTGAATACAATAATGTTTGTTTTATATGTAATTAACAGCAGAGCTTTAGGAAACAGCACAGGCTCCTCCGCCCACTAGATACCACAATTTTTTGACATTGTTGATATTTACACAGACAACACAGTACATACAGTATATGTGATTTAAAGCTAAATTCTAGCTATTTTCCTACATATTTATAGCTAGGACCGATGTAAGTATATATATATTCTAAACCTTGCGCTAAAAAAATACAACCCTCGTGAAAACAACAATATAATAGAAAACACAAGGAAAATAGCTCAATGTGCAATTAAAAAAAATTATGAATTAAATAATGAATGCAAATTGTGCAAAATAGTTCAATATTGCAATCTCAGTGGATGGATAAATGCTCAATTCAGAGAAGCATTTATCCATCCACTAAGATTGCAATATTGAACTACTTTGTACGTATTTCATTTTTTGGCAATTTTATTGGTATATTTATTAATTGATTTATTAATTGATTGTCTGGCACGTATATGAAGGTGTATGATGTTATCATTATTGCACTTTATCAAGCCTAGATGAGCTATTTTCCTTGCACTTTCTATTATATTGCAGTTTGCACGAGGGTTGTATTTCTTTAGCGCAAGATCACACAAATATATCCATTATCCACGTGTAAAGTGAACACTAATGCCCTGTACACACGATCGGTTCGTCTGATAAAAAAGGGTCCAATGGACCCTTTTCATCGGATGAACCGATCGTGTGTGGGCCCCAATGTTTTTTTTCCCGATAGAGAAAAACGATCGTCTGTGGGGAAATCCATCGGTCAAAAATCCATGCATGCTCAGAATCAAGTCGACACATGCTCGGAAGCATTAAACTTAATTTTGTCGTTGTGTTTTATGTCACCGCGTTGGGCATGATCGGATTTTGTAACTGATGGTGTGTTGACAAGACTGATGAAAGTCAGCTTCATCGGATATCTGATGAAAAAATCCATCGGTCCGTTTTCATCTGATGAACCGATCGTGTGTACAGGGCATAACAGATTTTGCTGCTAATTAGCTTCCAGCCTTGAGCCCTGGCTCACACTGATGCTACTTTGAAATCGTGCTTCTTTACTTGAAGTAGCGCGATTTCAAAGTAGCAAGGTCAGCGCGATTTCAGGTGCTACTTGATAGACATTTGTGTGGCTTCATACACAGATGTCTATAGAAATCGCACCTGAAATCTGCAAAAGTAGTGCAGGAACTACTTTTGCAAATCGGTGCGGCGCCGCAAAATCGGTGTCGCACCTATTAGAACAGTGCCATTGCCGCCAATAGGCTGCGACTTGTCATGCGATTTGATCTCTCAAATCGCATTACAAATCGCTCCAGTGTGAACCTAGGCTCAGAGTCACTTTTTATTTACTCTTGAGTAGTGAGAAAGACACATTACCATATATTCTAAACTTGTCCAATTTCTGTATAAGCGCAGAATTAACGTAGTAATCTGCCCTTCAGCGTAGTAACCACAGCAGGGATACCTTGTATTTTTCTTAATTAATACAAGGCATTCTCTGATTGGACGAGGTGGAGATCATTTCAGTACTGCCATTCCTTTCCACCTTGTCCATTCAGAAAACGCCTTGCAATCTTTGAGTAAATGTAAAGAATTCCCTGAAGCGAGACAGGATCTGCGAGACAGTGATTTTCTGCTTCTAAAGGAATCAGCCATGTATGTAATATGTCACCTTATACTGGTCCAATCTGGACCAATGTAACTATCCAAAAATATCCAAATTACTATATAGTTGGTAGGATGCCTTTAAATTAAACCTGTAAATAACACCAAAAATCCAGACAAGTATATCAGTTAAAGAGGAGCGTGCATGCAACCTTTCCCACTGGTTGCATCACCAGAATGCCAGTCATTTACTAGAAACCCTCCTCTGGATCACTGGGAAACTGGCACTGCCCTGGAGAGTCAGGCTCCTGGTCCTCCACGCCACTTAATGGTTCCCCCCAGCAACCTCAACATCATTGCTGTATCCTGTAATGGGTGAAGGTTAGCAGGAGCAAATATTATTAGTTGCAAGGGACCTGGGAAATCCATACTCCCAAAAGTGTATATTTCCCGGTGGACTTCAGCAGATGGATCATTTGAGTTGCTTTTTACAGCATTTTAAGAAGAATATATTAAGAGTAAGGCCACGTACACACGATCAAATTTGTCCGCTGAAACTGGTCCGACGGACCGTTTCAGCAGACAAATCCGATCGTGTGTATGGGCTAGCGGACATGTCTGACCGGCGGACAAATTTTAAACCATGCTTTAAAATTTGTCTGCCGGCGACATGTCCGTCGGATATGTCCGCTGGTTAGTACACTAACCAGCGGACATATCTGCCCGCACAAGCGTCGTATGGATGCGACGCATGCGTGGAAGTTTTTTACTTCCTGGTGTGGTGACACGGACCGTTTCCATCGGACATGTCCCTCCGTGTGTACGCGGCCTAAGGTGCCAATTTTCAATAAATGTTTGAGGCCGCGTACACACGATCGAATATATCTGCTGAAACTAGTCCGCAGACCAGTTTCAGAGGACAGATTTGATCGTGTGTACGGGCTAGCAGACAGGTTTCCAGCAGACAAAAGTTTTAAAGCATGCTTTAAAAATTGTCTGCTGGAAAGCCGTCTGTCGGATATGTCCGCTGGTTAGTACGCCTAACCAGCGGACAAAAATCCCCCGCATGCGTCGAATGGATTTGACGCATGCATGAAAGTATTTTACTTCCTGGTTCGGTGACGTGGCGGCATCAACGTCACCGCCGCGTCACCGCGATGTCTGTCCGCTGGGATTTTGGTTTGATCGTGTGTACACAGATCAAACCAAATTAGCCCAGCAGAGATGTCCGATGAAAACGGTCTGTCAGACCGTTTTCATCGGATAAATCTCCTCGTGTGTACGCGGCCTTAAGGATCTTGCACAATGAGGAGTCCTCTTTTTATATATTGTATGCCTGCACACCATGATCCATGAGCGCTGCAGTAGGAGGCAAGCCATCACAGCGGGAGTACCCAGTGCATTCCGTGGTGGGATAGTCCCCCCCCAAGAGGCCTAAAAGCACAGTTGAGTACAACCTATCTGGTGAGTGCAGAACCATATAGCCTCATAAGAGGTGGATTAAAAGTCACTGTTGGAGCACAGAGCACAAGAGCACTTTTAAAGACTTTATGTGCACATGTATAATCACGTGTCACTTTATCGTTGTGTTTTTAAGGTCCTCCGAATTTTTTTTTTTTTAAAAGCCAACAGCTGCAAATACTTTTAATAAATGAACACTTACCTGTCCATGTCGGCAGCAGAGGCTGAGCGATCGCTCGTCTCTCGGCTGCCCCTGCCGCCATCCACGGTGAGGGAATCAGGAAGTGAAGCATTGCGGCTTCACTGCCCAGTTCCCTACTGCGCATGCGCGAGCCGCACTGCGCACCCTCACTGGCGAAGCATGCGCTCCTTTCTCAAGCCTTTGGTTTGTGCAGCATGCGCTCCTTTGGTCAGGCTTGAGAAAGGCGTGCATGCTCCGCAAACACGTTGCCTACTGGCTCCCCCACATTACCTGAAAGTATTGCCATCCATCTGACCTGCCTACTAGCTCCCCCACATCACCTGGAAGTATTGCCATCCATCTGATCCAGCGTCCATCCATCTGATCCAGCGTCCATCTGGAACTGACGTCACAGCTCGGCTCCCAGTGTGTCAGAGACAGAGGAAGCGACGGCATCCACCGCCGCCAACCGCTCCACAACACAGCCGCATATTGGTGATACATGTCTAATCTCACCAACGTTTGTGAGTAAGCTTGCTGCTGTTTTTATCCAATAAATGTTACACTACTTATTACACTTAGAGTGACGCCTTTGTGTTTTCGTCATCTGCCTTCAGATTCGCTTCCAATCTTCACTAGGCTGCCTGCAAGTGTTTTATTACGAACTCAAAGGACTATATCAAGAGTCTAAAGTTTTAATTAGCTCATGAGCTCACATGTTTTTATTTGTTTTAGCTGCATTTCCACTGCTGCTGGTGCTAGCGCTTAGGGCTCTTTCACACGTCCGTTCAGTTCGTCTGTTTTTTGGACGTCCGTTAACGGACCTCAATGCTTCCCTATGGGTTAGCGTCCGTTAGCGGATGAGCATCCGCTAACGTCCGTTAACATCCGTCTGCGGTAAGCTCCGTTTTTTTTGGACGGAAGAAAACCCTATTTTTCTTTCGTCAAAAAAACGGAACGGACGAAAAACGGACGATCCGTTTACCATCCGATCCGCTAACGTCAGTTTTTCATCAAAATATGAAAAAAACTGATGAAAAACGGACGGAAAACGGAACGGAAACTGATGTAAACGGACGAAAAACGGATGAAAAAACGGATCAACTGAAGGGAGAAAAAACTGATCTAAAAAACTGAACGGACGTGTGACAGAGCCCTTAGGCTGGGTTCACACTACGATTTTCCCGTCCGTCAGCCGCATACGATTTATATGAAAAAACTTATGCGGCTGAAACGGATTGAACCGTACGTAAACGTATGCGTTTATAAAAAACGCATACGTTTTTGGAATTAGTGTCATTTAATAAATAAAGATTTTCTTGTTTTGAAAATGCGCATGAGCAGACGAAAAACGCATACGGTTTATACGTATGGAACCGCACCTATGTGCGTTTTCCATTGACTTTAATGTTAAAAAAAACGTATGCGTTTGCCATACGGTTTCAAAAACGGACTCAAAACCGTGGTCGAACACGGTTTTGTGTACTGTTAAAAAACGTTTTGCCAGCAAATCGTACGCACCCGGATGCATCTGAGTGCATACGATTTGCAATGCATTGTCTATGTATGCGTTTTCCCATACGGGCCCATACGTTTTCAAAACTGAAATCGTATGCGGCTGACGGACTGGAAAATCGTAGTGTGAACCCAGCCTTATGCCGCGTACACACGGTCGTTTTTTGCGATGAAAAAAAAACGACGTTTCTTGTGAAGTAAAAAACGACGTTTTTGAAACGTCACTTTCAAAGACGATGTTGCACACACACCATCGTTTTTTTCACAAAAAACGAGGTTACGTTCACCACACTTTTCCATTGAAGCTCGCTTCATAACTAGCTTCTGGGCATGCGCGGGTTGAAAACGTTTTAAAAGACGTTTTTGCTACACACGGTGACTTTTTGTGAAACAAAAAACGACGTTTTGAAAAACGACACAAAAAATTCAAGCATGTTGGAATTTTTTTTTGGTCGTTTTTTTTAAGACAAAAAAACGACGTTTTGCCCACACACGATCAATTTAAATGACGTTTTAAAAAACTTCGTTTTTTTTCATCGCAAAAAACGACCGTGTGTACGCGGCATTACTCTCTCTTATGTGACTCTGATAGTTCTAGCAGCCCATGCCATTTACAATAAACAATCTTGCTCTATGTTCCCGTCTACCTGCATAAGTTGAGCACTCACTTGATAGCTGAACTTCTGAACTTTCCTTCTAAGACAAGGTTGCTCTTTGCACTTTTTACTGTGTTATAGAACCTACCATGGGAATTGAAGCTTTCAATTAGGTGTTGTAAATAATAAATCCAAGCAGTCACTATTTCTGAACTGTATGAACAGCATTTTTTACTCGGGACGAGCAAAAACATTTTTAGGATCCACTGATTTGCCTGTTTTTTAAATCGATTCACACATCACTATTCATAAATGAGACTCATGTAAGTGTGTTTTGTTCACATTAGCCAGGCTTTGCATTCCTATACAAGCATATAGGAATGCAAAGCCTGCGTGAAGCAGGTTAAATGCAGCCAGAAGAAGGTCGATTGCAGGTCAGATGCACCTGTCAAAAAATTCAGAAGGAATTTAAATTCATGCCGACAAATTCATCGACAATGGCACTTATTTATTTTTTTCAACTTATTTCATTTTTACTTTCATAGCTGTACAATGGATTTAGCTGTGAAAAGCAAAAAAGAAATGAAAAGGACTTTGAGGTGCCACACAACTCCAGAAGAAATGAATACTCGAGTGATTAAAACCCAAAAACTAATATTTTTTACTTGTTGCTATAATAAATAGCCCAATTAAAAAAAAAAATTTCTCAGTTTAGGCCGATACATATTCTTCTTCTACATATTTTTGGTAAAAAAAAATCGCAATAAGCGACTGGTTTGCGCAAAAGTTGTAGCGCCTACAAAATAGGGGACAGATTTTTTTTTTTACTAGAAATGGCGGCGATCTGTGCTTTTTATTGGGACTGCGACATTATGGCGGACACATCAGACACTTTTGACACATTTTTGGCGCCATTCACATTTATACTGCGATCAGTGCTATAAATATGCACTAATTACTGTATATAAATGTGACTGGCATTGAAGGGGTTAACACTAGGGGGTGAGGAAGGGGTTAAATGTGTATCCTAGGTGTGTTCTAACTGTGGGGGGAGAACGATCTGTGTCTCTATGTACAAGGAACACAGATCGGTCTCCTCCTCTCCAGAGACAGGACACTGTCTCTGTGTAAAACGGCAATGAGAGATGATCCCATATGTTTACATATGAGATCATCTTTCATTGGCCGCACAGATCGCATCGCAAACGGCCACTCTGATTGGCCGTTCGCCGCGATCTGTGATTGGCTGTGTCCAAGGGACACGGCCAACACAGAGCTTCCCCGCTGCGCACTCTGGAGCGCGCGGGGGGAACGCCTTATGGGGGCCGTCAATTGACGGCGGGTTGGCTTTTCAGGTCCGCGCTGTAGACGTCATTCGGCTATAGCGCGGGCCGCAAGTGGTTAAGCCGCGTACACACGACCATTTTTCATGTCGTGGAAAAAAAACGAAGTTTTTCTCGACGTGATTCTTGTCAAGCCTGCCTTGCATACACACAATCGTGAAAAAAATAAATTCTTGAGCCAAGCGAGGTGACTTGCAACACGTACGACGGCACTATAAAGGGGAAGTTCCATTCGAATGGCGCCACCCTTTGGGCTGATTAGGGCTGCAACTAACGATTATTTTCATAATCGATTAGTTGGCCGATTACTGTTTCGATTAATCGCATAATAGCCTTAAAATAAAAAATAGCATTTTACATTTTTTTTGGCCCAAATTTCCACAAAAACACATTACATGCTATTCTGCAGCTTCTACATTGAAGTATATTGAACCAAAAAAAAAAAAAAAATAGCACTGTTTTGCTTTAAAAACTCCTTGCCCTTTCCAAATACGCAGCAGCTAAAAAAAAAATCATGGATGTGAACGTGTCCCATAGGAAAACATGTAAATGAACTGTAGTGTGTTTCTTCAAAGAGCACCAAAAAACACAGAGGTGTGAACCCAGGCCTGAGATGTTTAGTAACATAAATGGGGTTAAAAAAACAAAAATAAGTACAAAAAGAGCAAAAAATCGCTACTGTAAGGGGTTCATTTTTTTTTACTGTGGGACAGTGAAAGTAATATTTACAGTAGCGATTTGCTTTTTTGTACTATAAAGGGCTAATTTTTGCTTTTTTAACACCATTATGTTACTGGCTGATTAATCGATTATGAAAATTGTAATCGATTAGTTTCATAATCGTTTAGTTGTCGATTAATCGATTAATTGTTTCGGCCCTAGGGCTGATTATGCAAATTTTCCTTCTCATAACTTGCTTCTGAGCATGCACATGTTTTACCTGTCAGTAAAGCGTACACACGACCACTTTTCACGACCAGAAAAACGACAACGTGAAAAACGACGAGAAAAAATAGAGCATGTTCTAAATTTTTTATGCCCATTTTTCACGTCAAGAGAAATGCTCTGGACTGTTTTTAACAACCAATTAAAAAAATTGCATTTTTCTCGTCATGAAAAACGGTCATGTGTACGCGGCATAAGAGCTTTATTCATACATATACATGTTATGTTGTTATAGAAATACAATAAATATGTTAGGCCAAACTGCAGTAAGGTAATTGCAGGTCTCAATGCATTTCACCGTTTATTGGCTTCATCAGGAGACCAAAAACATGACTCTGAATGATACATTAAAGCAGGGGTGTCAAACTGGCGGCCCTCCAGCTGTTGCAAAACTACAAGTCCCATGAGGCATTGCAAGGCTAACAGTTACAAGCATGACTCCCACAGGCAGAGGCATGATGGGACTTGTAGTTTCGGAACAGCTGGAGGGCCGCCAGTTTGACACCCCTGCATTAAAGGGTCACTAAAGGAAATGTTTTTTTTAGCTAAATAGCTTTACCCTAATGCAGTCCTGGTTTTATGTCCTCATTGTTCGTTTTTGCTGTAATCCTTCTCTGTTCTGCACACTTCCTGGTTGTCTGTTTCCTTATTTAAAAAGTACTGGGAGCTTCTCTCTGTGGTCTCTGATCAAGGAGGTGTGATTACTGTGTGTCTAAAACCCCTCAGAACCAAACACTGCCCTGTATTGGCTCTGTGGCGGCGTACACACGACCAAGGTTCTCGCTGGAAACCAGCGAGAACCTCGCTGGAAGCTGCATTCCAGCGAGGACCTCGGCCGTGTGTACGCTCTCGGCGAGCATCCCGTCGGGAATCCCGTCGAGCAGAAATAGAGAGCACGCTCTCTATTTGCTCGACGGCCCGCCTGGATGAATGGCTGGTTGCCATTCCCGACGGGCGGGTCGCCGATTTTGACGGCCGGCAGAGAACCTCGACGGGCGGAACGATGTGTTCTGCCCGTCGAGGTTCTCTGCCGTGTGTACGCGGCCTCAGTCTCTGTCCTTCACACAAGCATGAAACTAGATGAAAAACAAAACTGAAACTGCAGGCACATTATATGATTGATTTTTATCTATTTTTAATCATTTTTAAATGGAATCAGTTAACTATTATGTCTCTATACCCTGTAAACCGTCATTTCAGCAAAAAAATAAAGGTTTCCTTTACAACTTCTTTAACAGGTTTGTATACAACGTATAGCTTTATCTGGTCACGCATCTGCCATTCCTTCATGCTGATCAGACTTGATATCCTTTACTGTAAACTGTTGGGGGAAAAAAAGTCAGCTTCATCCAGCTCTTTTATATTTGCCCCACAGGACTGCTAAGAAACAAATGATATGCATGCTCTATAGTTATATCTATGAACCTGCCATGTTAGAATGTTAGAAGGAGATGAGTTTGTATAGCAGGAGCAAAGATGATAGCTGGAACAAAGGCTGATTATTCTTCCTGTCCTGGTGAGACATCATCAGTATCTGTGCTGACTGACAGTGCAAGCTCAGTGAATGCCATGTGTTTATGATCAGCTTGTAAAAACCAACACAGGCAATAACTGGGTCACAGGGTGATTAGTTCAGAAGATTAGGGTATGTTAGATATCAAATGTCCTTATTCTGCATGCAAAAAAAAAAAAAAAGCCACAGAGACAGTTTTATACTCAAACACAGAGAAATGAGGCTATGTATATTGTACGTGTATATTAATATCAAGTATATTGCTTTACACGCAGGATGCACAACACCCTTAGTAAATTGCATTATTGGTTTACCTACTAAAATGTCTGTCAATAATACCTTTATTATTCATATTTTTTTATAATTACATTTTCAAAATGTTTGAGTCTCTTTTCAGTCTGGTATATATGAAATACAGCATGCTGGCCATACACTGCCCAAATTCTGGCCATTTCCTGTTGAAATTCATACAGTAGGAGGCTCTGTTGGCACCGCCCAGCTCAATAAAAGTAGATTTTGCATAAAAAATTGCTTTATAAACAGTTTTGTGTACACATTTTATTAGGGCTGTTACTGATCAAAATTTTTGTGTTCGATTAATCGTTTTTTTTTTTTTAATCGATTAATCGACTAATTTCGATTAATTACAACGCACATAGAGATTCCCAGTGCAGCTCCCAACAACTGGAAAAATGGATAGCAGGATACAAAAAAACACACAAAGGCAGCGCTCGATGCGAATAGCTTTAAAACTTTTATAGTCTTCAAGTAGGTAACACAATAAATATTGCACTGGAGATAAAATCGATGTAGCTACATAAACTGTAAAAATGGTGCGAAAAAGCAGTCATAATAACATGTAGCCAAGTATGATACTGGTATAAAAATGTGTACAACGATACCACTGCTGAATCCAGATGATGTAGATATCCCATGAAGGGAATTATCACAACTCCCAATGGATGGTTGTAGAATCCCAGGTTGATAGAGGGACGTGTAACAGCCCTTGCATGTGGCAGATAGTAAGGTCCCCCCGGCATGCAGATATGAAGGCACAGCAAAGAAGCCCTTCAGATGGACACGGTAAGCCCCGCCGGTGTCCATGACATTACCGGATCTCCAACAGAACTCCCTGAAGGCTCAGAAGCCGGCGGAGAGATGAGTACCAATCAAAAGAGTTTTAATCGATCAAAAAGATTTTGATCGATCAAAAAAATTCAAGATTTTTTACTTTTTGTTATAAGAAAAATCAAATAAACTAAATTTTAGTCAAACATTTAGGCCAAGATGTATTTAGCCACATGTCTTTAGTAAAAAAAAAATCACAATAAAAAAAAAATTAGCTACCTAGCGGGAACAGCGACACTAATACAGCGATCAGAAAAATGATCGCTTAATGATGCTGGCAATAGGGAGTGAAAGGGTTAACTAGGGCGGTGATCAAGGGGTTAAAACTTTTTTAGGGGGGGTACGGGGCTACCCTGAACCTAACACTAACTGACTGTCACACTGATACTAAATACAGTAATCATACATGTATGATTACTGCATTCAGTGACACTGTGACAGGGGGGGAGGGGGGGGCGATCGTGGGGGTTAAATGTGTTTATGTGTAGTGTGTGTCAGTGTAGTGTTGTGCAGACTTACTGTGCGATGTGATCTCTCCTCAGCGGTGGATGAAAGAAACGCTGATGGGAGAGATCACATCACTTCCCCCTTCCTGTGTTTACACAGGAGGAGGAAGTGACACACAGGCGGGCGCGCGCATTGGCTGGGAGCGATCCGGAGGGGGCGGACAAAAACGAACCGCCGCCCCCTCTGCACGGATCGCTCGTACAGCCGCGGGGACCGCCGCATGTACCGGGGGGGGGTCCCAATCGGACCCCCGACCCACCTCAAGGCACCAACATATATATACGATGATGTGCCTGTCGGTGCCATTCTGCCGACGTAAATGTACATGCGGCGGTCCTTAAGGGGTTATTATCCGGATAATGGTGAAAATGTGTGTCTGACCTATAATTTCCCAGATAGCAAGAAAAACTTGCCACAAATTTGTGGGACAGTGGCAGTATTAAATTGTAAGTCTTGTTAACTTGCTGCACATTTTCACTGGCAAAATAAAAACTTTGCAGTGCACTTGAAGCACAAGTTCTAGTTGACACTTTTCCAATTTGTAGCAAATTTGTGTGGCAATCCTCTAGCAAGGACAATGTTGCAGTAGTGAGTTGCAGTAGTGAGTCTACAGCAAGAGCTATGCATGTTTAGAGCATGACAATTTAGCCACAGTGACCCCTGTGGTGGGATGACTATTGCACAACATAACTGAACCAGAACTTGTAAGAGACATGCATGATCTTCTTCCCGCACCCACGGCCACTATTTGAAAAGAGTTTAGCCATGCAGGACTCTGCCCACACAGCCACGTCATTCATTCATTCACACAGTTCTGTGAGTGAATGAACTACAAGTTCAGACAGCCTTTACAGCTGACAGGTTGTAGTTCTCAATGACCTACCAGGATGCAGTTGAGGTACTTCACTAATTATTCCTGTCATTGTGTAACTGCCTGTCCATACAAGGTACGAGCAGACAGCTTACATGAAAATCTGCAGAAGCCCTGCTGATCAGGGGTGCAATGCTCATCAGGCTCCTACAAAAAAAAATAATTGTAAATTAAAAATTTTTTACCTGCAAAAAAATATGCATTTATTATTTATTTTTTAAAAAGGTGAACTTATCCTGTAAAGGTTTATCGAAATATCATAATAAAGGACAAGACACATTTTCTTTCTCATATTTTTAATATTGTAAAAACTATAGAAGCTCTAAAGTGTAAATACTTTGAACTGACAATGACTCATGGCATGCCTAGCATTAATTATGTGTTTTTGTTATTATAAAACAACAGTGACAAGAACCTGTCAGTGGGGTTCCATGGTGTAATGGTTAGCACTCTGGACTTTGAATCCAGCGATCCGAGTTCAAATCTCGGTGGAACCTGGCATTTTTTGTTATATTTACTGAAATCTTTGTATGCAATTATTCAGACACAGGAGTTTAACATAAAAGTGATTTTACGCAAGATATAAAGCTTGGTTGTTATCCTGGAGGAGCGGGAGGGGACACCACCACCTCCCGCCGATCCTGCCAGGCCTCCCGTCCCACCGGGAGACCCAATCCTCGATCCGCCACTTCCGGTGGCTAGAGACATACTGGCACAAAGCCAGAGATGGCTTAGTTCTAGTCTTCTCTCTGTAAACACGGAAGCGACGTCACAACGTCACTTCCGGTTTATTCGGCTGCCAAAGGCAAAATACAGTATTCAGAATCGCCGTTTTCGTCGATCTGAATACTTTGAAGTGCAAACGAGTGATTTGGGGTCTTTTAGATGCCCGATCCCTCCATTAAAGAGTACCTCTCATCACTTATTACTGTCACAAGGGATGTTTACATTCCTTGTAACAGCAATAAAAGTGATCAACATTTTTTAGGTATACTTTTTCCATTGCACAATAGATAAGATTTTCTCTGGAGCATTTATATAAAGATATTTCCTTCTATTGGAAACTACAGATAACAGACTTTTGCAGTTAACAGACTTTTTGTCTGATTTATGATTACAATTAAAAGTTTTTATGTGCTTTTATAATTAAATTTTCAAAATGTTTGAATCTCTGGTATATATGAAATACAGCATGCTGCCCATACACTACTCGAATTCTGTCCATTTCCTGTTGAAATTCATACAGTAGGAGGCTCTGTTGGCACCGCCCAGCTAAATAAAAGAAGATTTTGCATAAAAAAATTGCTTTATAAACAGTTTTGTGTATACATTTTATAGTATAAATTTATTTGTAAATAGGGATGCGTGAAATTAAACATTTACATCAGAAAATCTGGATATTTTTCCAAAATGTTGCCATATGGGAAAATGCTTTGCAATTAACATAGAAGACGAAATTAAAGTGGTTGTAAACCACTTTTTTTAACTTTTACCTACAGGTAAGCCTATAATAAGGCTTACCTGTAGGTATAAAGAATATCTCCTAAATCTGTACGGTTAAGGAGATATTCCCCTCGCAATGCGCCGCTGATTGCAGCGGCGCATGCGCAGGGGGAATCCACGTGCGCGGGAGTGACGTCATTGCCGCTCCAGCCAATCACAGCGCTGGAGCGACGATACCCGGAAGACACGCCGAGTCAAGATGAGATCTCGCTCGGCGTGCACCAGGTAAGTTCCCTACACCTCGTTCCGAGGTAAGTATTTCATAATGAGCTAATATGCGGTGCATATTAGCTCATTATGGCTTTTCCCTTGCAGGTTTAAAAGAATAATAATTTTTTACAACCAAGTGGAAAATAAGGGGCGCTAACTGCTAATATATTAAGCATAAAATATACAACATTAAAGTGAACAATATAAGTGAAAATCGTGCCACAGCAATATATGAGCAAATATATGACAGAACAGTGAATACAATATTAGTGCAAATAACAATAGACAATAAATGTCTAAACAAAGTCCATCAAAAATTAGGATGTGCAATGATGTGCTGGAAAACAATTTTGCTCTTAAGAAGTGCTCTGTGTTAAATCTTCCAAATAAGATATTCCACCTTCACCAAAGTGCCACCTCAAGTGAGGATAGATGGTTTCTTACCCGATGGTGTTGACCTATTAATTAAAATAAGGTCAAATGAGCTCGAGGGTCAGCTGCTATCCGTAGGGGACTCGATTTCAAACCCAGTTGGTAATAGATTTCATAGAAGGAAAAGAACAGCTTCCATAGTATAAAACCTTTTATTATGGAAAAAATGCTATAGATACAGTGCCAAGTGGCCTCTTACTTGGAGTGGTGCCCGTGTTCCCGGCACTGAGGCTGTAGATATGTAGGGATATGGAGAGAGATGGTGAGGTGAGCTGGTGAAGCCGGCGTGCGTTCCACCGGCTTCACCAGCTCACCTCACCATCTCTCTCCATATCCCTACATATCTACAGCCTCAGTGCCGGGAACACGGGCACCACTCCAAGTAAGAGGCCACTTGGCACTGTATCTATAGCATTTTTTCCATAATAAAAGGTTTTATACTATGGAAGCTGTTCTTTTCCTTCTATGAAATCTATTACCAACTGGGTTTGAAATCGAGTCCCCTACGGATAGCAGCTGACCCTCGAGCTCATTTGACCTTATTTTAATTAATAGGTCAACACCATCGGGTAAGGAGCCATCTATCCTCACTTGAGGTGGCACTTTGGTGAAGGTGGAATATCTTATTTGGAAGATTTAACACAGAGCACTTCTTAAGATCAAAATTGTTTTCCAGCACATCATTGCACATCCTAATTTTTGATGGACTTTGTTTAGACATTTATTGTCTATTGTTATTTGCACTAATATTGTATTCACTGTTCTGTCATATATTTGCTCATATATTGCTGTGGCACGATTTTCACTTATATTGTTCACTTTAATGTTGTATATTTTATGCTTAATATATTAGCAGTTAGCGCCCCTTATTTTCCACTTGTTTATATGTATAATTCAGTACTCTGTATTATTTAGGGAGCAGCTCTTAGTTCACTTTTGTATTATTCCCCCCCCCCCCCCATTGTATTTTGGCGCGAGATTCCCCCAATCTTTTCCAATTTTTTACAACCGCTTTAAGTTGGATTTTGGTAATTTTTTGAAAGGGGTGTTCTAAAGGGCTTCATATCACTCCTGAGATTTACAGAAGCTCCTTATGGTAGAAACAATGGGCCAGATTCACAGAGCCCTTACTCTGGTCTATCTCGCGTTAGACCGGAGTACTTTCAAATTACGCGCGTCGTTTCATCAGTCTGAAGCCTCAAACCCTGAAACGATGGCTTCGGGCTTCAATCCGACTGGCTTACGTGTTCATACGCCTTCGGATCTACGCTGCAATAATTTTGCGGCCGCTGGGTGGAGTTCCCGTCGTTTTCCGCGTCGGGGTATGCAAATTAGCTTTTTCCGACGATCCACGAAGTTACGAGCGTCATTCGCAATCTCTCACGGCATCTGTAGTCATCTTTTTGCCGCGTATAGTTATTCCAGCTTTTATCTGGTCTAATATTAGACAGCCCATGTTAAGTATGGCCGTCGTTCCCGCGTCGAAATTCAACGTTTGTTTTTATTTTTTACGTAAGTCGTCCGGTAATAGGAATGTACGTAAACGACGTTAGTTCGCGCAATGCACGGCGGGAAATTTCTGAACGGAGCATGCGCAGTTCGATTGCCGTGGGGACGCGCCTAATTTAAATGCTTCACGCCCCCTAATCGCGTATTTCGATTCCGCTGCGAGAAATACACTACGCCGCCGTACGTTACGGGCCAAAATCTACATGAATTCGTCGTAGAGCCAGGTAAAATACGGCGGCGTAGTGTATCTCTGATACTCTGCACCAATGTAATTGTATGTGAATCTGGCCCAATGACTTCACCTGCTTAACCTTACTGCATGCGTTTCATCAAATGACATTGAGAGAACTCATAAGGATGAAGTTGGAATAATGGAAAAGAGATCATTTATGAAATGGATATTATTATCAGGATGTTTTTATCCTGTGAGAGATCTGAGGGTAATGGTGAAAATGTGTGTCTGACCTATAATTACCCAGATAGCAAGGAATACTTGCCACACATTTGTGGCAGTATTAAATTGTAAGTCTTGTTAACTTGCTGCACATTTTCACTGGCAAGTTAAATCTTTGCAGAGCACTTGAAGCACAAGTTCTAGTTGACACTTTTCCAATTTGTAGCAAATTTGTGTGGCAAGTCTCTAGTAAGTACAATGTTGCAGTAGTGAACCTACAGCAAGAGCTCTGCATGTTTACAGCATGACAATTCAGCCACAGTGACCCCTGTGGTGGGATGAGTATTGCACAACATAACTGAACCAGAACTTCCAGGAGACATGCAGAATGTTTGTAAAGAAATTTAATCAGGAGTCATGCAATAGAAAAAATGTGTGTCACCGGCGCAAATAAAACCTCATCCCTCTTATTATTCATTTGTATGGTGCAGTACAGTGTACCCCACCAGTGCTAGGGGGTATTAAAATAGTGAAAAAATAAAATGGTAACTGCGCCAACCTTGCAATGTATTGTTAGTATAGTGCTACTAAAACAATATTATTTATGAACAAAACTTTAGAGCAAGTAACAGTCTCTGTATGCCCATTCACATGTGCCCAGAGAAATACAGTGGGGATCGAAAGTCTGGGCACCCCAGGTAAAGATTTGTTAATTTTATTAATGACTTTTGCAGATGCCATTTTTTTGTTTTCTGTCATTTTGAAAGTGTAAATGATGGAAATAAAATCTAACTTTTTTTGACATATTATAAGAATGTCTAATCTGTAATTTGATGCCTTTTGGAGATTTTTCCATCTTTACTTGGCTTCGTTATGCACATTAATACAAATTTTTACCTGGGGTAACCAAACTTTCGATCCCCACTGTATATCACACCAAAAAGTCCCAGTGAACCTCTTCAAAGGTATTCAGTTAAATCATCATGTGTACAAATCCGTGCTATAAAGGAGTAGCTGTTAATCCACCAATTTGTGCTACCACCACCAACTTCTGAAGTGGGCACTCACCAGAGTCAAATTCATTATGGTGAAGCTGTGGGATAACAAAGACAGGTCCTGTCACACTGCTATTGCTTTGAGACAAGGGGCCCTGTCTTTGCAGAGTCTTTATATTACTCACCGCGTTCAACGTGACCCGGAAGCACGGGCGAACGTGTGATCATATACCACCAAAAGAAAGCTCTATTTGTGTAAAAAAAAAAGGACAAAAAATTCATATGGGTACAATATTGTAATTATCATTCAAATCATTCAAATTGTGAGAGCACTGAAAGCTGAAAATTTGTCTGGTTAGTAAGGGGGTTTAAGTGCCCAGTGGTCAAGTGGTAATTCATTTTTATCTTTTATTCACTCACATTAGCGTGACCTCTTTTTTTCCTACATATGAATATCGCATGCTTGGAGGAGTCCCAGAATACTTTTCAGTTTACATAATTTTTTCACTTTCACACTTTAGCGCATTAGTTTCCCCCTCGAGAATCTTCAGTAGGATTGCATAGAAATGTATTTTATCCACTTAAGACCCGGACCAAAATGCAGGTAAAGGACCTTGCCCCTTTTTGCGATTCGGCACTGCGTCGTTTTAACTGACAATTGCACGGTCGTTAGACATGGCTCCCAAACAAAATTGGCGTCCTTTTTTCCCCACAAATAGAGCTTTCTTTTGGTGGTATTTGATCACGTCTGCGGTGTTTATTTTTTGCGCTATAAACAAAAATAGAGCGACAATTTAAAAAAAATGCAATATTTTTTACTTTTTGCTATAATAAATATCCCCCAAAAATATATAAAAAAACATTTTTTTTCCTCAGTTTAGGCCGATACGTATTCTTCTACCTATTTTTGGTAAAAAAAAATCGCAATAAGCGTTTATCGGTTGGTTTTATAGCGTTTACAAAATAAGGGATAGTTTTATTAATTTTTTTTTTTACTAATAGCGGCGATCAGCGATTTTTTTCGTGACTGCAACATTATGGTGGACACTTTGGACAATTTTGACAAATTTTTGGGACAATTGTCATTTTCACAGCAAAAAATGCATTTAAATTGCATTGTTTACTGTGGAAATGACAGTTGCAGTTTGGGAGTTAACCACAGGGGGCTCCGTGACTTTGAGTGTTCCCTGTGTGTGTGTTTACAAATGTAGGGGGGTGTGGCTGTAGGTGTGACGTCATCGATCGCGTCCCCCTATAACAGGGATGACGCAATCGATGCTGCGGCCACAGAGAAGCACGGGGAAGCCATGTTTACACACGGCTCTCCCCGTTCTTCAGCTCCAGGGACGGATCGCCGCACTGCAGCGGCGATCGGGTCCGCGAGTCCCGTGGTCCCGGTCCTGGAGCTTCGGACCGGGACACGGGAGCGCGCCGCGGGCGCGCGCCCGTGACCCACAGCTGGGTACTAAAACCAATGTATATATACGTTGCTGTGCCCAGCCGTGCCATTCTGCCGACGTATATGTGCAGTAGGCGGTCCTTAAGTGGTTATACAGACATAGCATGGTAGACTTCCCTGTGTTCTATCTCCTAGCTGCCCATCAGGTCTTTATTCTAACCCCCTTACTGCCCATAAAAAAACACCTTTATTATGTCATTCAATCACTAATGCGTAAGACAGTGTTACATGCATAACAGAGAAGGTTCGCTAATTACATGTTTCATATTTCCATACAAACAATCTGTACTGTAACCTCTTATACCTTTTCCATTGCACAATAAATAAGCTTTTCTCTGGAGAATTTATATAAACACATTTCCTACTTTTGGAAACTACAGATAACAGACTATTGCAGTTAACAGACTTTTTGTCTAATTTATGATTGAAATTTCAAGTTCACAAAATGTTATGCTAAAAACTATTTGGAATGTACACATTGTATTTGTGGTCAAAATATAACATCTTGTTTTAATTTCTACATTGTATTACAATTATTTGTATCCTACTTATATTATTCTGAACCGTGTTAAAGTTTGTGAAGATCCTCATACATTTACTGATTTCTGTGACATATATTCACTATGTCCTCTTCATAGGAACTACTGTGTCACACATTTCACAGAGCCTGCCTTCTGAACTACTTTGATGAAGGAGTTTCGGGAGGTGGAGTCAGTACAGGAATCACTGCTTGCAGGAAGCAAGGTACCATGGCATATGTATTCCTTAGAAATTTTGAGTAAAAAGCAAAGGAGACTGCAAAGCATGCAGTGAAACAAGGGAGTTGTGGAAAGAGATGACCAGCAGATGGGCAGAGCTCACAAAATATAATATTTTACAAGTAAGCTTATATTGGATTGTCTTTATGCAATAATCTTTATAAAGGAAATCAATAGAAAAAGAGATGAGAGAGAGGTTCTCAAAAAGTGCAGTTCATTAGTAACAGTGATGCAAGAGTCTTCTTTACAATCCACCGTTCACCCTTATAACACCTCGTGAACACAGGAAGCCCCTCTCGGGGATGCACTTACCCCAAGGATAAGTATATATTGCCTTGAAATCACAAAGACCTTCCTTCTCTCTCTCAATATATACGTACAATTTCCAATCCAGCAAAATAAAGTGCGTGTGCTTCAGTGCTCATCATTCAAGAGACATAAATACCGAATGCAACTTCTGATAATTGTTATCATTAAAAAGTTTTTATGTCACAATGGACAGTATACGATTTCATATCATCTTTTGCCCAGTCTTGCCACACAGAGTTAATCCAGCTATGAGCAATCCTCTTTTATTGTTCAGTGAAATAAAACAGACTTACAGAGAAAAACCTTAGTCCATTCCACCCCCTTGCTGTGAGTGACAGGTTATTTACATATCTCATGCACTAGCCCGGAGACAGGCATTATTTTTTAATTCCCACCCCCACTCCTTTTCTGAAGTCATGTGGTTACTTTCCTGGATTTTGACTGGATGTAAGTGATCATAGCAGAATTTAGTGTAAGGAATACACAGGAAAAAATGCATTATGGGGAGCGGGGAGTCGAATGACATCACGACTCCACCCACAGAGCTCCAGACAACAGACCCACCCAAAGAATCTGCAGTTTTTCAGTTCTTATAACAGACAGAGGGGAGACATTTGACAGTTAAGGATACATGCAGGAGGCATGTATATCCTTATAGATCAGCACTATGGCAGTAGTTTAGAAAGGATGAGAGTGGCTTTACATCCACTTAGAGCTAAGTTTGAATTTCCCAAGTTTAGGACAGGCTTATTTTAGAAAGTCAAAGTCAAATGTTTCACCCGTTTTTAGGGTGGAACAGGTAACACGTTACCGCTCCCGCAGCCGCTGCCTGACCCCCCCCCCCCCATGACACTGGGCTGGGGATCTTCTCCCCGCACCCGCGGTCACTATTTGAAAAGAGTGTACCTGTGCAGGGCTCCACCCACACAGCCACGTCATTCATTCACACAGTTCTGTGGGTGAATGAACTACAAGTACTGACAGGCTTGTAGTTCTCAATGAACTACCAGAATGCAGTTGAGGTACTTCACTGCTTATTCCTGTCATTGTGTAATTGCCTGCCCATACAAGGTACGAGCAGACAGCTTACTTTGAAAGTCTGCAGAAGCCCTGCTGATCAGGGGTGCAATGCTCAGCAGGCTCCTATAAAAAAAATAGTAAATGCTCAGTTTTTTACCTTAAAAAAAATATATGCATTAATTTTTTTTTTTTTTTTAATGTGAACTTATCCTGTAAAAGTTTATTGAAATGGCACAATAAAGGACAAGACACATTTTCTTCCTCATATATTTAATAGTGTATAACCTATGGAAGCTCTCAAGTGTAATTACTTTGAACTGACAATGACTCATGACATGCCTAGCATTAATTATGTGTTTTTGTTATTATGAATCAACAGCGACAAGAACCTGTCAGTGGGGTTCCATGGTGTAATGGTTAGCACTCTGGACTTTGAATCCAGCGATCCGAGTTCAAATCTCGGTGGAACCTGACATTTTCGTTATATTTACTGAATTCTTTGTATGCAATTATTCAGCTTACATTAAAAGTCTGAAGAAGCCCTGCTGATCAAGGGTGTGATGTTCATCAGGCTCCTACAAAAACAAAAAAAAATAGTAAATGCTATTTTTTTTTTATCCGGAAAAAAAAATATGCATTTATTATTTATTTTTTAAAAAGGTTAACTTATCCTGTAAGGCCGTGTACACACAATCAAATCTGTCTGCTGGAAACGGTCTGCCAGACCGTTTCAGCAGACAGATTCGATCGTGTGTACGGGCAAACAGACGGATTTGGCCAGCCGACAGATTTGAAAGCATGCTTTCAAATCTGTCGGCTGGGAACCCGTCCGCCCGACATGTCTGCTGGTTAGTATGCTAACCAGCAGACATATCTGCTCGCACACGCGCCGAATGGTTTCGACGCATGCGCGGAAGTGTTTTACTTCCTGGTGCGAGGACGTGGCGGCGTCAACGCCACCGCCACGTCACCGACACGTCAGCGCGCTGTCTGCCAGCGGGGATTTTGGTTTGATCGTGTGTACACGATCAAACCAATACATCCCAGCAGACAGATTTGTTCAAATCGGTCTGTCCGACCGATTTGAACAAATCTATGTGCTCGTGTGTACAGGGCCTAAAAGTTTATCAAAATATAATAAAGGACAAGACACATTTTCTTTCTCATATCTTTAATCATGGCTTTTTTTCTCAAAAAATAGGTGTTGGAAATTAACCACAGCCACACAAAATCCCTCTCCTACACACACCCTTCAAATCACATCAAATATTGGGTGTGTTCAGTTAAATTTCACGAAAACAGTAGGAGGGTCTTAAAGGGGCATTAAATACCAAGATTGCATTACATACAGAGTGCAGAGCTCTCACTTGTAAACACAGAAACCAGACTTCTGTGTTTACAAGTGATTGTGGTGAGCAGGCACCAAAGGGTCTGAGCCAGAGGTAGCGGAACTGAGTTCCCCCAAGTTCCCCCTGAAAAAAAGCCCTGTCTTTAATAGTGTATAAACTATGGAAGCTCTCAAGTGTAATTACTTTGAACTGACAATGACTCATGACATGCCTAGCATTAATTAAGTGTTTTAGTTATTATGAAACGACAGCACTCTGGACTTTGAATCCAGCGATCTGAGTTCAAATCTCGTTTTAACCTGGCATTTTCATTATATTTACTGAAATCTTTGTATGCAATTATTCAGAAGCAGGAGATTAACACAAATGTGATCTTATGCAAGATATAAAACTACTTAACTCAACTTTTTCAGATATAATTTTAGGCATTTTTTGGTATGTATTTACACTCGTGCTTATTCGCACAAACTTATTCTCGCATTCTCATTTGGTATTATATGCAAATGAACGTTTTCAAATATTTGTGCACATTAATACACATTTGCGTGAATGAGGCATAAATAACTGACCAAAAATGCAGATTGTTAAATCAAAGAATAAAGGTGCTTGTTTATGCACCTGTGTACTGTATATTGGCACATTACTAATAATGGGCTGTATTTTAAGCTCACTAAAAAAAAATAAGCTATACTGAGCTTCTTCCTTGTCAAAATATCTTTATTTGGATAAGCAAAAGAGTTGTACAGGTGCAATAAATAAAAAGTTTTACAGAAAAAAGAGACATTGGAAATTCCTTTGTATATAAGCAGGAAAGTTGTTTCTCTCAAAAGGGGCATATTACACATGTATCGATTTTGCGTTCAGGGATGCGGCGGTTAGTTGAGAAACCGAGAGACTTAGTATGTTTTCCTGTTAATTGACGTAAATCAAACAAAACCCGGGAAGATAACATGGAATGGGACAGAATCGCATGGATATTTACAATGTTGTATAGGTATATGTATACATGTATATTAGCATATTTAAGAAACAGAAATCAAGCGGGGGAAGGGAGGGAGATGAGGAGGGGAGGGGGGTTGGGGGCAGGGAGTCTGCAGGAATAGTCAGAGATTCCTTGTCAAAAAGGTATTACATTGGCTGGGCCACCATGGCATCCATATCTTCTCGAATTTGGTGGTGGTGTCCATATCCATTGCCATCATTTTGTAATGGGTCATCGCACAGTTCATCCTCTTTTCCACTTCGCTTAGTGGGAGATTGGGGGATTTCCAGGCCTTTGCTAAGGTCTGTTTTGCGGCTGTGAGGAGCTAAATTATTAGCTTAAATTGTGTGTATGACAAATTGACCGGCTTTAGATTCAGTAGTGCTGTTTTAGGGTCTGGGGGGATGTTCTTTTTTGTGAGCGTATTTATTATGTGGAAGATTTCCTTCCAGAATGACTGTGCTTTTGGGCATGTCCACCAAATGTGAAGATATGTCCCTGGAGAAGAGCAACCCCTGAAACAATCTCCAGGATAGTCTTTAGTAAACTTAGCTATCTTAGCCGGCACTAAGTACCATCTGGTGAGTACCTTATAGTTTGTCTCGACTGCTAGTTCGTTCCGGGAAGCGGTCCTGGTGTTATTCCAGATTTGTTTCCAGTCGGAGGTTTCCAGCTCTAATCCCAAGTCTTCTTCCCACTTACGAACATATAGTAATTTCCCGGTATTAGAGGAGGAAAGCAAATGGGTATATATTGCGGAGATTTTCCCCCTGGCGTGTGGTTCGTTTTTGCAAACGTTTTCAAAGCTGGATATACGGAATGGTGAAGGTGAGGCATCAATGTATGGTTTGAAAAAGTTTTTAATTTGTAAGTACCTGAACAGTTCTGAGTGTGGTATACCGTATCTTTCGTGGATTGTTGGGAAGGGCAGGAAGGAGGTGGAGTCAATAAATTTGTGTATACATGTACAGTTTCTTAGCGACCATTCCTTGAAGGAGTTAGGGTATACCCATGCCGGATAAAATGCCGGGTTTTTATGGAACGACAGCAGTGGGATGTGTGGGGATTGTAGAGAGCTTTTGGTCTTTATTCTGTCCCATAAGGAGAGCGAATGTTTTGTGATGGGGTTGTTTATGTGCTTACGTGACTTGGGGGGGGACCCATAATACGTTGGATATTGGGGTGGGATCGCATTCTACGGCTTCAATCGAAACCCATAAGGGGGGTTCTTGAGTAGCGTGATAGTTCACCAAGATTGCTAGTTGTGCTGCTCTGTAATAATTAGTGATGTTGGGGTAACCCCGCCCACCATTGGCTTTGGGGAGGTGTAGAATTTAAGACTTTATTCTAGGTCTGCTGTTTTTCCAGATAAAATTAGACACTTTCCTTTGTATCATTCTTAAGTAGTGTGGCGGTATAGAGGTGGGGAGCACTCTAAAAAAGTAAAGGAGTTTAGGGAGTATCGTCATTTTGACGGCGTTAAGTCTTCCTAACCATGACAAGGGGAGATGTGACCATGAGTTTAAGAGGTTTGATAGTTGTTTTAGGAGTGCGGGGTAGTTGGATGAAAATAGGTCAGATAATGTTGCTGTGAGGCGTACCCCTAGGTAAGGGATGCTCTTTTCTGGCCAAACAAAGGGTAAGCCGTGCTTGGCGGCATTTAATTCTGTGTTTGTGAGTGAGATGTTTAGAGCGAGGCATTTTTTGGGGTTGATGACCAGACCTGAGAAGGCTGCAAACTTGTTTAAGATTGGAATTTGATTGGGGCCCGTTACTTGGGGAGATGAAAGAAATAGAAGAATGTCATCGGCAAACAGGCACAATTTGTGCTTGTAGCCACCTACCTCAATGCCTAAGATCGTTGGATCTGACCTGATTTTTTGCGCAAGAGGCTCAATAAGGAGGGCAAATAGTAACGGGGAAAGTGGGCATCCTTGCCTCGTGCCTCTGCTAATAGTGAAAGTTTCTGACTTGTACCCCGCGTATTTGACATAGGCTTTTGGTTTGTTATATAATTCCATGACCCACTTCATGAAATTGGGGCCAAAGCCCCAGTTTTGTAGCGCGTATCCCAAATATGACCATGATACGGAATCGAATGCCTGTTTGATATCCAAAGAAAGGAAGCACGCAGGTATTCCCCCTTTCTTTGTGAAGTGTGCTAGAAGATTTGCCCTCCTTAAGTTGTCTCCCGCTTGCCGATTGGGCATGAAACCTACTTGGTCGCGGTGGATTAGGGATCCAATTATTTTATTTAGGCGATTTGCTAATATTTTACCTAGTAGTTTGATGTCTATGTTTAACATGGATATTGGGCGATAGTTTCCGCTGAGGGTGGTGTCCGTGTGTTGTTTAGGGATCATACAAATGGTAGCTAAAAGTGATTCCTGTCTGAAAGATTTATGCTTTAGGAGGCCATTAAAGGCTTCGGCCAGTCTTGGGGAGATGAGTTCAACAAAGGATTTGTAATATCGGGCTGAGAACCCATCGGGACCAGGTCTTTTATTTAGTTTTAGTTCTTTAATAGCTTCTGATACATCTTCCGTGGAGATTGGTTTATCCAAATGATTTTTCTGGGATTCTGTCAAATGGGGGAGTTGGATTTGCGAGTAGAAGGAGTCGGCATCTGCTTTATTAAATGTATTTGCTTCTGAGTAAAGCTTTTTCAGGTGGGTGCTAAATTTCTGTACAATTTTATGGGGGTTACTGGAAGTGACGTTGTTTGCTAACTTCAATTTAATGGGGGTATATGATTTGTTAATAGAATTGAGCGTTCTAGCTAAGTATGACCCTGTTTTGTTGGCCATTTTGTAAAAGGTATGCTTGGATCTATTTAGGGTTTTATTCGCTGATTCTGTAAGGAATAGGTCATACTCTAGACGTGCTTTATCTAGGCGGTTTTTAGAGGAGGAGGAGTGGTCATTTTGGAAAGTTAAGAAGGCTGTGTTGAATTCTGTTTCTAGTGCTTTTGCCATTTGAATTTGTTTTCTCTTAAGGATCCCCATTTGCCTTTGGAGGGCACCCCTCAGCACTGGTTTATGGGCTTCCCAGAGTGTAAGAGCCGAAATTTCAGGGTTCATGTTGAATTTTAGGTACTCCTGAAGAGTTTGTTTTGATTTCTTGGCAATGGGCTGGATGCTTGAGTAAAATTTCTGGGAGGTACCAGGTGGAATCCTGTTTTTTGGGGATAGTAGACGCAATTGTTGTGCAGACTGCGTTGTGGTCAGACCAGGGAATAGGGATGATGTCCGAGTTAACAACTTCAGGCAGCATACCTATTGTGAGAAATATGTGATCTATACGACTTAGAGATTGGTGGGGATTGGAGAAGTAGGTATAGATGCGTTTTGCTGGGTTCATTTCTCTCCAGGAATCTACTAAACTATATTTGGTGAGAAGGTTGGGAAGTGTCCATTTAGCATGACGTTTTGGCTGAATGTATGGTGATCTATTTGGGAATGGAAGCAGAACTTGGTTTGAGTCTCCGCAAATCAGCAGGGAGCCCAGTTTATGGGCTTTGATGGTTTGGAAAAGGTGAGACATAAACGGCATAGGGTTGATGTTAGGGGCGTAGTAGGATACCACAGTGACTGCGGTGTCTAAGATGGATCCTGTCAAGATGAGATAGCGGCCTTCAGGGTCTTTTATTTCAGATAGTAAGGTGAATGGCGTGGTTCGGTGGAATGCAATTAAGGTGCCACGCTTCTTGGAGGAGGCTGAAGCTGTGTATACTTGCGGGTAGGCTGCGCTGAAATGCTTAGGGGTAGTGCTCGGGGTGAAGTGAGTTTCTTGTAGGCATACTACGTGGGCTTTTTTGGCCTGGAAAAGCCTGAATGCTTTTGTACGCTTTTGCAGGATATTCAAACCTTGTACGGTAAGTGTTAATAGATTCAAGGGTGCCATGGTAGCCAAACCAATAGACTCTTCTTACCGTGATTCATTGAGAGGTGTTTTCCCAGACCATTCCATGCAGACAGAAGGGGAGGAGAGGAGGGGGGGAGTCTTAAAAATTCAACCTTGAAAGAAAAATAAAAAACATTACATGTTACTGCACAAATAAACATCAAAGTACAGATAGAATGTACAGTGTTTGCCCGAGGTGGGGGAAAAGGTCCCCCGCCCAGGGAAAAGGGGCCTTCGTCAAACCCCCAAATAATAACCTGGGGGCCTGAGGTGGGCCTAGTGGGACGCATGTTTACCCAGAGTCGGAAAGCCGCCTACTGAGATGTGAAGTGTGCACCTCTGTGGGTGCACAATTTCCCTTTTTCACAGAGTATGAAGTAAACTGGGTATGTCATCGTATTAGGACATTAAGGGGTAAGTGAAGTTAGAAAAAGGATGCAAGTGGTCACACTTGGTGCTAAGGTGTTGAGGTTTTCCTGAAAAACCATTAGGTGGTTAGCAGCGTTGACTGTATGCTAAGAATGAGTGCTTGGTGTCAAGACCTTTCCTTGCTTGTTTGTAAAACAGCCAGGAGGGTGTGTGCAGTGCTTGTTGTAATTGAGGTACAAATGTTAGAATAAGGAGAGATAGAACACGAATGAGGACACCAGTGTTATCGTATGTATAAAAATGTGTGATAGGTGATTCAGCTAAGGGGTTGAGAGAGAAGGACCATCTCACGTTGGGGTAGGATTGCTATGGTGTGTGGGGTGCGAGTTTGTCATTTACCACCTGGTGTTGAGTTCAGAAAAGAAGGGGAGAAAAGGAGATTCCCAGTAAGATGGGCTAGAAAGAACAGATTCCAGTTAGCACGTGTGTGACCTAGGGAGGTGAGGGCAGGATATTTGTCACTTGAGGAACTCAGTCCATTGTGTCCTCTTGTTCTTGAGGCTGTGGTGTAAATCTGCCACGCTTGCTTGACTGATGGGAACCGCTATTCTGTCCCTGCTGCGGAGAGTTGTTGTGTGAGGATGCAGATGCTGTTCTTCTGCGTGTGGAGGATGCTCATGAAGAATTATCAATTAGCTTGAAGTCCAGAAGGGCCTGGTGCAACTGGTCAGGTGTTCTGCAGATGATTTTGGTACCATGAAGCGTGAAACGCAGGGAGAAGGGGAACCCCCATTGATACTTGATATTGCGGTGCTGCAGCTCTAGTAGAAGAGGTTTCATGGCTCTCCTCTTGGCGATGGTTAGTTGTGAGATATCGGTGAATATTTGATAGGTGTAGCTTTGAAAAGAGAGGGTGCCTTTTTCTCTTGCTGCCTCCAAAATTTGTTCCTTGGTTCTGAAAAAGTGAAATTTGGCAATTATGTCCCTGGGGGGACCATCTGCTTTTTTGGGGGTGAGTGCCCTGTGCACTCTGTCCATTTCTAACCTTTTCACCGGAGTTCCCGGCAGCAGTTCCTGACACAGTGCCAATATGGTTGCCTGTAGATCCAGAACAGATTCTGGGATACCCCTAAATCTCAAATTGGACCTTCTGGCCCGATTCTCAAAATCTTCCAGCCTGCTCTGTAAGGTCAGGTTCTCTTCTTTGAGCGCGTCCAGTTCAGTCAGGCATTCCTGGGTATAGGTTTCCATTTCATCCACCTTTTCTTCAAGGACTTCTGTGCGGTTCCCTAGTTCCCTGATTTCTTTAGTGAGGCTTGCGGTAATCTGGTCAGATGTGTATTTCAGGGCCTTATGGAGCATTTTTTCAAATTGCCTCAGTAAGTCTGAGGGGACCTCCTCCTTGTAAGCAGCGATTTTGTGTAAAGTCACTTGTGCCCTCCTCTTCACTATCTGTGGCAAAGTTAGTCTCAGCAGCCATTTGCTTAGCTGGTTTCACAGAGCGCTTCTGTACTTTCCCTGTGGGGAGCATCTCTGAGGTGACTGGCGCCTCTTTTGCGGCGCCTCTGCTCCGTTGGGAGCCGCTGTTAACGTTAGTTTTTATTTTGCTCCGTGCGCCTCCCAGCACCATTCTTCTCTCAGACACTCTCCCTCACCTATCAGTGATAGCTGAAAAGCGATAGAAGTAGCAGGAGTACAAACCATATAAAAAACTACTTAGACACATACTAACGGCAGCTAGATGCCTGGTAGCTCTTAACTGGAAAAAATCCACACCCCCGTCCCAGGAGGCCCTTTACGCTAGGATCAAGGACGTAGAGTTGATGGAGCGGATGACGGCCAGGATACGTAATGGCATGGATGCCCACGACGAGGTCTGGGGCGAGTGGCATCGGCGGGAGGACCCGCCGGGGGCGGACGAGGTGGCAGACGCGGTGACCTGATTCTCGCTTCCCTCTCTCCTCCTCTCTTCTTTTCTTGACCCTTCTCTCCTCTTATTCAATTTACTGTTTCGGTGTCACCGTTGACACCAGAGTTTGGAAAACGGTTCAAAATGCATAGTTTGTTGACACGACTGGCAGTAGAGCCAGCTTTCTGAATAAGGCCCAATGGGTCGGAGACTGAATCCCTCCTCTACCCATAAAGGGCAAGAGTAATACTGGTATTCTTGGATAACTGTCTGCTTTGGCTTCTGTTATTGCCTGCATTTATCTGTATCTTGTGAACTGTTTCATATAAATAAAAAAAATGTTAATTGGAAAAAAAAAGAAGTAGCAGGAGTAGACATAGGAGAAAGGATTCAACTTTCTTTCCTGATTTATCTACATACACCTACATCTGTATATACACCTATACACACACACACACACACACACATATATATATATATATATATATATACTGTATATATATACACATACATACACACACACACATACATATACATACACACAGACATATCTACCTGCACAGGGTGAGTCTGGGCATGTTAAGAAGGAGTTAACTGAATAGGGTAAGAATTTCCCTTTCAGACCTGATTGTCAGCTGAGCTGAACATGTCAGAGATGAGTTGTGTGTATGGAGAGAGAGAGAGACAGACACAGACAGCAGCATGATGTGTGAGAGGATCCATTGTTGGATTGTGTACCTACTGGGGTGAGCAAAACCATATCAAAGACTATAGCTCTGGCTATAGCCATGTACTTTGTCTATATATCAATCTGTTGGCTAAAGAGACTGAACCTTTCCTATCTCTGTACCTGTGTTAGAAGACAACCCTGTAGTGTCTTCTGTTTGTTTTGCTGAAGCAGTGAATAAGAAAGGTAATGAAAGACAAAAGAGGGTGATATAGGTAAAAGGTACAGGTGACCCTGTATGGCACAAGGGGCCAAGAGAGATAAAGCATAGCTGGCCCCTCCATATTCCACAAGCGCTGCAGTTATCAATTGTAAAAGCAGATTTCGTTCCTAAAGAGGAAACACTGCAGGGGCCCCAATAAGACCCACAGAAGGGGCTCCCAGACTATAGCGCGTTTAGCAGCCTGAGCGCTGGGACTTTGCACTGGGAGAGGCTCAACCCAGACGGCTACTGCACTGAGGCAGAGGGGGGACATAGTACTGCTTACTCTTCACTGGTGCGTGAGGTATGAGGAAAAAAAGAAGAATGGGGTGGCGGCTAACCATGCCTTAATTTATGCTATTCACTGGTCCTGAGGGAGTGGTCAAGAGGCGGAGCTCTATCACTAGTATGCTGCCATGTTGGCGTCAGGAAAAAAGAGTATGCAGTGATGATCTCGGGCCAGATCCACAGAGAATTACGCCGGTGTATCTACAGATACACCGGCGTAATTAGAATTTCCCGCCGGCGTGTCATTGTCCAGCCAATGTTAAGTATGGACGTCGGGACCGTGTCGTATTGGACGCCGTTTACGTCATTTGCATAACCCATTCGCGAATAGGGAATTGCGTATATTACTAACACATTGTTTTCATTGACTATTTGCGATGCGTTTTCACGCATGCGCACTAGGGTACGTCCACGGCTGGCGCATGCGCAGTGTAAAAAAAGTGTTGTTTGCGTCGGGTCATTCATAATTATACTAAACCACGCCCCCCACTAGTAAATTTGAATTACACCCGCGTACGCCGGCCCATTTACGCTACGCCGCCGTAAGCAACAGCGGCATTTCATCGAGGATTTGTAAAACGCCGCTGTGGCTTACAGCGGCGTAGTGTAAATGGGATACGCCACAAGGGCGTCCCATCTTTGTGGATCTGGCCCCTCCTTTTCATATTAATATGTAAATAAGAGCAGCCAAAAATAGGAGCTGGGGTATCCTATAGTTGTCAGTTGTTTTAGGTAAAGGCAAAAACAAATGTTTTGGTGTAAAAGTTTGTAGGCAAAAGACTTATCAATGCCACACATATTGTAATACTTACATATTTTTAGATGTACTTGTAGACATATAGATTTGTCATCATATCATGAGCATCTCTATGGGACATTTAATGCCATGGGCAACTTCACTGACCAAAAATAAGGCATGGGAGGCAAAAGGACAACCTCAGCATTGTAAGATTGCTTACCTTGGCTGTCATATCTCTCAGTCTGTTGATTGTTTTTTGACATGTAGTGTTTACTGAATGTAACCTCTGAAAATTGTTTTTATTATTCTGAAGTACCCATGTTTGGGGCAGGCCTTTTTTTTAGAAAGTCAAGTGACAAATCATAGCTCTTAAAGTGACACTAAAGGTTCAATTTTTTTTAAATAACAAACATGTCATAATTACCTCCACTGTGCAGTTCGTTTTGCACAGAGTGCCCCCAATCCTCCTGTTCTGGGGTCCCTCTGTGTCTCTTGTGGCTCCTCCCCACAAGAGATAACCCCCCTGGGAAGCTCTCTCCTGAGGGGGTTACCTTGCGGGCGCGCTCCCGTGTTATACACTTGGTGTCCATGGCCGCTGAGTGTATGACTTGGCCCCGCCCATGACACCCACGTCATTGGATTTGATTGACGGCAGCGGGAGCCAATGGCTGTGCTGCTATCAATCTATCCAATGAAGAGCCAAGAAGCCATTGAAATTTGGGGGTTCAGGTAAGTAAACCGAGTGGGGGGGGGGGGGGGGGGGCTGGGGGGTCCGACACTGCAAGGTGTTTTTTAACCTTAATGCATAGGATGCATTAATGTGAAAAAAAACACAAAGGTTTACAACCCCTTTAAAGAATAAGTTCACCTTTGGGAACATGTTACCTGTTCCACTGATTTTTAGGGTGGAACAGGTAACACATTACCGCTCCTGCAGCCGCTAACCGACCCCCCCCCCCAAGACAGTGGGCTGGGGATCTTCACCCCGCACCCACGGTTGCTATTTAAAAAGATTGAAAAAAAGTACTACAGCGTTACTAAACTAATATAAAGGAAACCAACAACAAAAATGCCCAAATGGTATAGCTGCATACAAAAAGGTGAACAAACCCAAATGATATATATAAGTAAAGTGATAATGCGCTGATACCAACTAATGCCGCTACCAGTGTACAGTGTATAACGTGCAAAATATATGTATAATCAAAAAAAAAGAATAGGAGATATCATCAAATACCACTAAATAAGTTTATAAATATGTAGCACCCTCTTACTTTCAGTATGGGCACTACGCTAAAGTTAGCTAGAATGGGAGAGCTACGTTGCTCCCATTCATGATTTATTTAAATTATGACCCCTGTCGGTCCAGAAAGGTCTCCTGGACCAATGTGCATTCTAGGGATGTGGTATCATCTCCGGCCAGCAGTTGGCGCCAGCGGGGTTTCTGGCAGAGCAAGTCTTCCCCAGCAGCCAATTAGAGGAGTTCTTCCCTCGCAGGGCATGCTGGGGAGGGGTATATCTGTGACAGGTGTCATGTGTTATAAAATCTTTGCGGGGTCCCGGTGCTGGGTGCGGCATCCACCTTCAGGGTGTGCGCACCTATGGGCCCCGCCGGCACGGCCCTCCTGGCCAAGCTTGCAGGCTTCATCGAGCCTCAACCGGAGGCGAAAGAGGACCCCAGTAATCCACTGGGTTCCAGGTTCCATTGAAACGGATCTCAGGCTGAGTGCCGCACTAATCGGGGATCTGGTGACCGGGATGTTACAGGTACGCATTACTGTCTCCCGGTGACCCGGGTTGGAGTCCATTGGAAGGATTCGCCCTTATATTCATCCATTATGGACCGTTGTTACTAAGGGCTGGATTGCCCATTCACATCCAGGCCTGACACTTCAAGTTCATCCCTTTATTCTCATCAGCCTTTTCTCCCTGAAATTGATGTTGGCTGTGTTGGCCTAGAAATAAAGCCTTGGAAAACTTTATTGAATGTCTGGACCTCCGCTCACTACTTTGTTCCTGTATCACACCCCTGGACAACGATAGAATTATGTAATGTGCCGAAAACCAACAATCAACCAGCGGCTCCTTCGGGGGTAGCGCTACAAATAATTTTAATCTGGATCCTTTTACAATTATTCCCCACTGGAGGCACCAACACACATATAACGTTTTTGTGTTGTATTAGGGTCTATTTGTGTCAGCAGATTTTTTATACATTTGTTTATACAATTTTAAATTCTAATTAATTCTGTGTATATTGTGTAATTAAATGTTTTTGTATTACATACACTCAATGTACGCAGCCGTTTCTCACTATGTGCCGGCAATGATGTGATAGGAGCCCCCTCCGCTGCTTTCCGTCAGGTCAAATACGCAGCAGACCAGATATAAAGCTCAGCTGCTGGCTGTCACCTGGCAACCCATGACTAAGTCACGTGCCGAGTGACGCAACGTGTGGGGGAGGAGTCTAGTGACGTGATCGACGAACAGCTGTTCACATGAGGAGATCACTGCACTGAGCGGCATAGAGAGGCTGCGTATACAGGCTCGTTGATCTGGGGATTCGTGAGAGCACCCGCATTATTGTCAGCTTTGTTCCCCGTTGTATCTACAATATTGCACCATATTCCTCTTCTTTCCTACTTTTTTATGAGCTGTGTTGCCCTGAAGTTATTCCTAGCGCCAGCGCCAGCCTGAGATAGGAAGTCTTGTGGAATTCCCCAGCTCATTGCAGGATCCCTCATCCTAATTATTGCACCATTACTGTGAACTGGTTTTGTGTGTGTGGTGGGGGGGGGGGGGGGGTGGGGACTGCCAGTAAGGTTATGCATTTGTTCACACTGCACTTATTTATTGGTATTTGATGATACCTCCTATTCTTTGTGTGCTTATTTGATTATACATGTAGCGCCCCCTTGCTTTTTGCATGGACGCTGCGTTTAAAACTAGTTGAACTGGGAGAGTTAGGTTACTCCCAGTTGTGATTTGTTTAGGTTGTTGACCTATGTCATTTTGGAAAGGTCCACTAGTTTAGACTGCATTCTGGGGATGTCGTTTCATCCTTGGCCGGCAGTGGGAGCCAGCGGGATTTCTGGCGGATGGAGTGTTCCTCAGCAGCCAATCGGAGAGGGTTTCTCCTTGTTGGGCATGCTGGGGAGGGATATATCTGGGACCTAGGTCAGGTCTCGGGGGTTCTTCTTCTTCACGTGTGCGGGGTCCCGGACTCGGGGTGCGCCATCCACCTTTAGGGTGTGCGCGCCCATGGACCACGCCGGCGCGGCCCGCCTGGCTAGGTTCCTGGGCCTTCCTCAGTCTCGGTCGGAGACAAGAATAAAGGGGCCCCAGTGATTTGCTGGGTCCCCGAAGCTTTCGGAGAGTCCCAGATGGGGATTCGGTGACCGGAATGCTGGCAGGTACGCTTTACTGCCGCCCAGTGACTTATGCTGAGAGACTACTGGGAGTATTCGCTCTGTTGGCACATTGAGTCTATCCAAATTAACGTGGCAGAGGCTTAGAGCCGGGCCTGTGAGAGAGACCCGTTCCTCCCAGTTAAGATTCGAGGTGGCGCCTCGGCTGCCAGGTTTGTGTGAGAGACACCTGTCCGGGGACACCTTACCCACTCAACCTCATAGGAGTGGCGACGTGTGAAAGTTTGTGCTGCTAAGGGCTGATCTGCCTTATCCAGGCCTGACATCGAAAGTTCTCTTCTCTCATCAACCTATTCTTCCTTCACCAAAGTTGATGTTGGCTAATGTTGGCCTGGAATTAAAGCATTGAGAAAATCTTTATTGACTGTGTGGACCTCCGTTTACTGCTAAATTCTTCTGGTGCATCCCTAGACCACGTGGGGTAACTAAATTTACCGATCCCAAATCAAACCAGCTGCTCCTTCGGGGGTAAGCCCTACATACATATATTTAGCATGTTATACACTGTACACTGGTAGCAGCATTAGTTGGTATCAGCGCATTATCACTTTACTTATATATTTGAAAAGAGTGTAGCCATGACCTACCAGGATGCAGTTGAGGTACTTCACTGATAATTCCTGTCATTGTGTAACTGCCTGCCCATACAAGGTACAAGCAGACAGCTTACATGCAAATCTGCAGAAGCCCTGCTGATCAGGGGTGCAATGCTCATCAGGCTCCTACCAAAAAAAAATAGTAAATGATAATTTTTTTACCTGCAAAAAAAATATATGCATTTATTAATTTTTAAAAAAGGTCAACTTATCCTGTTAAGCCCTGTACACACGATCGGATATCTGATGGAATCTGATCCGATGGATTTTTTTCGTTGGATATCCGATGAAGCTGACCTAGATTAAGGCTTACCTGTAGGTGTTTGCAATATCTTCTAAACCTACACGCTGTAGACGTCGGTTGCAGGCGCACTAAAAATGCCGGTTTTATGAATCGATAATGCCGGCTTTGAGGGCTCTCGCACGCATGCGCGTAGTGACATCATCCGGCCAACCACAGTGATGGAGCGGTGATACCCGGAAGTAACCTTCCTGAGAGATGTCTGCGGCCAGAGGGGAAGACGAGCACAGCTTTGGGGGCTTTGATCTAAGGTAAGTAATTCATAATGAGCTACTATGCTAGTCATACTAGCTCATTATGCCTTTGTCTTGCAGGTTTTTATTTTTAAATTCTGGGTTTACAACCACTTTAATAGTGTATAAACTATGGAAGCTCTCAAGTGTAATTACTTTGAACTGACAATGACTCATGACATGCCTAGCATTAATGATGTGTTTTTGTTATTGTGAAACAGTGATGAGAACTTGTCAGTGGGGTTCCATGGTGTAATGGTTAGCACTCTGGACTTTGAATCCAGCGATCCGAGTTCAAATCTCGGTGGGACCTGACATTTTCGTTATATTTACTGAACTCTTTGTATGCAATTATTCAGAAGCAGTAGTTTAACACAAAAGTGATTTTACACACGATATAATACTCTACTCTACTTTACTTTTTCAGATATAATTTCAGGCATTTTTTTGGCATGTATTTGTGCGGTCACGCATTTACGCACGCACTTGTGCTTTTTTATTCTGTATAATATGTGTAGCAAGGTCTCTGGCTTTGTCCAGTCTAATGAGGACCTCCAAGACCAAAGATAGCTGACATCCTTCAATATATGGTGGGTTGTGAGGCATAGTAGGTGCAAAGGTGGTGAAAGTCATTGGGCGCCACACACGTCTTGAATGTAAAAGAGGTTTTATTAATTTAACAGTCCTTTTTGTATTTAGGGGGAGGATGGGTTAGAGCCAGGACACCCTTAAGTAGATGCAAATTCAATTGGCAGACTCTGAGGCCCAGATTCACAGAGCAATTACGCCTGTCTAACTGGTGTTAGACAGGAGTAATTTCAAATTTCGCGCGCCGTATCACTAGTTTGAATCCTCAAACCATGATACGGCGGCTTCGGGCTTCGATCCGAGAGGCTTACGTCTTCGTAAGCCTTCGGATCTACGCTGCGATATTTTTGCGGCCGCTGGGAGGAGTTTGCGTCGTTTTCATGCGTCGGGGTATGCAAATTAGTTTTTACGGCGATCCACGAAGGTACGAGTGTCCCTCGCAATCGCCTACGTCATTTTTTGGCTACGTAATGTTAGAGGAGCTTTTTGCTGGTCTAACAGTGCGTAACCCATGTAAAGTATGGCCGTCGTTCCCGCGTCGATTTGAAAATATATATTTTTTTTTAACGTAACTCGTTCGGGAATAGGAATGTACGTAAACGACGCTATTACGACGTGACGACGTGTTTTCGCGCAATGCACGGCGGGAAATTTGCGAACGGAGCATGCGCAGTTCGATCGCCGCGGGAACGCGCCTATTTTAAATGCTTCACGCCCCCTACTCGCGCAGATGGATTGCGACGGGAGAAATACACTATGCCGCCGTAGTTTACTGGACAAAATCTACCTGAATTCCACGTAGAGCCAGGTAAAAAACGGCGGCGTAGTGTATTTCTGATACTCTACGAGAATCTAATTCTCTGTGAATCTGCCCCTGAGACTTCAATAGGAGGACAGCCATGCAGGCAAAGGCCCCAGCAAGAAGACACATCTGCACTTGCAGGAATGCTGTCTCATATGGTAGCAGTCTTTAACAGTTCCTAATTCAAACGTAACAGTCCTTTCAGCTTTACAACAACTGCCTCTTGTAGTTCTTCAACACTGAGCTCCCGGTCTCTCACTAGATCCTCTAATTAACTTACTCTGAATACCTTGAGCTCCTCCAAGGTTTGCATGGTATCCCCTCAAGCGTCACCCATTCTTCCCTGCTGGGTCCCTAGCTTGGCACTCCAGATAATTCTCAAGCCTCACCCCTGCTAACTGGCGAGATTCCTAGCTTGACTCACAAGACTGCTCTGCAAGCGTCTCCTCCACGGGTTGGACCCCTTACTTGATTACCGCCTGAAGTTTTCAGATTCTCCACCGTGCCCTTTCGGTGAGAATGTGGTTACGGTACTTGCTTCAGTTACTCACTGTGGTCCCTGGTAAAGGTGGTTGATTACTTTGAGGCAACAGCTTCCCTTCTACCCCTGACCACTGACAGATTCTCCGGCTGGCAGAACCATCACTTCTGGTTGGATTGCAAGCGGCAATCCCAACCCTGCGCTGTCCTATTACTTCTGGATTGGCCCTCACACATCCTGGTAGCCAGCCTGGCTGCCAGATGCCCCCAATCTCTGGCCTAGCACACGTCTTCCCAGACAGTAGTCCAGGTGGCACAGAACACAGATCACCTGACCCAGTGGCGGTGCGTCCATAGTGGGCGCAGGAGCGCCGCCCCTTTTCTCCTGAACCGTCACTCAAGTCAACAATACATAGATTCATGCATTACATTACACTATTTGAAAAGAGTGTAGCCATGCGGGGCTCAGCCCACACAGCCACGTCATTCATTTACACAGTTCTGTGATTGAATGAACTAAAAGTACTGACAGCCTTTACAGCTCATGGCTTGTAGTTCTCAATGACCTACCAGGATGCAGTTGAGGTACTTCACAGATTTTTCCTGTCATTGTGTAACTGCCTGTCCATACAAGGTATGAGCAGACAGCTTACATGAAAATCTGCAGAAGCCCTGCTGATCAAGGGTGCAATGCTCATCAGGCTCCTACAAAAAAAATTGTAAATGATAATTTTTTTGCTTGCAAAAAAAATACGCATTTATTTATTTTTTAAAAAGGTGAACTTATCCTGTTAACCTCCCTGGCGGTATGATTCTGTCTGGAATTACGTACCAAAAGCGGTACAATTATTTTGCATGGAAATTCTGCGTTTTATACTGTAGGCCTGCAATTTTTAGGAATAACTCGCTTAAATATGTCCAAACCAGAGTCTAGTAGACATCCCGGGTATGATAAAGTTTGAAACACAAAATCATAAAATTTATAATATAATAAATAACTATAAATAATTATAACAAATAATAATGTAATTATAATAAAAATTATTCACTAATGTAATCAAATCAAAATCACTGAAATTTGCTCAGTTGCAGAATTGTCGCTGTCATTACTTTTATTTTTTTATGACGAATTTTCCCACAAATCGCTAACGCTCAATTCTGCAAGTGATTATAATTTATTATCGCTGTTTTCTAGCTAATCTAAAATCTCTTTTGACATAAAGGGACACTTTTGGTTGCTATGGACAATATACAGTTTGCAGGGAGAAAAAAAATGTTTTTATTATGTAAAAGAACATGCAGGGCACTGGGCAGACCACTAGGGACAGGGGGGTGTGTATTTTTTACATACAGTACTGTAATCTATAAGATTACAGTATTCTGTATGTAATGTGTTTGTTTACATTTTTGAATTTGCCGCCGGTCTCCGCCCCCGTGCGCCGTTACGTCGCAGGAAACGGAGATCGGCGGCGCGCGGGCACTGTGTGAGTCGAATGGAGGACGCCACTCGCTCACACAGCGGGGATGCATCGCTGGATCCAGGGACAAGGTAAGTACAGTACCCCGCCTGGATCCAAGGTAAGCCAGCGCGCGCTGCAGGCTCTGCATATTGACCCCGAGCGCGACTCGTGGATATCGCTATTTACATGAAAAATCCAACCCGAGTCGCGCTCGGGTTTACCGGCAGGGGGGTTAAGCCCTGTACACACGATCGGATATCTGATGGAATCTGATCCAATGGATTTTTTAGTCGGATATCCGATGAAGCTGACATTCATCAGTCTGTTTTCATCGGACAAACCGATCATGTGTACACGGCTTAAAAGTTTATCGAAATATCACAATAAAGCACAAGACAAATTTTCTTTCTCATATGTTTAAAGTGGTTGTAGACCCTCTGTGGGAAGTTACACCTACAGGTAAGCCTAGATTAAGGCTTACCTGTAGGTGTTTGCAATATCTTCTAAACCTACACGGTTTAGGAGATATTTGCCAAAAAATAATACACCAATGACTATGGTGCATGCGCGCCGTAGACGTCGGTGCAGGCGCACTAAAAATGCCAGTTTTATGAATCGATAATGCCGGCTTTGAGGGCTTCCGCACGCATTCGCGGAGTGACATCATCGCCGCACCGGCCAATCATACCCTGGAGTAACCTTCCGGAGAGATGTCTGCGTCCAGAGGGGAAGGCAAAGGCGGCTTCGGGGGCTTTGATCTAAGGTAAGTAATTCATAATGAGCTAGTATGCTAATCATACTAGCTCATTATGTCTTTGTCTTGCAGGTTTTTATTTTTCAATTCTGGGTTTACAACAGTGTATAAACTATGGAAGCTCTCAAGTGTAATTACTTTGAACTGACAATAACTCATGACATGCCTAGCATTAATTATGTGTTTTTGTTATTATGAAACAACAGTCACCAGAACCTGTCAGTGGGGTTCCATGGTGTAATGGTTAGCACTCTGGACTTTGAATCCAGCGATCCGAGTTCAAATCTCGGTGGAACCTGACATTTTCGTTATACAAGATATAAAACTACTCTACTTTACTTTTTCAGATATAATTTCAGGCATTTTTTTGGCATGTATTTGCGCGCATTTTTGCGTATGTACGGTCACGCATTTACGCATGCACTCGTGCTTTTTCATTCTGTAAATGTGTAGCAAGGTCTCTGGCTTTGTCCAGTCTAATGAGGACCTCCAAGACCAAAGATAGTCGACATTGGGCGCCAGACACGTCTTGAATGTAAAAGAGGTTTTATTTCTTTTAACAGTCTTTTTTGTATTTCGGTGGGTTAGGGCCAGGCAAAGGCCCCAGGAAGAAGACACATCTGCACTTGCAGGAATGCTGTCTCATATGGTAGCAGTCTTTAACAGTTCCTAATTCAAACGTAACAGTCTTTTCAGCTTCACTTCAACTGCCTCTTGTAGTTCTTCAACACTGAGTTCCCGGTCTCTCACTAGACCATAGGTGTGCGAACAGGGTGTGCCAGGTGTGCCCAGGCACACCCTAATCACCCTGTGCAGCATAGATTCTCCCTACTGCCCTAGAACCTCCCTCGCACCGGTGCCGGATTCCCTCCTCTCCCGCTGGCTGTTTTTGAAGGGACGTTTTAGGATGAATGAGGGGGAAGGGGCCAGTAAATATGTTATTTATTGGCCCCTTCTCTTTCTGAATGAAGATAGTAAGCGATCCGTAGGTAGTGTTTGAGCTTTGGGGTGCACAAGCTAATGCAATAGGGTGCGCACACCTATGCACTAGACCCTTTAAATTCCCTTACTCTGAATACCTTGAGCTCCTCCAACGTTTGTGTGGTATCCCCTCAAGCGTCACCCACGCTTCCCTGCTGGGTCTCTAGCTTGGCACTCCAGATACTTCTCAAGCCTCACCCCTGCTAACCGACGAGGTCCCTAGCTTGACTCACAAGGCTGCTCTGCAAGCGTCTCCTCCACAGGTTGGACCCCTTACTTGATTACCGCCTGAAGTTTCGGTGCCCTTTCGGTGAAAATGTGGTTACGGTACTTGCTTCAGTTACTTACTCTGGTCCCTGGTAAAGGTGGTTGATTAATTTGAGGCAACAGCTTCCCTTCTACCTCCGACCACTGAGGCCGCGTACACATGATTGAATTTGTCCGCTCAAACTGGTCCGACGGACCAGTTCAGCAGACAAATCCGATCGTGTGTGTATGGGCTAGCGGACATGTCCGACCGGCTGACAAATTTTAAAACATGTTTTAAAATTTGTCCGCTCAGGACATGTCAGTCGGATATGTCCGCTGGTCAGTACACTCATGGATTCGACGCATGCGCGGAAGTATTTTTCTTCCTGGTGCGGTGACGTGGCGGCATCAAAGTCACCGCCACGTCACCACGCTGTCTGCCGGCGGGGATTTTGATCCAATGGTGTGTACACGCCATCAAACCAAAATCCGGAGGGGACATGTCCGCTGGAAACGGTCCGTCGGACCGTTTCAGCGGATAAGTCCCTCCGTGTGTACGCGGCCTTACAGATTCTCCGGTCGGCAGAACCGTCACTTCTGGTTGGATTGCAAGCCATAATCCCAACCCTGCGCTGCCCTCTTACTTCTGGATTGGCCCTCACACATCCTGGTAGCCAGCCTGGCAGACACAGATCACCTGACCCAGTGGCGTGGCTTCCATAGTGGGCACAGGAGCGCCGCCCCCTCTCTCTCTTGCACCGTCACTCAAGTCAACAATACATAAATTCATGCATTGCATCCATCTGAATAACAGCAGTTGGTTGGTTTTGGAAGTGTCTATCAGAGCCAGCTTCCCGATTACAGCCTGTGGGCTTTAATCGGCTTTCAAGTAGTTAACCAGGGGACGCACAGGGTGTGCGCTCCCTGGTTAACACTGACACGCGTCTCGGCAAATCAGGTTCACTGGGTCTGGTTACTGGTAACCTGATTGGCTGAAGCGACATCGAGGGCGGAAGAAGACATCGAGGGATCGTGGAGGGAGGATGGCCAGGCTGACTCGAGAAAAGTAAGTGCCGGGCGGTGGGACGACAAACTGGCGGTTTTTGAGGGGGCAAACTGGCGGCAATTGAAGGGCACAGTGGTGACAATTGATGGCATGGCACAGTGGCGACAATTGATGGGCACAGTGGCTGCGTTTGATGGCATGGCACCGTGGCGAAAATTGATGGGCACAGTGGCAACAATTCATGGCACAGTGGCTGCGTTTGATGGCATGGCACAGTGGCGACAATTGATGGCACAGTGGCAACAATTAATGGCACAGTGGCAACAATTGATGGCATGGCACAGTGCTGACAACTGATGGCATGGCACAGAAGCAACAATTGATGGGCACAGTAGCTGTGTTTGATGGGCACAGTGAGGCTACAATTGATGGTTTTTTTTTATGTTTGTTTGGGCCCCCCCAAAAATGTTGAGCACCAGCCGCCACTAACCTGACCTCACCCGAATATGTAGGCTCTCCCAGCAGGACAAGGGATTAAATAAAACCCCTACCCATTGACTGAGATATGCCATATACCTATAGCCTGACCTTGGGGTGCCCTTCTTGTATCTAGTACCACCAAGTACCCGGCCACCTAGTGGTAGAGAGAAAAGTACAACAAGGCCAAACTTAGGGAGAAATCAATAGATCTCTGTCAATCACCCAAGATAACTACTCCTGGCAAGTAAATGTGTGAGGAGCTCCCTGACTAAACCCCAGGGTGCTACATATGGAAATTAATATTTGTGCTCATTCATGCGCATTTGCGTGCATGAGGCATAGGTTACTGACCAAAAATTTATATTTTTCATCTTTTTTCTTTACTGAACAATGTGTGGTTCTTGTTTATGCGCCTGTGTATATAGTGTATATAGGCCCATTACAAATAATGGGCTGTATTTTAGCTCAGTAAAAAAAAAAAGCTACAGTATACTGAGCTTTTTCAAGCTACAGTGTCCAAGGGGCCTTATTAGTAGCTGTCTAGAGGCATCGTTCTGGACAGGCTCTAGAGTACATAAACCCTTAGACTGGCAGAGAAAAACAAAACTGTAATAGTACCAGTATAAGGAGTTGCTGACACCCTTAAATTACTAAACATAATTAGATAACACTAAAGATCAACTTGTCCTGTTGAATTGATTTATTTTGCCATGTTGAAGAGATGGCCTGCATTATGCCAATTTGTTCAAGGCAAGATTTCTCCAACATATGGCAGCTTACAGCAAAGTTTCTGTGCCAGTTATACAGTATGTTGGAATTGTTGTCTGGTAGGCTTCACCATGTGTGCTTTGTAGCTCTTACAGTTTATATTGCGTTTTGTCACCCTGTGCTCAAGCCATTTAACCACTTGACCACTGGGCACTTAAACCCCCTTAATAACCAGACCAATTTTCAGCTTTCGGTGCTCTCACATTTTGAATGACAATAACTCAGTCATACAACACTGTAACCAAATGAAATTTGTGTCCTTTTTTCCCACAAATAGAGCTTTCTTTTGGTGGTATTTGATCACCTCTGCGGTTTTTATTTTTTTCGCTATAAATGAAAAAATAACGAAAATTTTGTAAAAAAATAAATTTTTCTTCATTTCTATTATAACATTTTGCAAAAAAGTAATTTTTCTTCATAAATTTGGCCTAAAATGTATACTGCTACATATCTTTGGTAACAAAACAAAAACAATTGGATATTATTTAGTCTGGGTGAAAGTTATAGGGTCTACAAGCTATGGTATCAATTACTGAAAATTTATCAATTTGATCACATCTGATGTACTGACAGCCTCTCTCATTTCTTGAGACCCTAACATGCCAGAAAAGTACAAATACCCCCCAAATGACCCCTTTTTGGAAAGAAGACATTTCAAGGTATTTAGAAAGAGGCATTGTGAGTTTTTTGAAGTTGTCATTTTTTCCCACAATTCTTTGCAAAATCAAGATTTTTTTATTTTTATTTTTTTTCCACAAAATTTTCATATTAGCGGGTTATTTCTCACACACAGCATATGCATACCACAAATTACACCCCAAAACACATTCTGCTATTCCTCCCGAGTATGGCGATACCACATGTATGAGACTTTTACACAGCGTGGCCACATACAGAGGCCCAACATGCAGGGAGCACCATCAGGCGTTCTGGAACACCCAGACCAATTCTACATGTAAAAATCATCATTTATTAGCTCGAAAATTACATAGAACCCCAAAACATTATATATGCTTTTTTAGCAAAGACCCTAGAGAATACAATGGCGGTCGTTGCAACTTTTTATCGCGCATGGTATTTGCACAGCAATTTTTCTAACGTGTTTTTTTTAAATAAAACACTTTTGTGCTTAAAAAAAAAAAAAACAGTAAAGTTAGCCCAATGTTTTTGCATAATATGAAAGATGAAGTTACGCCGAGTAAATAGATACCCAACATGTCACCCTTCAATATTGCACACGCTTGTGGAATGGCGCCAAACTTTGCTACTCCCCATAGGCGGCGCTTTAAATGTTTTTACTGGTTACATCTTTTTAGTTGGAGAGGAGGTCTAGGGCCAAAATTATTGCTCTCGCTCTAACGTTTGCATTGATACATCACATGTGTGGTTTGAACACCGTTTTCATATGTGGGCGGGACTTGCGTGTGCGGTCGCGTCTGTATACGAGCACACGGGTACAGGGGCGCTGTAATTTTTATTTATTTTTATTATTATTATTGTTCATTTTACTTTATTTATTTTAGTTTGACACGTTTTTCCCCAAAAATAAATGTTTTGATTACTTTTATTCCTATTACAAGGAATGTAAACGATAGGAATATAGGAATAGGAATATAGCATGACAGGTCCTCTTTACAGTGAGATGTGGGGTCAATAAGACCCCACATCTCACCTCTAGGCTGGGAAGCCTGAAAAAAAAACGATCGCAGAGAATTGCGCAGGGAGAATTGCGCAGGGAGAATTGCGCAGGGAGTATTGCGCAGGGAGTATTGTGCAGGGGTATTGCAGAGTATTGCACCGGGGGTATTGCAGAGTATTGCGCCGGGGGTATTGCAGAGTATTGCGCCGGGGGTATTGCAGAGTATTGCGCTGGGGGTATTGCAGAGTATTGCGCCGGGGGTATTGCAGAGTATTGTCCCGGGGGTATTGCAGAGTATTGTGCGGGGGTACTGCAGAGTATTGAGCGGGGGTACTGCAGAGTATTGTGCGGGGGTATTGCACAGGGGGTACTGCAGAGTATTGTGCGGGGGTACTGCAGAGTATTGTGCGGGGGTACTGCAGAGTATTGTGCCGGGGGTACTGCAGAGTATTGTGCCGGGGGTACTGCAGAGTATTGTGCCGGGAGTACTGCAGAGTATTGTGCGGGGGTACTGCAGAGTATTGTGCAGGGGGTGCTGCAGAGTACTGGCCGGGGTACTGCAGAGTATTGCGCAGAGGGTATTGCAGAGTATGGCGCAGGGGGTATTGCAGAGTATGGCGCAGGGGGTATTGCAGAGTATGGCGCAGGGGGTATTGCAGAGTATGGTGCAGGGGGTATTGCAGAGTATGGTGCAGGGGGTATTGCAGAGTATGGCGCAGAGGGTATTGCAGAGTATGGAGCAGGGTGTATTGCAGAGTATGGCGCAGGGGGTATGGCAGAGTATGGCGCAGGGGGTATGGCAGAGTATGGCGCAGGGGGTATGGCAGAGTATGGCGCAGGGGGTATGGCAGAGTATGGCGCAGGGGGTATTGCAGAGTATAGCGCAGGGGGTATTTCAGAGTATTGCGCAGGGAAGGAAGAGTATTGCAGGGGTTAATGCAGGGATGGCTGAGCAGGGATGGATGGATCTGTGACTGCAATAGTCACAGATCGATCCCACAGTGCTGCTGCCACCCGCGCTCCCCCTCTCACACTGTACCGCTCGGTACAGAGAGAGGAGGGAGGAACCGGCGTCATCAAATGACGCTGGTTTGTTTACATGTGATCGCTCCATCATTGGACAGAGCGATCACGTGGTAAACGTGTCTGCCATCTTAGTGCTCCCTGGTGCCTTCAGTGGTAGCCACATTTCTTCATCATCCTTAGACCTCAGTACACTAACAGTGATGTTCAAAGTCTACACTACTACTTGTCATCCTCACTTCTTCATTTTCAGCCATCATTCTCAATACATAACCTGTGTATTGTAGCATATGTCACTGTCTGATGTCACTTTTAACACTTTTTTCAATAGAGTCATTTACAGGTATTTGCTAATTATTTGACACTGCTTACAGTCACAATTCCTTTTTATCACTCTTATGCCCTGTACACGCGACTAAAATAAACACGTCAGAATAAACTCGGATGTTTTTTCCGACGGAATTGCGTTCAAACTGTCTTGTATACACACGGTCACACCAAATTCCGACCATCAAGAACGCAGTGACGTACAACATTACAACAAGCCGAGAAAAATTAAGTTCAATGCTTCCGAGCATGCGTCGGAATTCCATACAGACAAACTAATTTTCTGATAGGAATTTTTTCTGTCGGAAAAATAGAGAATCTGCTCTCTATCTAAGTCCGTCGGAAATTACGAAGGAAAAAGTCACACGGTCGGAATATCTAATAAAAAAGCTCCCATCAGCCTTTTGTCATTGGAAATTCCAACCATGTGTACGTGGCATTAGGCTTAGTTTTCAAGGGATATAGAGGGAACTCCTGTGCTGTCTGTGGGCCTAAAATAAGAAGCTGATATAAAACACTGCTACAGACACTGGGGAGTCTGATCCTAGAAGACAATGTCAAAAATGTAAATAGTGGTAGTGTCTGCACTGTGAGAGTAACATAAGGGGCCTAAAAACGATTGGGAACCCCCAAAACTGAATGTGACAAATATTGGTCAGTGGGTAAGTGACTAGACTGTGAGGCAAAACAGAAAATCTATGTGATAACTCTGATGTGATATAATGCTATTAAGATTAATTCTGAAACAATGTAAATAACTAGCAAAAAATAAAAATAGACCGGATAAAACGTGCACATGAAAAAAAAAAAAACTGTGAGGCCCCGTACACACGAGCAAATGAATCTGTTCAAATCGGTCTGACAGACCGATCAGATTTGTCTGCTGGCTGTTTTGGTTTGATCGCTGTACACACGATCAAACCAAAATCCCCGCCGGCAGACAGCGCGGTGACGTGGCGGTGATGTTGACGCCGCCACGTCACCGCACCAGGAAGTAAAACACTTCTGCGCATGCATCGAATCCATTCGACGCATGTGCGGGAGGATATGTCTGCTGGTTAGCGTACTAACCAGCAGACATATCGGTCCGACGGGTTCCCAGCAGACAGATTTTAAAGCAGGCTTTAAAATCTGTCTGCTGGAAAAATCCGTCTGCTTGCCCGTACACACGATCGAATCTGTCTGCTGAGACGGTCTGTCAGACCGTTTCCAGCAGATAGATTTGATCGTGTGTACGCGGCCTCAATAGCAAGTGATCAAATAGCATCCAATGTGGAAAACTGATCAAACAATAAGTCCACTCGAGCCAGCAAGGCTCTAGAGAAAAGTCATATAAAAGAATGCATGTGTTGAAAGTCCCGCCACCAAATAAAGAGGTAACTTTCCATGAGAATCTTCAGTGAGAATCTTCAGTGAACTCACCTCCGTGTTTACAAGCAACTTACCTCACTGCTGTTAAAACAAACAGCGTAGATGGGGCACAGATCTGAGTGCTGGTAATCCTGATAGCAGAGGTCTCCCTAATGCTGCTGCAGTATCCTCAGAATCAGCATAGGCAGTCTCCAAGGGATCTGACATGTAAAAAAAATTATTCAGTTACATCAGCATCAGGTGCATGGTAGCTGGTGTTGATCCAAGCCTGATTCATTTTTATGAAGGTCAGTCGATCGACGGAGTCGGTGGAGAGGCGCACCTTGTGGTCGAAAGCCTCCAGCAGCACTGAATATGCGTTCTGAAAGAAGGTTAGATGCAGGACAAGCCAGTAGCTCAATTGCGTAATGTGCAAGCTCTGGCCAGTGATCCATCCTCAAGACCCAGTAAGCCAGAGGATTTTCGGTGGGGAAGGTGTCCAAGTCTGATGTTGCCCCTAGGTATTCCCTCACCATGTAAACCAGACGCTGGCAATGGTTGCTGGAATCGGTCATACCTTGGGGCTGCGGACTAAAAAATAGTCTGAACGCATTGGTCAGACGGCCACCTTCTCCACCACTCCTTCTTTGACTCACCGAAGCCTCAGCAACACGTTGTCCAGGACCAGGATTTGGTAATCCCCCAGGTTCTGGGAACGCGTTGCACAGACCTTTCTGCATAGCCTCCCGCAGAAGTTTCATCTTCTGCTCCCTCTGAGATGGCAAGATAAGGTCCGCAACCTTACTCTTGTAACGTGGATCAAGGAGAGTTAGTTTGGATGAAGTTCCACTTTAATTAAAGTAAGCAGAATGGCCAGCTTCCGTTGAAATGGCATGCTGGAAAACCAGCAGCCGACCGGCATCCAACCAGTGCTTGCAGCCAATGACTGCGAGCACTTATCAGTGTGTCCTGGCGGGGGGGTTGAACCCCCTGTCAGAACACGTATGTACAGCGGGGGAGATGACTGTACTGACTTTGGCTGTGTTAGTGCAGCGATCTGTGTTTTTTTTTTTCATTCAGTCCACTGGGTTGAACGAAAAAAACGAATAGTGTTTACCAGTCATTCGTTTTCTTCTTCTTCCTGATCTCTTCTTAGCAGTCTTTTTCTGACAACATGTTTTTCTTCATCTTACTCACCACTAGTTCCTAATTATTCTGCTTCTAGTTTTTTTTTGGAAAATTCTGTTTATTGAAAAGTTTATAAGAAGACAAACATTGAAACAAACAACTAAGGGTGATACAAGGTACACCCATGTCATCCGCGACCAACATGGTCCGATTGACAGCAACTATCTAACATAGAATACTGACTAACAACAATCTCTTAACCCCGCCCCCCTCCCCCCAACACCACCCAAAAACTCAGTCCACCACCCCGAGCAGCAGCATCAAAAAACAGGAAAAGGAACGAGAATCAAGCACACATTTCAGCTGAATCAAATTGGGATGATCAGATTAAACCTCCAATGCTGTAGCAGGACCAATCCCCAGCAGTTCTTCCCCCTCCCAGAACCTAGAGAACCAACACCATATGAGCCAACAATCCCCCTACCGCCAGAGCTGTATCCTGACCTAGGCCAACAAGGCCCAGGCCTAGGGCAGCACTTTGCAGGGGGGCAGCACGAAAAGAGTCCCCGTCGGCTTGCACTACACTGTTAGGAAAATGAGTGTAGTGCCCCCATAAAGCGGCCGCGCTGCTTCTAGTATGCGGGCGGCCGGCATTCCGCTTCCAATTTTGACCGTTTTGTCATCCTGGACCACAAACCTTCCTCACTGTGCTATATGATTTTGCTGCACCATCTACTTAAAGTATGCAACACTTTTACCATCCCTGTCCCATTGTGGAAAATTTCCCTTCACTTCCTGCTCTATGAGCAACCAGGAAGTAAGAGGAAATCAAAGTAAATTAAGGCAATCCATTGCCCCCCCCCCCCCCAGGCCCTCAGAACCAGTGTCCTCACTCGAAAATTTCAGGGCCGGTCTTAAACAACACAGGGTGTGGCCGTGACAGGAAGGGGTGGGTCATATTTAAATTAGGGGGTGCACAAGTTTAGTCAGGCCTAGGGCAGCAAAAAACCTAAATACAGCTCTGCCTATATCCAGTTTAGGCCCACCGCCCGGATGTGTACACTCAGCAATCCATATATCATATCCCACCCACCAGTTCCCTTACTATCCCGCAGTAGCATCAGAATTGTACCAGGCCCTCCAGACTTTATCAAACTTCTGGACACAACCCCTTGAGAGGTAGATTGCCTTGTAAAATGGCATCATAGAATTTATCAGGCACTTCCAAAAGGCCAAACCCGGCGGGGCAGGCGACCTCCATTTGAGCAAAATGGCCTTCCGCCCATAAAATAGAAGTATGTTCAGCAGTGTCCTGAGGGCCCTGGAAGGAACCACCTCCTCCACCAGGCCCAAAAGACACACTTGTACCGACAAGGGGACAGGCACCTGCAGCACATCTCCCAGACATGAAGCCATACCTTCCCAAAAATCCTTAATCTGCGGGCATTCCCAGAAAATATGCTTTGCATCTGCCGGTGAAAAGGAGCACCTCCAGCATTCCGAGGTAACCGACGGATACATAACCGAGAGCCTCGCCGGGGTATAGTAGATTTTATGTAGAAATTTGAAGTGTATTATCCTGTCTCTTGCCGAGACCAAGTGCTGAAAGGGACAATCCCACATGTCGTCCCATTCCTCACCTCCCTCTCCCACCTCTCCCTGCATTTAACCAAAGCCTTTGGCCGGCTCTTGAACATTTCTTTGTACGTAACAGACAAAGTCTTGGGAAGGTCATCTACCATGAGCATTTCCTCAAGAGTCGACTGAAAAGACTCAATCGTCCTCTCTTGAAACTGCGCCCGAAAAGCATGTCTGAGCTGGAGGAACCTAAAGAAATAGGAATTAGGCAGGTTGAATTTATCCTTAAGCTGATCAAAGGTGAGTAATGCCCCAAGACTAGTAATGTCTTTAAGAAGTTTGACACCCCGTGTCACCCACACCATCGGGTCCGGAAAAGAATAAAAATGAGACTGCCTGGGATTCTCCCACAGCGGAGTCTGTGGCGAGAAACCCAGATAAGAGGGGCATGCTAAACCCACTGCCTCGTCCCACACTCTGATCGTCGCCCGCATGGCCGACGTCAGCGGCAGGTCCGATCCCACCCCCCTATGCACTGCCAACCGAAGAGTCTCGTAAGACCCCAGGTGGGCCACCTCTAGCACCGTGGCAGAATCCCCTTCATCAGAGGTCAGCCACCTTCGAGCAAAAACAAGTTGACCCGTAAGGTAGTATTTCCTCCAGTCAGGCAGGGTTAGCCCCCCCTGACCCCAGGGTTCTTGAAGCACCTTGAGTCCTATACGAGGCACCTTGGGGGCCCAGAGAAAAGTACTGGTAATACTATCCAGCTGTCTAAAAAAGGATTTAGGGACTCTCACCGGGGCATGTCTCAAAAAGTACAAAATTACCAGAAGGATTTTCATTTTCAGTAAACTAATGCCCATTAGTGAGAGTGTAGGCTTCTGCCATGCCTGAGCCTTCTGTTTAACCACTTAAGACCCGGACCAATACGCTGGTAAATGACCCAAGGTGTTTTTGCGATTCGGCACTTTAACAGACAATTGCGCGGTCGTGCGACATGGCTCCCAAACAAAATTTGCGTCCTTTTCTTCCCACAAATAGAGCTTTCTTTTGGTGGTATTTGATCACCTCTGCGATTTTTATTTTTTGCGCTATATACAAAAATAGAGCGACATTTTTGAAAAAAAAACACTATTTTTTACTTTTTGTTAAAAAAAAATCAAATAAACTAAATTTTAGTCAAACATTTAGGCCAAAATGTATTTAGCCACATGTCTTTAGTAAAAAAAAAAAATCGCGAAAAAAAAAAATAGCTACCTAGCGGGAACAGCGACACTAATACAGCGATCAGAAAAATGATCGCTTAGTGACACTGGCAATAGGGAGTGAAAGGGTTAACTAGGGCAGTGATCAGGGGGTTAAAACTTTATTAGGGGGGGTGGGGGGGCTATCCTGAACCCAACACTAACTGATTTTACACTGCCTGTCACACTGACACTAAATGCAGTGATTAGATCACTGCATTCAGTGACACTGTGACAGGGGGGGTGGGGGGGCAGATCGCAAGGGGTTAAGTATGCCTATGTGAGTGTGTGTCAGTGTAATGTTGGTGCACACTTACTGTGAGGTGTTTCTCCCATCGCAGCGGTTGGAAATACCGCTGCGATGGGAGATTACATCACTTCCCCCTTCCTGTGTTTACACAGGAGGAGGAAGTGACACAAAGGGGGAGCGCGCGCATTGGCTGGGAGCGATCGCGGGGGGGCGGGTAAACGCCGACATCCGCCCGCTCGTCCCGGATCGCTCCCGGAGCCAGGGGGACCCCCGCACGCCGCGGAGGGGGTCCCGATGGGACCCCCGAACCGCACTTAGGCGGGGACGTAAATTTACGCCCTTGTGCCTGTACGAGCCATTCTGTGGCCGTATATGTGCATGCGGGGGTCCTTAAGTGGTTAAAAAAGGATAGTAAGGGCACCAGATTGAGCGTCAGGTAGTCAGCACTCCTTGCCGTGACCCTGGCCTGACCCCCAGGTAGGTAAAGGAGGAGACCCATTGCAAAGGCAAGCCTGGGTCCGCCCCCCCCCCCCCTGGCTCCTTAATCCAAGGGCAATATGGATGACTTACCCCAGTTCACCTTTAAACCAGAAAAAAACGGTAAAATCATCCAAGATTTTCAGGGCCGCTCGGAGCGAGGAACCAGGGTCCTCAAAGAAAAAAAGAATGTCGTCTGCATATAATGCCAGACATTCTTTTATACTGCCTACTCTAATAGCCTGGACCTCCGTAGATTCCCTAAGTGCCACCGCCAGGGGTATTCTGCTTCTAGTTTAATGCAAAACTGGTGGTACCATCATCTATAGCTCATTATAGTTAAATAGTAAGAGAAAATCTATGAAGATTCCTAACATATGGAAGGAAAAGGTGCATTAGACCTAAAAGAGGGACTCAACAAAACTAGAGATTTGAAATTGTTAACAGTTGTAGACCTAGAGGTTGTGGTCTACAGATTAGAAATATAAAAATAAGCAAGGGTGTACCAACTAATACTATAAGGGTAGCTTTAGATGTGCGTCTAAATCTCCCTTTCCTCTGAAGCCCAATCCGCTTTCAGATTGTGCTTCAGAGGCTACTGACAGGCAGTGAGGAAGTGATGTGACATCTCCTCACCAGCTCTTTTACCCCCTTTTTTGCTGGCAAACACACCAAACCACATACATTTGTGGCCCTTACCCCATTTACTTTAGTGTGCCGATCACTACATGTTGGGTAAACTTTGCCAAGGGTGCGAAGCGAAGCATTATGATCGTGGCATGTAAAACCCCCTGTGCACTGCCTATTGTATTTTAATGATGCCTAAGTAGTACTACTGTCTATCACAGTAAAATGTATTGAACAATCTACCATGGAAAGATTAATGTTTGTGAAGATGGATCAACCTGGATGTGCCATTTTCAGGTATTCACCTTATAGGAATTGACACTATGTGGAAAGGTACAGTTCAGCCTCCCTGCACAATAAGCACTCTTCAGCGGTGGACATGCAGACAGAGCAAAGGAGAAGGGGTACCCATGTTCCTCTGAGGCCTCATCAGGAGAGCAGCCCATTTTTCGAACGTCCCCAAGATTTGATCAATGAAGCCACTCTTTGAAAAAGGAAGCAAATTGGAGCTCTGTTGGAGTCCAGCCCATAATGAGTAGCGAAACAGTCGTTTCCACTATCCCTTGTGTTTGACATAGTATTGGAGGACCCTGAAGCCAACAGGAAACGTCTCCCCGTTCACTAAGCGGAGATTGCTCCGTCAGGACCCCAGAGGGATCCTGGCATGGCAGACATCCCTCCTATCCCGGAAGTTGCAGTGGAATGGTACTTGCCCCCTATAGAAGCCACATCTATAGAGTCCAACAGTCCTGAAGACACAGCCCCCACTGTTCTCCCTGAGAATAAAACTGCAGAATGGCGTAAGGAAATGGAGTGTTGGCCCACGTGAGAGTGCTATGCATGCCACGTGGGCAGTGGCACCTAAGTTGGAGGAGCAGCCTAAGTTTGACAATCCTGGTGAGGGTGGTTGCCCAATTCGATTTAGCTGAGGGCAGTTGCTAGCTAAGTACTCTGATTATGTTGTGTTCATTTTCTTTTGTGTGCCATGACTAGTTGTATCCTGTTTGTGCTTATTGGCTGTTGATGCCGAGCAGAGGATCTGCAAATTAAGTGTGGGGGGGGGGGGTGTAGGCAGGTGCAGCTGGCACTGTTCAATGACTGCCATACAGATAGAACAGGGGAGAAGCTGTTCAATTGGACACTGCTGCTCTCGACAACAGCAGTGGCTATCTTTAGTGTAGGGCAGTGCTAATAAGTAGCACTGCCCCTCAGCAATTCGCACACATTTGTGAAGTGACCAGGTCAGAGACAGTGTGTCTAGCTTTGGGAAAGGTTTCGGTGAAAGAGGAACTGCTTGCCTTTGCCGCTATCTAGGTGCCTTGTTGGCAGACCACCTTGCAGCCACCTCCTCTGTCAAATGCTGCCAGGCATTATAAATTGCCTTCGGGAATCCTCTGCAAAACTATTATTGCCTTGTTAGAACTTTTCTGTCAATACACATTACTGCAATCCTTGGTCTCCGTGTGCATTATCTTCTCTGGGTCCCACCTACAACTATACCACCATTACTGCATTTATCCTACATTATCCTCCCATCCAAGTTGCGTAAAAAAACAAAACAAAAAAACGGCAGTGCAAGTATGCAAATTTAACATATTTGCACTGTTTTTTTTTTTTTTTGGTGTCTGTTGAAGCAGGAACTAACTGAGAACCTTCTTTCATTCATTAAAAAAAAAGTAATGCGCCTTCTCTGGGCATGTACAGAAAAATAGGTAATTTGCCAAATGGATAGTTTTAACCACTTAACCCCCGGACCATATTGCTGCCCAATGACCAGAGCACTTTTTGTGATTCGGCAGTACATCGATTTAACTGAAAATTGCGCGGTCGTGCGACGTGGCTCCCAAACAAAATTGGCGTCCTTTTTTCCCCACAAATAGAGCTTTCTTTTGGTGGTATTTGATCACCTCTGCAGTTTTTATTTTTTGTGCTATAAACAAAAATAGAGCGACAATTCTGAAAAAAATGCAATATTTTTTACTTTTTGCTCTAATAAATATCCCCCAAAAATATATAAAACAACATTTTTTTCCCTCAGTTTAGGGCGATACGTATTCTTCTACATATTTTTTGTAAAAAATCGCAATAAGCGTTTATTAATTGGTGTGCGCAAAAGTTATAGTGTTTACAAAATAGGGGTTAGTTTTATGGCATTTTTATTAATATTTTTTTTTACTAGTAATGGCGGTGATCAGCATTTTTTTTCAGTACTGCGACCTTACGGCGGACACTTCGGACACTTTTGACACATTTTTGGGACCATTGGCTTTTTTTTAGCCATCAATGCTATAAAAATGCATTGGATTACTATAAAAATGCCATTGGCCGTGAAGGGGTTAACACTAGGGGGCGGGAAGGGGTTAAGTGTGTTCCTGGGTGTGTTCTAACTGTATGAGGGGGTGGCCTCACTAGGGGAAATCACTGATCTTCTGTTCATACATTGTATGAACAGAAGATTAGCATTTCCCCCGCTGACAGGACCGGGAGCTTTGTGTTTACACACATAGCTCCCGTTCCTTGCTCTGTAACGAGCGATCGCGTGTGCCCGGCGACAATCGTACCCGCCGGGCACGCGAGTGGCCGAAAAATTAAGCTGACGTAGAGCTACGGGCTCTCGCCCAGGAGAGCCGAACTGCTGCCGAAGAATGACGGCGGCTGTTCGGCAAGTGGTTAAAGGGGTGGTAAAGCTTCCCGTTTTTTCACCTTAATGCATCCTATGCATTAAGGTGAAAAAACAACCGATGCTTACAAGCCCCCCAGCCCCCCCCGTTTACTTACCTAAGCCCTCGAAAGTCCCACGTCGTGAATGTGCTGGCTTTTCGGCCTGGTCTTTTTAGCTGTTCTCGGCTCTTAATTGGATGATTGATAGCAGTGTAGCCATTGGCTCCCACTGCTGTCAATCAAATCAATGACGCAGCGCTCTGGGGGCAAGGCCGAGTGATACACTTACCGGCTATGGCCGCCACTTTTTTACACGGGAGCGTACCCGCAAGCTAACCCCCTTGGGAGAGCGATTCCCAAAAGGGGGTTAGATCTTGCGGGAAGGAGCCGAGACAGCCACCGAGGGACCCCAGAAGACAAGGATCGGGGCCACTCTGTGGAAAAAAAACTGCTCAGTGAAGGTAAGTATGACATGTTTGTTATTTAGGAAAAAAAAACGAACCTTTACTAACCCTTTAAGAAGTAAGGGGGCCAAATATGGCCCCTACTGTATTTTTCACCACTGTGATTCTTTATTCAGTGATGTGATCCCTTATTGTGATATACTAGGTTTCAGTATACAATGCAATTCAGAATACATGTTTGCTTTTACAGGTGAAATAGCATACAGAGCAGGGGCTGTATTTACTATGATGTTATTCTTATGCCTGTGCCTGGAGCAGAAGGGTTAGAGGGGGCAGCACCAGCCTTTTTCGTTATCATAGAGGTTGTATAAAATGGAGTCATCGTTCAGGTATGCCATCATGACTAAATATGGCTCTGCACAGAACAACGTCAAAAGAAAATTTACATGTGCAATATAATGCCTGCCTATTCCAGAAAAGCCACTTGGATTTCCTCCAAGATAAGAACAGTGATGATGATATTTTTTTGAACAATAGTGTGTACAGTATGTACATGTAATGCTCCAGATTGCAAAAGACTGAAGGGCATTTACATAGCTCCCAACAGTCCCTGATTTCGAGGCACTGTCCCCTCTGTCCCAGTTTCCTCCTCATTTGTCCCTCATTTTGGCCTGATCTATAATATAATTGTATATAAAATGCACTTCTTATCTTTCAAAAAGTGTTTCCCAGTGCTAATACGTTCATCCAATTTTAATATTGCTGCATTTGTAAATGTCAAAAGCCAATATAAAGAAATAGTAGAGGTAAAAAAAAAAACACTTGTGGGTTTAAATAATATTTTTTTGGGTATAATTCTCCTTTAGGCCGCGTACACACCACTAAATTAATCCGATCAAATCGGTCTGACAGACAGATTTGATCGGATTTGTCTGCTGGGATATATTGGTTGTACACACGATCAAACCAAAATCCCCGCCGGCAGACAGCACGGTGACGTGGCGGTGACGTTGACGCCGCCACGTCACTGAACCGGGAAGTAAAATACTTTCACGCATGCGTCAAATCCATTCGACGCATGTGCGGACAGATATGTCCGCTGGTTAGTGTACTAACCAGCAGACATGTCGGACGGACGGGTTCCCAGCAGACAGATTTTAAAGCATGTCTGCTCGCCCGTACACACGATCGAATTTGTCTGCTGAAACGGTCCGTCGGACCGTTTCCAGCAGATAAATTAGATTGTGTGTACGCGGCCTTAAGAGGGCGTGACAGTGGGTGTGTCCTATGCCGACTTACGTTTGTTAATAGATGTTCCTCATTCCCATTAAAAAAAGTTGGGAGGGATACATTTATGCCTTGCACACACAAGCAGAATTTCTGATGGAAAAAGTCAGACAGAAGCTTTTCATCGGATATTCCGTCCGTGTGTATGCCCCATCAGACTTTTTCCATCGGAAATTCCAACAGAATTAGATAGAGAACACAATTTTTCAGTTGAAAAAAAATTATATCGGAATTTCCATTTGTCTGGATGCAATTCCAACGGACTAAAAACCATGCATGCTCAGAATCGTAAACGGACTTGTAATGAACGGACGAGCGGAGAGGACGTGTGAAAGGACCCTAAGAGAAAATGTATGAAGATTCCTAACATATGGAAGGGTAAGGCCGCGTACACACGATCAAATCTATCTGCTGGAAACGATCGGCCCGACCGTCCCAGCAGACAGATTCGATCGTGTGTACGGGCGAGCCGCCGGATTTGGCCACCCGACAGATTTCAAAGCATGCTTTGAAATCTGTCGGCTGGGAACCCGTCCGCCCGACATGTCTGCTGGTTAGTACGCTAACCAGCAGACATGTCTTCTCGCACACGCGCCGAATGGTTTCGACTCATGCGCGGAAGTGTTTGACTTCCTGGTGCGGTGACGTGGCGGCGTCAACGTCACCACCACGTCACCGCGTCGTCTGGCGGCGGGGATTTTGTTTTGATCGTGTGTACATGATCAAACCAATATGTCCCCAGCAGACAGATTTGTTCAAATCGGTCGGCCCGACCGATTTGAACAAATCTGTCTGCTCGTGTGTACGCGGCCTAAGATGCATTAAAATATGGTAATTATTCGTGTTTTTAAATCACAGTCATTTGTGCCTATTAATTTTACACAAAAACAATAGTAAAGCATACAGATTCTACCAACAGTGAATAAATGGAACAATGAAATTATAATGTGCTACAATTGCTATTCTGCAGATTATTTTGTTCTGCCTGATTTCACTTCAGTTCCTAATTCTTCCCATGAGCTTACTTTGTCGGCAGCAAAAAAGGGAAATAACTATGTCTGTTCTACAGATAAATGTGAAAGCCTTGCTTTTCAAAGAGGCTTATAAAGAGTTGCAATAAGAATGCCAAAGCATAAATTAGAGTGTGATGCAATCTTCTTGAAATAGTTTTGCCTAAATTATCATAATTGTACCTTAGAGGAAGCACACTTACATAAGACATGACTGTTCCAGTTTCATGAATCTTGGTGGCCAAGCCTTCTTTGCTTATTCTTTCTCAAGTAAAGGAACATGCCATAATTACACCAATAGCATGCCAATGGCAGTGGTCATGACACTGCTAGATCTTATTATCGCCTGGCTAATTTTTTTTATTTTGCACAGTTGTTAAAAGGAACCTCTCATGCAACAATAAAATATAAAATATTATTACACAGGCCATAGAATGTAATCAAATATAAATAAACTTTCATAAATACCATTCTGAAATATTACCACCTGTAAAATCCTCATCACCATGTATAAAATGTCATAAGTAAATTATCCTTTTGGTAGAAGGAAAATGAGAGCTATTAAAGGGGTTGTAAAGGTTCGTTTTTTATTTCCTAAATAGGTTCCTTTAAAGGAGTTGTAAAAGAAAAAAATGTTTTGCCTAAAATTAATGTCTGCAAGCAGGGCCGATCCTAGGGTCACAGGCGCCTGGGTGCAGAAATATTTATGGCGCCCCTACAAGGGCGTGGTCACCTTACTAACTCCTCCCCCTTTACAAATGTTTCTAAGGCAACGATTCAAACACAGAGATGCTCCCCTAAGGAGTCATCGTTACCCTGGGATCCTCCCATGATCTCTTAACAATAAACAAAATACAGGAAGAGAAGCATAGTACTCTAATTGGACCTGGAGGGGGGTCTCTCTAATGGACACAGAGAGGGCCTCTGTTAGGGAGTCTGTTTAGAAAGAGCCCCCAGACATAATACAGGAGATGGTCAGAGACTTCTAACATGATACAAGAGATGGTCAGAGACTGCAGACATGGTGCAAAAGATCAATGCAGCCTCACCAGTGCCCATCAAATGCAGCCTTATCAGTGCCCACCAAATGCAGCCTATTAGTGCCCACCACAGAGAGAGAGAGAGAGAGAAAGGTGAGGCTGAAAGAGAGAGAGGTGAGGCTGAAAGAGAGAGAGGTGAGGCTGAAAGAGAGAGAGGTGAGACTGAAAGAGAGAGAGGTGAAACTGAAAGAGAGAGAGAGGTGAGACTGAAAGAGAGAGGGGGTAAGGGTGAGAGAGAGAGGGGCTCAGAGAGAGAGAGAGTCTCAGATAGAAAGAGGGGCTCAGAGAAAGAGAGGCTCAGAGATGGGGCTGAGAGAGAAGGGCTAAGAGAGAGGGTAGTGTACATAGGGAGGGGCTCAGAGAGAGGGGTGGGGCTGAGAGAGAGGTGGGGCTGAGAGAGAGGAGTGGACAGAGAGAGGGGCTAAGATAGAAGAGAGGGCTCAGAGAGGGAGTAGTGGACAGAGAGGGGGCTGAGAGAGAGAGAGGGGCTCAAAGAGAGGGTAGTGGACAGAGGGGCTTAGAGAGGGGGCTGAGAGAGAGAGGCGCTCAGAGAGAGGGTAGTTGACAGAGAGAGGGGCTGAGAGAGAGAGAGGGGCTGAGAGAGAGAGGGGCTGAGAGAGAGGGGGGCTGAGAGAGAGAGGGGCTGAGAGAGAGGGGGGCTGAGAGAGAGGGGCTGAGAGAGAGGGGCTGAGAGAGAGGGGGCTGAGAGAGAGAGAGGGGCTCAGCGAGAGGGTAGTTGACAGAGAGAGGGGCTCAGAGAGAGGGGCTGAGAGAGGTGGGGCTGAGAGTGAGAGAGGGCTGAGAGAGGTGGGGCTGAGAGAGAGAGGGGCTCAGAGAGGGGGCTGAGAGAGAGAGAGGGGCTCAGAGAGGGGGCTGAGAGAGAGAGGGGCTCAGAGAGAGCATAGTGGACAGAGAGGGGCTGAGAGGGAGGGGCTCAGAGAGGGGCTGAGAGAGAGAGAGGGGCTGAGAGAGAGGGTAGTGGACAGAGAGAGGGGATGAGAGAGAGGAGGGCTCAGAGAGGGGGCTGAGAGACAGATGGGGCTGAGAGAGAGGTGGGGCTGAGAGAGAGAGGTGGGGCTGAGAGGGGCTCAGAGAGAGGGGCTGAGAGAGAGGGGGGCTGAGAGAGAGAGAGAGGGGCTCAGCGAGAGGGTAGTGGACAGAGAGATGGGCTGACAGAGAGGGGGGCTCAGAGAGGTGGGGCTGAGAGAGGGGCTCAGACAGGGGGGCTGAGTGAGAGAGGGGCTGAGTGAGAGAGGGGCTGAGAGAGAGGGGGGCTGAGAGAGGGGGCTGAGAGAGAGGGTAGTGAACAGAGAGGGGCACTTGTCACCATGCCTTGTTGCCAGATGCAGCCTGTCACTTGTCACCATGCCTGTTGCCAGATGCAGCCTGTCACTTGTCACCATATGCAGCCTGTCACTTGTCACCATGCCTGTCGTCAGATACAGCCTGTCACTTGTCACCAGATACAGCCTGTCACTTGTCACTATATGCAGCCTGTCACTTGTCACCATGCCTGTCGCCAGATACAGCCTGTCACTTGTCACCAATGAGTGTCACCAGATGCTGCCTGTCACTTGTCACCAATGAGTGTCACCAGATGCAGAGTGTCACTTGTCACCAATGAGTGTCACCAGATGCAGCCTGTCACTTGTCACCAGATACAGCCTGTCACTTGTCACCAGATACAGCCTGTCACTTGTCACCATATGCAGCCTGTCACTTGTCACCATGCCTGTCGCCAGATACAGCCTGTCACTTGTCACCAATAAGTGTCACCAGATGCAGAGTGTCACTTGTCACCAATGAGTGTCACCAGATGCAGCCTGTCACTTGTCACCAGATACAGCCTGTCACTTGTCACCATGCCTGTCACCAGATACAGCCTGTCACTTGCCACCAATGAGTGTCACCAGATGCAGCCTGTCACTTGTCACCAATGAGTGTCACCAGATGCAACCTGTCACTTGTCACCATGCCTGTCGCCAGATACAGCCTGTCACTTGTCACCAATGAGTGTCACCAGATGCAACCTGTCACTTGTCACCATGCCTGTCGCCAGATACAGCCTGTCACTTGTCACCAATGAGTGTCACCAGATACAGCCTGTCACTTGTCACCAATGAGTGTCACCAGATACAGCCTGTCACTTGTCACCAATGAGTGTCACCAGATACAGGCTGTCACTTGTCACCAATGAGTGTCACTAGATACAGCCTGTCACTTGTCACCAATGAGTGTCACTAGATACAGCCTGTCACTTGTCACCAATGAGTGTCATTAGATGCAGCCTGTCACTTGTCACCAATGAGTGTCACCAGATGTAGCCTGTCACTCATAGCCTGGCTTTCTCTCCCTCCCCTTCAGGCATGCTGGGGGCAGCAGTTCCCCCCTAGCCCCCCCCCCCCTTAGAGTTGCAAAGGGCCAGCCAGACAGCTATTGGGACTACATCTCCCAGAATCCTCTTCTCTTTTTTGTTTTTTCCCTGGCCAATAGGAGGAAAAGGAGGAAGAAACATAATGGGCGGCTGTTCTGGGAACAGCAGCATGAGTAGGAGAGGGGGGGACAGCCTGCAGCTTCTCTCTTTACACACACACACAGCTGCTCCGATGTCAGGCTGTTCTGCTGCTGCCTACAAAGTATGGAAACGATCTAACCTCTTCTGAATCTGAGGCACCTCGAGGGGAGAGGAGGCAGGCAGCACAGTTTCTGAATCTCGTTCCTCGGGCGCGGCGCTCATCACTCCTAACATTACAGGGACAAAGTGGGTGGAGCTAGGGAGGAGTAGGAAGTTAAATCCTCCTCTGCAGTGCATTGTGGAGCCGCTCTCTCCTTCTCTCCTGACGTCACTGGTTGCTAGACACAAAGCGGCTCGTGGCTAGCAACCAGTTTGTGCAGGGAAGCAGGGGCCCCTAGTGAGATCCTTGAAGTGGGTCTTCCCACTGCAGCCAGGGACAGCGGCGCCGGTGATGCAGTGTAAGACACTGCACACTAGATGGAGGGAACCAACGGTGCTCATGCTCCTCACAATTTGGCGCTTCCCCCCCTCTGGCGCCTGGGTGCAGTGCACCCGTTGCACCCCGCCTGGGATCGGCCCTGTCTGCAAGGTAGACAGACAGAATAGTGTAATGATTCTGTTAACAAACGAGTAAATACCTATTAAATTCCTTCATCTATATCACCTCCGGCGTTCTAGTTTCTGTTCTCTCATTCACTTCTTGGTTTGCATCACTTGTTCATGAAAGAACTACAATTCCCAGTATGCATTGCGGCACGCCCAGTAATTCACACCTCTTGAAGTCTCTAACACTTAGGCCTCGTACACACGAGGCAATTCATTTGTTCAAATCGGTCGGACCGACCGATTTGAACAAATCTGTCTGCTTGGATTTTGGTTTGCTCGCGTGTACACACAAGCAAACCAAAATCCCCGCCAGCAGACAGCGCGCTGACGTGTCGGTGACGTTGACGCCGCCATGTCACCGCACCAGGAAGTAAAACACTTCGGCGCGTGTGCGAGAAGACATGTCTGCTGGTTAGCGTACTAACCAGCAGACATGTCGGGCGGACGGGTTCCCAGCCGACAGATTTCAAAGCATGCTTTCCAATCTGTCGGGTGGCCAAATCCGTCTGCTCGCCCATACACACGATCAAATCTGTCTGCTGGGACGGTCTAGCAGACCGTTTCCAGCAGACAGATTTGATCGTGTGTACGAGGCCTTAAAACTTTTGTCTGCTGGAAACCTGTCTGCTAGCCCGTACACACGATCGAATCAGTCCGCTGAAACTGGTCTGCGGACCAGTTTCAGCAGATATATTCGATCGTGTGTAAGCGGCCTTAGAGAGCGTCCTGCCACACAGATGTAGTTCCCAGGAGGGGGCGAGCACATTACTGACCACCGCAGTAAAGCCTCCCTTCACGGTGGTCAGTAAAATCAGACAAGCAGGAAGTAAACAGAACAGAGAAGAAATAGAGCAACTTCTGAGCAAAAACAAACAATGAGGAAGTGAAAACAGGAATGTCTGCAGGTAAAGGATGCTTATTATGAAAAAAAATGTTTTTTCTTTACAACCCCTTTAAGCTAGTACATTGTTGGTTCACTTACCTTTTCCTTCGATTTCCCTTCTAAATGTTTTTTTTTCTTTGTTTTGTTTGAATTTCTCACTTCCTGTTCCTCCTCAGTGAGCTGTTCTGTCTGACTAACCCCCAGCCAGAACGGCTCGGATGATGGGGGCAAGCTTACTAAGGAGAAATAGGAAATGAGAAATTCAGACAAAGAAAAAAACATTTAGAAGGGAAATCGAAGGAAAAGGTAAGTGAACCAACAATGCACTAGCTTAAAGGAACCTATTTAGAAAATAAAAAACAAACCTTTACAACCCCTTTAACCTAAGCAGCATGAGACCAGTGAGCTCAATTCAAGAGTTTGCAGGGCAGGATGGAAGATTCTTACATTGCTAGAAAGGTCAAACAATCACGGTTTATACTTTCATTAAACTCATAAATGTTCATATTTCTTCCAAGCCCCAACAATAAGTTTCTCCTATGTTCTCTCGTTTGATACGATAAATTTATCATTGAAAGCGCGTTGTTAATCTGTTTAGCAAGTGACTAAAAGACCTATTGATGCTGCCAGATATCCAGTGAGCTTGGTTGTACTGTAGTAAGCTGAAAGTGGTAATAACGTCTCCTTAAAGAGGAACTGCAGTCTGCTCACATAATTTGTAATAAAAACATCATTGCCATTCTGAAGCTTCCATCCATTATATTATTATTATATTATTTTATAAATACTGTGATTCTTTACTTGTCAAATATGCGGAAGAAATCTCCCTCCACTTAGTCTGGGTGCAGCCATTCTAACTGTGGGCAGCTGAAGCTGCTGCCTGTTCACTTCCTGGATTTACACCGAAACACAGAGGCACGCCTCTAGCTCTGCAGCTCCTTATGGCTCATCCCCGCTCCCTTCCTGGCAAACTCTCACGAGAGTGAGAGGGAGAGCTGTGCATGATGTCATAGGCCTAGGCTTTTTACCAGAAAAGAAACAGGAAGTGGGCTGCATAAGGTATTTACTGGCAGAAAAAAAAATGTTTTACTATTCAAACTTAAAACAACAAGGGCAAAAGATTAAATTGATGGAAAGTTGAAAAAATTACTAAAGGTCCACTTTAAGAATGTGCCTCCATGCAGGTTTAACCAGTTCATTTGACTATAGGCTGAGTGAAATATTTGTTGCTACTGGCGGACCTCATATGACATCCTCCCGGAATGTGCCTTACTTGCGCCTCATATAATATCCAGCAGATGACTGTTCAGTGTACCTGCTTCTGCCGGTACCATGTGATCGCTGTGACCAATCACAGGAAATCACATAACAATTGTACACATTGAATGGCTTTGATTCATGCCATTCATTGTGAATCAAAGCCATTGTTGTGATCACCACCAGTTAAGGCTGGGTTCACACTAGTGCAAATTGGATGCGGTTTTCCCGGCATCCAATTCGAATGACAGAAAAGTGTGACAGGCTCTCAATGGAGCCATATCAGTTATATGATGATGCTGTACTGCACTGGTGACAGTATGTAAAAAAGTAAAAAAAAAATTGATTTTTTTTTAACCACTTTAATACAGGGCACTTTTACCCTCTTCCTGCCAAGGCCAATTTTCAGCTTTCAGCGCTGTCGTACTTTGAATGACAATTGTGCGGTCATGTAATAAGGTATCCAAACTACATTTTTAGCATTTTGTTCACACAACTAGAGCTTTCTTTTGGTGGTATTTATTCACCATGCTTTAAAACTTGTCTGCTGGAAAGCCGTCTGTCCGACATATCCGCTGGTTAGTACGCCATTCGACGCATGCGTGGAAGTATTTTACTTCCTGGTTCGGTGACGTGGCGGCATCAACGTCACCGCCACGTCATCGCGATGTCTGTCTGCGGGGATTTTGGTTTGATCGCGTGTACACTGATCAAACCAAATCATCCCAGGAGACATGTCCGATGAAAACGGTCTGTCGGACCGTTTTAATCGGATTTGTCTCCTCGTGTGTACGCGGCCTAACAGACACGTTAAAAACCGCCAGTGTGCATGAGGCCCTATTCTATCTGATTATTTGATGTTATACAGTGTATCCCTTTCCAAAGTTAAAGTAGAACTAAAGGCATTTTTTTCTTCTTATTTTAGATAAAAAATGGGAGGATTCAAACACCTGTCAGTTTTTGGCTAGTTGTATCTCATTGAAGATATTTGCCTTCACTTCTTGTATCCAAAACAGGAAGTGAGAGGAAATGCATCCAGAGGAAGGGAATTCCTGGTTGTCACCAAGATTTCCTCTCTTTTATTTTTCTGGTGACACCCCAAAATTTGAGATTTTCTTTCACTTTCATTCTCAGTGTAGCGCCCACCCCAAATCTAGGAGGCGCTATCTCAAAGTTAGGGGAAGCCTGGGCCAATACTTGGGCCCAGAACTGTTTGATGAACCTAAATTTGCCTCTGTTCTGGCTGTGGTACTACTTGGTAGTTTCCCTTGTTGCCTGCAGGTGGTGTTGCCATCCTGGCCCTATGTTGGAATGCAGGTGTACCATGGTGTGTTGGGTGTCCCTTCTCGGCAGCGGTGCAGTGGGAGTGGTGACCCTGCTGTGCATGCTGGGGAGGGGTACTTAAAGGACAGACGCCATTGATAGGGGCTTTCCTTCGCCTTGCGGCCCTCCTGTCATGAGGGGTGCGTGTGTGTGAGCTCGACTTTGGGGCAACTTTGGCCCGAAGTGATTTTGCTATTAAGTAGGCTACGCTGGCTGGTGCCTGCAATCCTAAAGGGGATCCCAAGCTGTCTGTCCACAAGGAAGGAAACTGGGGGAGGACCTGCCCTGGAGGAGACCGGCAAAGTGCTATTGACTCGGGTGAGGCCTGGTGACCCAATCAAGGAGGGATCCACTACTGGCTTAAAGGCTCCTTTGCTGCTTGGCTGGAGGTTTGGGACTTTGAAATCCTGTGGCAGAGGATTCCTGGATGCATCCAAATTCATTCAAAGGTCTGTGGCAGAGACCAAGTTCATTCAAAGGTCTGTGGCAGAAACCAAGCTCATTCCAATAGGTCTGTGGCAGAGACCGTCTGTACCTTAGTCCGCGCATCATCCCGGCTTCTGGGCCAAGTGAGAGGGGACTATCCGGGTGAGCAATACCCACTCAATAGCTGAGAGTGTAGACTGATTCATTCTTTACCGTGTGCCTGAACCTTCCCCTGCTCTTCTCCTCCCTCCTACTATCTCTATTTCAAGTTACCTTGCAGTAAAATAAATAATACCTAACTGTTGTGGAGGTTTTACATCTGTCTGGACATTGCATTTATTATGGACTTTCCCGCCCAGACAACTAAGCTGCAAAGGTAATGTGCAAAGTTGCAAACCCAACATTTAACCAGCAGCTCCTCCAGGGGTAGTGCTACATCAGTAATAACATAAAGTACCTCCCAACCTTTGAACTTGAGAATGAGGGACATTTCAGAGATAGTGACCTGTGGCGTGCATAGTGCGCATTGCCAAAAAAAGTGGGTGTGGCCAAACATGTAAGTGGAAGGGGCTTATTGGCAGTGGATAAACAAAACTTGGGCTTTTTTGTACCTATAAAATATGCGATACATATAATCCTCAACACAATCATTTAAAAAATCCTTCCAATACATCTGGCTTTTGTATATACTGAAGATAGAGAGAGCTAAAATAGAGGATTATAAAGGACCTGAGGAACCCCGGGATTGAGCCAAAAAATAAGTATTGCGGATCGTGCAGCACATAGTAGCAAATGATGGTCAAACAGTGGGAGTGGCTTAAAGAGGGATGGTTAAACAGAAGCTGAGGCTAGTTGCTGTATACAGGGTAGCATTGTTTGAACAAATTAATATCATAAAGAAGTGCTCCCCTTTAGCTGCAGAGGCAGCAGCCAAGGGTGTATATGTGTTGCAGCAATGGTGCCTACTACTGCCCACCGACCTCTACACATTCAAGTAAATGGAGGTGCTCTGCAAAGCATTACTTTTTCAAATTGTACCACATCAAACTGTACTGCAGTATGATGTGGTTTGGTGGCCACAAGCACACTGCCGTTGACAATTAACAGCATCTCACGTGTGTCTCACAAGGGCATGATTTCATGCAGTTGCGGGAAATGCAAATAGATTTAAAAGAGGGAAGGATCACTATATGGTGTATGGAAGAAAGGAAGGAAAGATCACTATGGTTCATGGAAGGCAAGAAGGATCACTATGGTCAGGGATGGACTGGCCATTGGGACTACAGGGAGTTTCCCGGTGGGCCGATGGCTCAGTGGGGCCGGCTTCAGTGACAGCGGACCGCCACTCCCCTCTGCTCCTCTGTCTCTCCCTTCCCACAGCGCTCACCTGGGGGGAACAAAGAGGCAGGGGGAGGACCAGAGGAGCAGGGGGGATGACAGAGGAGCATGGGGGGAGGGGACAGACAGCTGACTCAACAGCTATGGCCTGGGAGTTTCTCCCTTCTGCCTAATCTTGTCCCATAAGGGGGGGGGGGGCATCGAACTGATTCTTTGCCCTGGGTGAAATAATGTCTAGCTTCCCCACTGGTACTGCATATAAGAGTACCAGTACCAGCCGTTCTACTCTAATAAAGTAGAACGGCTAGTGGCTAGTGAAGGGAGAGAGGGTGGCCGGGGGGGGGGGGGGTGCAGGAGTTGTCCGGCCTCCATGGGAGAGACCTGTCAAAGTGGGCCAGTCTGGATGAAGTCCAGGGCCAAATTTCTGTCCCAGTCCAGCCCTGATTATGGTACATGGAAGTCAAGAAGAATCACTTTGGCACATGGAAGGCATGAAGCTAGGATCACTTTGTCACATAGGAGGCAGAAATGATGGATCACTATGGCACATGGAAAGCAGGAACACTATGGCACATGGAAGGCTGGAACACTATGGCACGTGGAGGGCAGGAACACTATGGCACATGGAAGGAAGAGAGAGGTAGGAGCTCACTCACTCCAGGCTCAGGCAGACATTTAGCCAGATTCAGTAAGACGGGCGCATCTTTAGTTCGGCGTAGCGCATCCCATTTGCACTACGCCGACGTAACATAGTGAGGCAAGTACTTTATTCACAAAGCACTTGCTCCCTAAGTTACGTCGGCGTAGCGCAAATGGCCTGGCGTAACCCCGCCTAATTCAAAATAGGCAGGTAGTGGGCGTGCTACATGTAAAGTAGCCGTGATTGCGCCATCTTTTTGGTGCTTTATCTTTACGCCTGAAAAAAGCCTTACGTAAACGGCGTAGCTTACTGCGACGGGCGTACGTACGTTCGTGAATCGGCATATCTTGCTCATTTGCATATTTTACATGGGAACGCCGAATGCGCCCAGCGTAACTATGCGCCCATGATACGCCGGCGTAGGCAAGTTACGTTGGACGGCTGAAGCCATGTTTTTCGGCGTATCTTGCTTTCTGAATCGGCGTAAAGATGCGACGGTGCACATTTGTACTTACGTCAGCGTATTTCGAGATACGCCGGCGTAAACCTTTCTGACTCTAGCCCATTGTGTCCACTGGCTGCTTTAAAGTTCCGGTGATCTGTCGATATGGTTCCTGTCTTGACTGCCTGGTGCAATCCTTGCCAATAGAAATCACCGAACCTCCAGGGCGACGTGGAATTTGAGGTAAGTGGCCAGTCGGGCCTCACGTCCTCCCTTCGCTCGGACGGCTGGCTCTTCTTTTAATGTCCTCCAATCCACAGGGATGTTAAGGAATGAGCCTGGATGCTGCCCGAGGTTCAGAGATTGCCGTGGGCTTCGTCCACGCCTGCGCAGTCAGGTACGGAACCATCTCGATAGGGAAACCATATCGACAAGACACCGGCCCACACAACCCCTTCAAAGGCACAGTATTGGCTCCATGCCGGGGGAAACTTGCACATCTAACTGGAAAATCAAGTGCACAATTTTTTTAAAGAGTTTTTTTTATATATATGGTATTACCAGGCTTTCTATGAAATACACCACTAGCATTATGGCATTTAATGGCCTAAGAATTCCATGAATATTTTCAAGCATTTAGGGCACAAGGTTACCCTTGTTTAAAGAATGGATAACTGTGCTTCCTTTCAAACCAACATGACATAGTAAGCCATTCAAATGTATGATATGCATACAACTCACATGGTTTATTATAGAGACACCGATACTGTCTTTACCTGGATGCACAAAGGATGAAAAAATACTAAGTATATATCAATTTAATCTATTTTTAGTACTACAATTGATGTATTCTACTTCCTCATTAGATACAGAGTACAACATAAGTAAAATACAGAGATAAAACAGGATATTACAGAGTAGTGGAAGGCATTAATTATACTGGATGAACTCCTTGGCTGCATGTGGATGAGGTTTTAATAGATAGTACACATGTAAACTAGGAAGTAGATGTACTTTAAATACATATTAGCCCTAGCTGAGCGTAAATATAATGAATGTTGAACCATTGGTAAAAAAAGGTCTGGAGGCATTGTATACAGCATAAATATATCCACAACGTTCTTTGAAATTGGTAGTATATAGTTTACAAAATAACCGATCACAGCATCACACCCTAACTGAACACAAAAATTCACACAACCTTGTGCATTTTTTCTTTTTAAAGCAAAGCTGCTGCTGCTGCAAGATAATTAGATAGCTGTTATTTACATTAAAGTGGATGTTAAGTTTGGGTTCGGTACAGACTTTGGATTTTTCCCGAACCCGAATAATTGGTGAAAGTTCGGGTCCGGGTTCGGAGTTCAGGAAAAAAAAATGCGCGGGGGTCCCCCCAAATTCAATAACCAGACCCTTTAGGTCTGGTATGGATATTAAGGGGAAACCTGCCGTCAATTTAAAAAAAAATAAGACGTGGGGTTCCCCCCAAATATTCATAACCAGACCCTTCAGGTCTGGTGTGGATTTTAACCTCTTTCCGACCGCGCTATAGCAAAAATACTGCTACAGCGCGGCGGAGTTATTTTGGGACGTCGTCCTTCACTTCCGCGATTGCGCGTCCCCTGGGACGCGCTCGCGGAAGTGTCCGTGCTCGCCGGGTCTAGAAGACCCGGAGCATCACGGATCACGGTAAATTGCCGCTGATAGCGGCCGTTTACCATGTGATCGCGCCGTCAAATGTCGGCGCGATCACTTGTAAACAAACCGGCGCCCCCCAAAGCACCCTGTCCCCATGTTGATGGGGACAAAGGTCTCATCCCCACAACCCTTGCCCGGTGGTTGTGGGGGTATGCGGGAAGGAGGCTTATCAGAATCTGGAAGACCTCTTTAACAAAGGGGACCCCCAGATCCTGCCCCCCCCCTGTGTGAAATGGTAATGGGGTACAACTTTGGAGCAGGGAGCAGCATCGATCGTCTATTTTCACCACTGGATTTTTATTTGGTTTAATTAATAAAGTAATTTGTTCTATGGTGTGTGTGTTTTTTTTCTGAAAACTACTATTTACACTTCCTTCGTGAAATTGTAGGGGTACAGTGTACCCAATTACCATTTCACACAGGGGGGGGGCAGGATCTGGGGGTCCCCTTTGTTAAAGGGGTCTTCCAGATTCTGATAAGCCCCCTGCCCGCATACCCCCACAACCACCTGGGCAAGGGTTGTGGGGATGAGACCCTTGTCCCCATCAACATGGGGACAAGGTGCTTTGGGGGGCACCCCAAAGCACCCTCCCAATGTTGAGGGCATGTGGCTTGGTGCGGTTCAGGAGAAGGGGGGGCCGCACTCTGTCCCCCCCTCTTTTCTGCGGCCGGCCAGGTCAACGTGCTCGGAAAGGGGTCTGGTGTGGATTTTTGGTGGAACTCCATGACATTTTTTTTTTAATTTGGGGTGGAGTTCCCCTTAAAATCCACACCAGACCTGAAGGGTCTGGTTATGGATATTTGGGGGGAACCCCATGTCATTTTTTTTCAATTGACGGCGGAGTTTCCCTTAATATCCATACCAGACCTAAAGGGTCTGCTTATGGAATTTGGGGGGACCCCCACACATTTTTTTTAAACTAAAAGTCTGTGTCCCATTGACTCCAATGGGGTTCGGAGTCCGGGTTCGTGTTCCTGAACCTGAACCTTTTTTTTAAAGTTCGGGTTCAGGTCCGAACCCGAACATCCAGGTGTCCACTCAACCCAAAAATGTTTTTTTTTTTTTTTTATGTCACAATGTAGAGTATAAGATTTCCTATCATTTGTGCCCAGTCTTGCCACACAGAGTTAATCCAACTCTGAGCAATCCTTTTTTATTGTACAGTGACAATTGACAGACTTCCAGATAAAAGGTCCTTTCCTCTCTCCTTGCTTTGAGTGAAAGGTTATTTACATATCTAGCTTAGACATGTTTATCATATGTTATGTTATGTTTATCATAATATGAGGTGATCCACAATAAAAGTGAGAAATCCACCCCTTCCCCAGATAACACATCCTGGTAATATACAATGAACTGTGGGTCACCCCATATTCTGATAAACATAACATAACATTTTCTTGTGAGAAAAAAACATAACATAACATATGATAAACATGTCCAAGCTAGATATGTAAATAACCTGTCACTCAAAGCAAGGAGAGAGGAAAGGACTTTTACATGTTTGGGTTTACATCCACTTTAACTAGTAAGCACCTCATAGACAATCTATGTAGCACCCATGGACTCCCTAAAACATGGAGCTCTGATAATGTAAATACTGACCAAGCTTCTATGACCAAGGGCTCCAGTCTGCCACCTCCTGTATCTCCCTATTGCCCCAGTACTGCAACGCCCAGCCTCTTTGACCAATAGTGAGGTAGTATGGGGTTGGTCACAACCATAAGAACGTTGTTATTATTTTTATACAGCAACCTAGGTTTTGGGGCCTTAGTGTGTTGCGCAAAAAAGCAGAGCGGCATGCAGACACTACTAAGGTAGGGTGACCAGACGTCCCCGGTGGTTTCCGGGGACAGTCCCCAGATTGAGCACACTGTCCCCGGATCTGTCCCTGGATTCAGGGGGGGTGCCCATATTTATTGATGATAGCCTAGCCTTATCAGGACATGTAGCAATGTCAATATCTATCCAGCACAGCCAGGGATTGATGGGCAAGCCCGCAGTGAAACTGAGAGTGAATGGTGCTGTCAAAACTAAACTCTGATGTCGAGGATGGGCAGGGCCTATATGCGGAGCTCCACCCCCTCTATCAGACAGCCCGTGCATAAACAAACAGCAGGCGTTTATGCATTGGTGGGCAGGGAGGAAGGTTGCAGGGGGCAGAATCCAATTGTAACTAGTGTATATGTACCCACAGCGCTGTATAATTCAGGTTTATTATACACTGCTGTGGGTACATATGCAGTAGTTATAATTGGTCCTGCCACCTTCTTTCCCACCCACCAATGCATAAATTCTGGCTATTTGTCTATGCATGGGCTGTCTGACAAAGGGGGTGGAGCTGCGCATATTAGTCCCACCGATCTCTGACATTAGAGGTTGGACTTGACAGCTCCACTCACTCTCACTACTCAGACAGTCTTAGGGCGCAAATCGGAAACCTTGGGGGTGTGTCTTGGATGTCCATATAAGAGATCAACATCTCTCTCCAGCATCCTTCCCTGGGGAGCTAATGATCTCCCCTACAGAGCAGCACTTATACAGCTGTACCCACCAATCACCTCACCCAGGGCATAACAAATCCTGAAGAGAGGAGGGGGAGAAGTCTAGTCATCAAACAGAGACACAACTTCTGAAAATTGCAGGTTTGCTCACTCTTCTATCAAAATTCCATCTCAACTATCTGTTGCTGCACTAACATCTCACCCCCCTGCAAAGTCCTCACACTCTCAGGAGAACACACAGATTGCATACCTGGGCATCCCCCCCCCCCCCCCTCAGACACTGTAATTAAGGCTACTCAGCTACCTGCAACTACTTTCTGTTAACTAATGATGTACCACAACAGTATTTACACAAAATCCTGGCTGCGCTTATGGCACCTCTCACAGAAGTTATTATGCCGCGTACACACGACTGGAAATGCCAACAAGAAAACCGTGGATTTTTTTCCGGCTGAATGTTGGCTCAAACTTGTGTTGCATACACACGGTCACACAAAATTCCGACCGTCAAAAACGCATTGACGTACAACACTACGACGAGCCGATAAAAATTAAATTCAATGTTTCCGAGCATGTGTCGACTTGATTCCAAGCATGCATGTTTTTTTGTGTGTAGCACTACCCCTGGAGGAGCTGCTGGTTTGTTTTGGGTGGCACATTTACCTCGTGGCTCTTCCGAATTCCTAGGGGTGAATAGTGAATATAGCAGTAGTAATGGAATGTCCATAACAGGTGTATTTTACTGTGCTCTTTATTACCCAGCCGGGTAAAAACAATGACCCGGTGATGAAAGGATAGAGTTTGAAGGAAGAAGGAGAACAGCAAATTCTGGCGTAGTATTTGGAACAGTCCTGCTCCCATACGTAACCCTTTTCCGTACCACTCCTACCTGAGTGGGCTTAGCGTACACGGACAGCCTCTGTCACTGACCTGGCGGCCGGAGCCTTACTCAAACCTTTTTAGGACAAAGTCTCTGCCACAGACCCTCCTTGAAATGAACTTGGATTTGAGGAAAAGTCTCTGCCACAGACCCTCCTGGAATGGACTTCAGGGAGACACCTCTGCCACAGGCCCTCTCTGATTGCAAATACAGAGGCAATCCTCCTTGGAAGAATTACGCCTGGATCTCCTTCTTAACGTCGCCCAGGTACCGACTGACAGGTGATTAATCCTTCAGTGTCCGGCTACCTTAATCCCCGGTGGTTTGTCGAAATCCTTTTGGACCACCAGCCTCTCATTGGCGCTCCTCAGACAGACTCCCCACCGAACAGCTATACCGCTTGGGATTTTCAAAAGTGGGAACCCAGTCGATCACTGGGTCCCCGCCGCTGCTCAAATGTTCCAGGCCAACATGGTTCCGGAACCAGGAACACCGCATGGCACGCGCGCCCACCGGCCAGGTAGGCCATAACACCGGGGTGCCGTGATGTGGTCACCCTAAAGGTGGGTGCCACACTGGACGAAGCGGAGAACAGAGTGATCAGCAGTGTTTGATCACTCGGGTTCTCAGTGTGGAGCCAGCGGGGGACAGATGCAGTATGCAGTTATGCGGCATCCACCTAAGTGAGTATTTTTTTAATTTGAATTCCTGAATTATAATTTTTTTTAATCTAAATCCTTAACCACTTGTTGGGTATTTGTATTTTTAAAATATCAGTCTTTCATTCCCTAACACTGCACCCTCTCTCCTACCAGGCGCAACGTGAACATTTTAGTTTGCCTAACCTGCCATCACATAACAGGTGGGTGGCAGAAGGGGGGCACAGGGCCAGATCTAGCCTGTCTGATGTTGGAGTGCCGTAACAATTGTGAGAGGGCAAAGGATGGGAGATCAGCAGGGGAGTGTACAGTGGGTCAGCAGGGCAGAGGATACGTTAGCAGTTTGCATAGCAATGTACAGAGGGTCAGCAGGGCAGAGGATAAGGTTAGCAGTTTGCATGGCAGTGTATAGACTCACACACTGTAATTTTTTTTAAAAGAGCATTGCTGTACGGGGCTCTAATCACATTGCTGCTTCATTCATAATATACAGATTCTTGTGTGAATGAATAAACCTCAAGTACCATGTTGCACCGTGTTGCAGGGGTGCTGAATAGCACTCCCATAGTCCATTGACATGTATTCCGGCTTTCAATCAGTGGTATAGGCTGAAAGCCAGGGGACATGTCACAGGAGCCCCCATTGCATGTGTAGCACTACCCCCCCGGAGGAGCTGCTGGTTTGTTTTGGGTGGCACTTTTACCTCGTGGCTCTTCCGAATTCCTAGGGGTGCATGGTACATTTAGTAGAAGTAAAGGAATGTCTGCAACAGGTGCTCTTTGCTGTGCTCTTTATTACCCAGCTGGGTAAAAACAATAAAACTTGTGGTGAGGAAAGTAAAGTTGAAGGAAGAAATGAGAATAACAAATTCAGGAGTAGTGATAAGGAAACAGTCCTGCTCCCAAACGTAACACTTTCCTTGCGCCACTCCTGCTTGAGTGGAATTAGTGTTCCCGGACAGGCCTCTCTCACTGAACTGGCAGCCGGAGTATCACTCGAACCTTTGTAGGATAAAGTCTCTGCCACAGACCCTCCTTAGAATGAACCTCAGGGAGACACCTCTGCCACAGGCCCTCTCTGACTGCAGTTACGGAGGCAATCCTCCTTAGATGAATTACGCCTGGATGTCCTTCTTAATGTCGCCCAGGTACCGACTGACAGGTGATCAATCCTTCAGTGTCCGGCTACCTTGATCCTCGGTGGTTTGTCGAGGCCCTTTTGGATCGCCAGCCTCTCAATGGCGCTCCTCAGTGGACTCCCCACCGAACAGCAATACCGCTTGGGATCCTCAAAGGTGGGAACCCAGTGACTACTGATCGCAGGTGCAATGATTTCCAGAGCCCTGCTGGAAAAAAATGAATGCACATTTTTTCTGCAAAAATCTGTGCATTTATTATTTTTTTCCATATAAGTAAACATCCTTTAAACCTGCAAGGAGTGAGAGGAGTCTGGAGGACCACAGTGCAGGGACTCCTTTGCCAGGAGATGTAACAGCAGTTCTGGGTGTTGGAGATGAGGGAGAGGTATGCACAGGTCCTTAGCTTCTAAAAACTTGGCAGAGTAAAGTGGAGAGGACTGTCAGTTTAGTGGGGCAGAATCACCTCAGAAGTAGTCAAACAGGGGTGGCAGTACCGGGAGGGAGAGTTGCGGGTCGACATCCTATGCAGGGAGAGTATGAAGATTATGAGGAGCAGTAGTGCCACGGACCCCAGGCCAGGAGATGTACCATCAGCTCAGAAGATTGGGTGACAACAGGGCAGGCATGGACTGGCCATAGGGACTACAGGGAGTTTCCCGGTGGGCCGATGGCTCAGTGGGCCGGTTTCAGTGACAGCCTGTCAAAGTAATGGCTGCGCAGCTCGCCCTCCACTTCATGCAGTGATGTGAGAAGGATGAGAAAAATACAGAGGAGAATAAGTGAAATAATAAGAGGTGAGTGAGGGCTCCTTATGTTATGCTACTTATGTTTTTTTGCACAATTGCGTATAGTTTATATACTGTTTTTGTTCTTGTTTGCAAACATATAGTGGGCCGGTCTGGATAAAGTTCAGGGCCAAATTTTGGTCTCAGTCCATCCCTGCAACAGGGCATACTCACTGCTAATTGCTGGAGTGCACACTGCTGTGAAAGGGAGAGGACTGCCAGACAGAACAGCAGCATTTAACCAATAGGCAGCAGAGATCACAATATAGATGTGTAAGCTATCTAGCTTTTGGGGGGGTGCAACTGAAATCTGGGGGGGCATATCCCCCCAGATCCGGTCATGATTGGGGGGCACCAAAATGCACCTTCGCCTGTGTGGGCAAAAATCCTTGCACCAACCTGGCCGCATGCCCCCAGCTTGGATACCAATCCCTGGCTGTGCTAGATGGATGTTCACACTGCTGCATGTCCTGCTTGGCTGCACTCATTTATTATCCATCTGATGCCATCATTTTTGCCCTGGCTCCTGTATACTGGTAATCAAGATTTTAGAAGATAAGTGTGCCATGTTTAATTAATTAATGTCTTTGCAGTTTAACTAATTCCTGAACCTTGCACCCTGTATGTAATGCATTCCTGAACCTTGCACTCTGTATGCAACGTACTCCTGAACCTTGCGCTCTGTACATAATGCATTCCTGAACCTTGCACTCTGTACGTAACGCACTCCTGAACCTTGCGCTCTGTACGCAATGCATTCCTGAACCTTGCGTTTTGTACATAATGCATTCCTGAACCTTGCACTCTGTATGTAGCATCCTCCTGAGACCGGCACACTGTACGTAGCATCCTACTGTATCCTGCATGTAGCATCCTCCTGCACCCTGCACAAAGCATGCTCCTGAACCCTGCATGTAGCATCCTACTGCACGTAGCATCCTCCTGCACATTGCATCCTCCTTCACATAGTATCCTCTTGCACCCTCTCAGTAGCATCCTCCTGCACCCTGCATGTAGCATCCTCCTGCACCCTGCACTTAGCATCCTCCTGCACGTAGCACCAGCATACAGGGGGCACACTGACCACCAATATGCAGGGCAAGTGGTTACCAGTATATAGAGGAAATAACAAATCAAGTAAAACAAGTACCATGCAACTAAAAAAAATTCACAACATATAGGGCCAGATTCAGATAGATGGGCGAATCTTTATTTTGGAGTAACGTTTCTCATTTACGTTACTCCGCCGAAACTTTAGGAGCAAGTACTGTTATTCACATAGCACTTGCTCCTAAAGTTGCGGCGGCGTAGCGAAAATGAGCCGGCAGAATTCCAATTGGGCGGGTAGGGGGCGTGTATTATTTAAACTAGGCGCGATCCCGCGGCGAACGTACTGCGCATGCGTCGACTGTCAGTGCGCATGCTCCAAATTCTGTCAGTGAACGTCAATGACGTCAATCCCCATTCACGGACGTTTTACGCAAACGACGCGAAATTTTTTAAATTCGACGCGATGACGACGGCCATACTTAACATAGGATACTCCACTAGGGGGCTGGTTTTTCTTTACGCCGCGTATCTCTTACGGAAACGTCGGAAAGTCACTGCGTCGGGCCCGAATACGATTGTGAATTGCCGATTCTCGCTGATTAACATATTCTCGGCGTTAATCAGCGGGAACGCCCCGAGCGCCATTTTTTAAATTGCAGTTCCGATACGACGGCGAAATACAATTACGCCGCTCGTATAGGAACTCCAACCCGGCGTTTCTTGTTTTCTGCTTACAGAAAACAGAAACGCCAGCTCAAAGTGAGAGTTAGGCTGGAGTATCACTGATACTCCAGCCTAACTGTACCTGAATCTGGCCCATAATGTATATGTCATAAATCATTACATAAACACATACCAAATACACTGCATATATCATTTGAGGAAAATATATTCATAAAATAGTTTACCATTTGCTAATAAAAATAAAAAATAAATATGTCCGGATTTCATTTTAAAAATCTGGTCACCTTATATTAATGTGTACCTGATATCTTATGGAAGTGACATCTTACATCTTGTGCCCATAGGAGCACTTGCTGATAGGAACTAATGAAATAATTGAGACAGTACTGACACAGGGAACATATACAGCCTCCAAAGCTAATACGGCAGCCCTCATGGACATGGAAAACAAAAAGTACTTGTGTTACCGTATTTATCGCGGTATAACGCGCTCCCGCGTATACCGCGCACCCCCAAAGTGCCCCCCAATCCTGTGGAAAAAAAGTTATTTTGTACTTACAGTTTTGGTGTCTTGCGCGGCGTCCATCGGCGGCCTCGTCGGGTTCGGCGTCCTTCTGCGGCTTCGGGTGTCCTTCTGCGGCGGGTCCGGTGTCCTCTTCGGCAGGTCCGGTGTCCTCTTCGGCGGGTCCGGCGTCCTCGCGGCGTCCTCGCATCCTCCCCGCTCGTTTCCCGCGCCGAGTTTTGAATACTGCGCCAGCATATACTGAGCGCAGTACACTCGGGCAGGCTCGGCAACTTTCGCGCTCACGTCCTGTACGTCCATGACGTGACCGCGGAAGAAGCCGAGACTGGCCGAATATACCCGAGTGTACTGCGCTCGGTATATGTCGGCGCAGTATTCAAAATTTTCAGGGCAAAAACGCCGCGAGGACGCCGGACCCGCCGAAGAGGACACCGGACCTGCCGAAGAGGACACCGGACCCGCCGCAGAAGGACACCCGAAGCCGCAGAAGGACGCCGAACCCGACGAGGCCGCCGATGGACGCCGCGCAAGACACCAAAACTGTAAGTACAAAATAACTTTTTTTCCACAGGATTGGGGGGCACTTTGGGGGGTGCGCGGTATACGCGGGAGCGCGTTATACGCGGGAGCGCGTTATACCGCGATAAATACGGTAACACAAGTACTTTTTGTTTTCCATGTCCATGAGGGCTGCCGTATTAGAGGGCTTTGGAGGCTGTATATGTTCCCTGGAGGCTGTAGTACTGTCTCAATTATTTCATTAGTACTGTCCTCAATTATTTCATTAGTTCCTATCAGCAAGTGCTCCTATGGGCACAAGATGTAAGATGTCACTTCCATAAGATATACGCCGATAAATACGGTAATTATTTCTGTCCATTCTGTCCATTCTTCCACATTGTTTAGATGGTTGAGCTGAACATGAAATATTTCTGCTATGTAAATATTAATTGGATTTGTGTTGGTGTGCTTGGCAAAGCAATAATGTCCGCATTATTTATTTTTTCTTTCGAAATTAAATTTTCTATACATGCTACAGATGCGCTACTTTACAGGCAGACTAAGGGGACCCCCAGGCACTATATTTATTGTTGCACTTTAAAGCGGTTGTGAAACCCGCTTGCACATTTCTACCCACAGGTAAGCCTATAATAAAGCTTTCCTGCAGGTAAAATTAGCCTGTACGGTTTAAGAGATATATTTAACTTGCATGCAGCCGCTGACGTCAGCAGCGATTTCGCTCTGAAGGTCCGGCGGATGCTGCCGGAAATTCAGAGTTCCTTTCCGGAATGGGGACTCCTGCATACATGCGTAGGAGTGACGGTATCATGGCTCAGGCCACTCACAGCACCGGAGCCGCAAACCCAGAAGAAGCGCTGAGGAAACATGTCAGCTCCCTCAGCGGTGACCGGGAGTCGGTGCGGGTGCTTCGTTCTAAGGTAAGTATTTAATAATGAGCTAGTATGTGCATACTAGAATCAAAAAAATTGGGAAGGGGTTTGGAAGGGGAAGGGGAAGAAAAGTAGGAAAAGGGGAAAGAGAGAAAGGGGGATAATAGGAGGGTGAAAAACATATAAGGAAAGGATACACAGGTAAAGCACTCACATTCGCCACATCCGTATATGGTATATATGCAAAGAAAAATATCAAATCACAAGGTGAAAGAATGGCGGACTTTGAGGCAGTGCGGAAGTATGTTAAAAAATATATATTTTAATACAAAAATAAAAATAAAAGATTATACAATTTTACAATATATAGAGAATATACTTGACATAGGTAGAGTGTAACCCTATAGATTACAAATGTTAAAGTACTGGAACAAATCCCTTGAAGTCGCCTACGCGTTTCGCCGTTGGGTTTCTTCAGGGCGAGACAGAGAGGATTTTAGGGAAGGGGAAGAATGTAATACAGTAATACAATATACCCCTAGCGCCAAAGTCAAAAGTCTTGGGGTCATCTTTGACTCCGACATGACAATGAACGCACAAATAGGGTCAGTAGTCAGCGGATCTCACCATCTGCTGCGCCTACTACGCAGACTCACGCCTTTTATTCCCAAGAAAGACTTAGCGGTCGTGGTGGGAGCGATTGTAAATTCCAGACTGGACTATGCAAATGCCCTTTACCTCGGACTCCCCAAGTACCAGATCGCTCGTCTTCAAGTCGTTCAAAATACGGCCGCCAGACTTGTGACTGGGAAAAAACCCTGGGAATCAATCTCACCTTCACTGAGATCCCTTCACTGGCTTCCAGTTAGAGACAGAATCTCCTTTAAAGCTCTCTGTCTAACGCATAGATGTATCCATGGGAATGCTCCCCATTATCTATGCGAAAAATTACAAGTTCACAATCCCAATCGTATTCTACGATCCACCAATCAAAATCGGCTTTAGATACCAAAAGCCAGATTCAAGTCCAAAGGAGACAGGAGATTCGCTGTCCAGGGTCCCAGACTATGGAACGCCTTACCAGCGAGTATTCGGCTGGAGGAGAACTATCTAGTCTTCAGGAGAAAGATTAAGACGCATCTCTTTTGATCTCAAAGGAGACCGGAACATCAAGCGCCCAGAGGCGATTTGCTTTGCATGTGCTGCGCTATATAAGTTTTTCATTCATTCATTCATTCAGTCGTATAATCTGAAACAACATATACAGTATTAGTACATTCTAGAAACTTTAATTTAAACAAATGAAACATAAATAAAAAATGCAAAATTGAAATTACATAAAAAATCGTAGAGTAAGGAAGTTGCATGTATATATATACACATATGTATAGAGTGGCTACATCACCTAGTAGAACACGGTAAGTATATTCATCCACCAGATTCAGGCATCAAAGGTGCCAGGGTGTTCGAATATAGGTATTGTCACCTATTGAGGCGTCTTGAAAAAATCTGATAAAGATAGAGTATATTTTTACCAACAAGGCTAGAAGTAAACTATAAGAGAGAGCAACATAAGTTTGTACATAGGAAGAGAATTTATAAGGATAGTGTGACAGAAGTTTTTAACAGACATACCAGTAATCCATATAGTGACGTCAATACTAGCAAAGGTCCCCGAATATCAGGAATTCTATGGTACAGCATGCCATTTCAATAGGTACCAGAAACTGTGTCACAACACCCAGTGAACAATAGTTCCTTGTCTGTAAGTAGATATAGAATGGATAAATAGCCTATCCATCTATCTAAATCTTTTGCTATGTTGAAAAGTCAGATCAAAAAGTACCTGGAAAATCCTAAGATGGCGCTAGGGCTGGGGCCGCTTCTTATGCACAATCAAACATTCAAGCAAGTAAAAGCTCCAAAGTAAATTCTGGACAAACGCTTTTTATCAACAGTGTGATCTGCAACAACCTCAGTGGTGCTGGGAGAGCAAAAGTAAAAATAAGAACCGCATCATTATCATATCACGCAATGAATCCTTCAGTTCAGGTGCAAGAGAGTATGCTTACCATAGAGATGTTTGGTCTGTGTGTGCCCCAGGGTCACAACCAACGTTGTGTACACTGCAGATCATAGTAGCTGGCCGCGATATTGGCGTGATGACGTCATCTTCGTGTGTCGCGTTCGCGGCGGCACATAAACAAAGGGTGGTTGACATCGAAGTATGCTGCAGTGGGCGAGTCGGATCCAGCCTGACCGCCCCTCTGCGTCTCCGATTGGCTGAGGGGTGTGTCCATGCTCGCCCGGACAAACACTGGGCCACTGAGCAAGTGTGATGACACCACACAATAGCGTGATGGCATAAACAGAGCAAAACGGCCGACATGGAAGCGTACACAGTGGCCGAGTTAGATTTGACATAGCCGCCCCTCCGCGTCTCTAATTGGTTGGGGGGCGTGTCAGCACTCGCCTAAACATACATTGGGCCATTAAGCAAATGGAATGACACTGCATCTCGGCGTCCCCCCTACGTAAGCACGGTAGCCAATCAGAAACTGCTCCACGTCCGCAACACAAGACAGCGAGAAGAGGCATCAGAACAGCCAATGGCACAGCAAGAAATATTCTTAGGGAACTTCAAAATAAATCAAAGAGATATATCAGAGTATATGGCCGTGCAGTCTGTTCACCGCAGGTTCTAATATTATAATCTGCAGTGAACCCCTACTCTCAGCGCAACACACATGCAACACGTTTTCAAAGGTCACAAAGATGACCATCAAGCACCGCAACTGGGGGGTAAATCGTCAGATAACACGTTCCAGAAAAAATATACATTTTCTTTATGGCCAAGTCGGAGGAAGAGGAAAGGAAAATGAGATTGAGTAGATGAGCATGATTTTGCTAAAAGATGCTTTGCCACGTTTACACAGTATATAAATAACCATTTGTCATCTGCCCACCGTCAAATGACGGCGGGCAGACGACTCCATTATCCTGACATCACGTCATATGACGTGATGTCCCTTTAAAGCCGCGGGCGGGCGCGGGCGCGCGCGCGTCGCCGGCGGCGCGCGCGCGCACCCGCCGCTCTGCGGGGATCCCGTGCGAGTGCCCGGCGGCAACGATCGCATGATTTTGCTAAAAGATGCTTTGCCACGTTTACACAGTATATAAATAACCACTTGTCATCTGCCCACCGTCAAATGACGGCGGGCAGACGACTCCATTATCCTGACATCACGTCATATGACGTGATGTCCCTTTAAAGCCGCGGGCGGGCGCGCGCGTGTCGCCGGTGGCGCGCGCGCACCCGCCGCTCTGCGGGGATCCCGTGCGAGTGCCCGGCGGCAACGATCGCCGCCGGGCACACGCGATTGCTCAGTAACTGAGCGGGGACGTGGAGCTCTGTATGTAAACACAGAGCTGCACGTCCCTGTCAGGGAGAGAGGAGATCGATTGTGTCCCTTGTACATAGGGACACAATCGGTCACCTCCCCCAGTCACCCCCCCCTCTCCCCACAGTTAGAACACTCATAGGACACACATTTAACCCCTTCCCCGCCCCCTAGTGGTTAACCCCTTCACTGCCAGTCACATTTATACAGTAATCAATGCATATTTATAGCATTGTTCACTGTATAAATGTAAATGGTCCCAAAAATGTCAGAAAAGTGTCCGAAATGTCCGCCATAACGTCGCAGTCCCAATAAAAAAATCGCAGATCGCCGCCATTAATAGTAAAAAAAAAAAAAAAAAGAAATGCCATAAACTATCCCCAATTTTGTAAATGCTATACATTTTGCGCAAACCAATCGATAAACGCTTATTGCATTTTTTTTTTACCAAAAATATGTAGAAGAATACGTATCGGCCTAAACTGAGGGAAAAAATATTTTTTTTATATATTTTTTGGGTTATTTATTATAGCAAAAAGGAAAAAATATTGCATTTTTTTAAAAATTGACGCTCTATTTTTGTTTATAGCGCAAAAAATAAAAACCGCAGAGGTGATCAAATACCACCAAAAGAAAGCTCTATTTCTGGGAAAAAAAGGACGCCAATTTTGTTTGGGAGCCACGTCGCATGACCGCGCAATTGTCAGTTAAAGCGACGCAGTGCCGGAAGCTTATATTTTGTCTGGGCAGGAAGGGGGTGTAGGTGCACAGTAGGCAAGTGGATAAAATACATCCAACTTCCCAAACGATGTAAAATAGAATATCTACATGCAAAATAAGTTAAAATACTTCCTAATTAGCATTAAACCAATATAGGGACGGTATAGTACAGAAGAAAAATGATCGTAAGCAAAAAAAAAATATATATATATATATATATATATATATATATATATATATATGTTTCTAAATAGGTCAACCACTATTTATAGATCTCTTGTGGGTCATGTGTCTTGCTGGTGGGTTTAGTCCTTAATTTTGTCACAGTTCAACTCATCATGAGGCAGACTATCACATCTATGGCCAACCTTCGAAGAAGGGGGGAGCATAGAGTCCATAGAGTAGGTAGAGAGGGAGGGGCTATGGTCTGGTAAAAATATCGTTGAATTAGATATTTAGAAAAGGTTTGAAGCTGATAGCTTCATTCAGGCCTGGGAAATAATTTGCCCGGAGGCGGTAGATCCATTTGGTTTCACATTGTAATACCCTCTGGTCACAGTTGCCTCCCCTTGAGTCCTCCGGAACGGACTCAAGGGCAGAGAACCTGAATACAGAGGGTTCTTATTTATGTTTAAATGCAACATGGTAACCCATTGTGGTGTTAAGGAGACCGTTGGTAGCATAGTAAACATGGTCTTTTATTCTTTTCCAAAAGGGGCGTATGGTTTTCCCTACATAAAAGCTGCCACATTGGCACAAAATAATGTAGATAACCCCTTTGGTTTGGCAAGTGATGTGTTGCCGTATTTTATGGATTTGACCATTTGGTAGCTGGATGGTAGTTCCTTCTAACACCATGTAGCAATAGTTGCACTGTTTGCATTTAGATAGACCTGGGTCGTCTGAAAATTCTGTGTTGGATCTACAGTATTTGCTCCTGACCAGTCGATCACGTATAGAGGTTGCACGTCTATAGGTGATTTCTGGTTTTTGGCCAATATATTTAGACAGGGTCTGGTCAACCGTCAGCAGGTGCCAGTGTTTGTCCATAATTGCTCGCACCTGTTTGTGTTGATCGGAGTAAGTTGTAATAAATCTAGTAGTGTCTGGTCCACATTTTTTAGTAGTCTTAGAGAGAATCGCCTCTCTCCGCTTGCCCATTGTTCTATTGAAGGCCTTTTTAAGGCATGTCCTGCTGTAACCCCTGTTGAAGAGTCTCGTGTAAAGCTGGTCTGCTTCTACTTTAAATTTAGCATAGTCTGAGCAATTACGTCGCAATCGCAGATATTGCCCATACGGTATACTCCAAATTAAGGGTAATGGATGGGCACTTTCGGCATGAAGAATTGTATTCCCAGCCGTGGGTTTGCGGTAAAGGGAAGTGTTGATCATTCCCTTCTCATTGACATAGATGAGAATGTCAAGGAAAGCGATTTCCGATTTGCTCGAGCACATTGTAAACTTTAAATTATAGTCGTTATGACTCAGTAGCTGCATGAAGGATTGTAGTTCTTGACAACTACCCGTCCATAACAGGAGTATGTCATCTATGTACCTGAACCAGCCCAACACAAATGAAAGTAGGTCATTGGATTTTTCAACAGAAAATAAATCTCATTCCCACCCCCCCAGGTACAGGTTTGCGTAAGAGGGCGCACATGAAGTGCCCATGGCAACACCCTGTACCTGGAGGAAGTGGGACTCGTCAAAAGAAAAAACATTTTTACTCAAAATATGAGCAAGTATATCCAAAACAAATGTGTTGAGCTGGTTCAGTTTGGGGCCTCTCTCGGCCAAAAAGCCAGCTACTACATCCAGACCCTTGGAGTGAGGGATAGATGAATACAATGCCTCAACATCAATCGATACCAGAATACATTCGGAGGGCACATTTAGGCCGTCCAAAGCCCTCAAAAGGTCTGGAGTGTCTTGAATATAGGATGGTAAGGCTGTGACATGTGGTCTCAGATATCCGTCAACGAATTTGCTTGCCCTCTCTGTTTTGGAACCCATCCCTAAAATTATTGGGCGTCCCGGTGGATGTCTCATACTTTTGTGCGTTTTTGGAAGCACATAAAAGGTTGGTGTCTTTGGATATTGGACTTGGATCCCCTCAAATATAGGTTTGGTGATCAAGCCCTCGGAGAGGGCGCGTTGTATCAGGTCGTTGAATTGTTGGTTGTATTTAGCAACTACTTCAATAGAGACTGGTTTGTACCAGTTGCGATTTTTTAGAATGTCCCAGCACATATTTCTGTAATCTAGGTCATTCATTACAACGACATTACCGCCCTTGTCCGAGGGCTTGACCACCAAATACAAGTTATGACTTAGTTTGTTGAGGGCTGTTCTCTGTGAGATACTGAGATTTTGGTTAGTAGACCTCATCAAGAAAAGGGATTCAATATCCTTCACAGTCTGCATCAGGAAAGCCCAGACATTTGAATTCGTTTGTAGGGGAGGAAAGGTCAATGACCTTTTTTTTACAGCTTTTTCCAAGCTTTCAATGTCTTGTTGGTATTGGGACAGTTGTATTCTTTCGCCTCTAGTTTCATAGCTTTCAGGGGTGTTATCTTGGCTATCTGTACCTTCGCTTTCATCCAGCAATAGGACGAGGATTTTTGGGGGGGAAGTCTGCTACTGAAAAGTTTTTCCATATTTCTTGGTCTAGGGTTTCAGTTTGTTTATCCCTTCTCTCTCTATCGTACATGTATCTAAAGGTCAGCTTCCTGGCAAAAAGATACAGGTTGTCAGAAACACAAGTACTTACCGAGGCCGAGATGCTGAGGACGGCTCACCTTTACGACCAAGCGCACCTGCCCCCTGGAATTTGAGACAGGAGGCAGAGGCACAAGGAGGTACCGGTACTGGGGGGTAGGTAGATGGGATGCAGGTACTGGAGGTCAGAGGCTGAGATGTGCTGCAGGTGCTGGAGGGTCACCAAGGCAGATGAAAGTGGTAAAGTCCCAGGGCACAGTTCAAAAGCCAGCAGACGAATGGAAGCAGATCCGGGGTACAGGTAAAAAGTCCGGGTTCCGGGTAGCGCTAAGACAAGTCCAGGTATGTAAGCCGAAGTTCAAGGGCAGGAGACAGAAGCAAATCCAGGTCACGGTCCGAGGTCAAAAGGGTTCAAGAAGGCAGCAGAGTTCACAAACAGGCCGAGGTCAGGTTTCCAGGCGAGAGCTGAGTCGGGAAGTAAATCCAGGTCAAAAGGCACAAGTCAAAGTGTCAAAACTTTACTCAGAGCTGACGATAAACCAGCAACCTGTGCAAAGACAGGGGCTGTTTAAATAGGCCTGTCAGGTCTGTGATTGGTCCCGGGAGGAGGCGCGCACGTCCGCGCGCTCGTGCACGCGCCGCTGCGCCACGCACGCGCGCGTGCCCCAGATGCGCGGGCACGCGCCATGACGCGATTCTAACGTGCCTGTGCACTGATTGAGCGCTGTGAGCGCTGGGACCCTGACAGTGCCCCCCCCCAAGGGGCGGACTCCGGACGCCCAAGCTGGACATCAACTCTGGGTGTTCCTAAAGAAAAGTTCGGATTAGACGTGGAGCATGCAGATTTCTTGCGGGTTCCCATGAGTTATCTTCCGGGGGATAGCCCCTCCATTTAATCAAATACTGAAGCTGTCTACCTCTTTTTCTACAGCTGATGATGGACTCAACTTCAAATTCTTCCTCTCCCTCGACCTCTACTGGTGGAGGCGGAGGTCTTTCTCTTCCTTGGAAAGGATCAGGGGTAACAGGTTTCAGGAGAGAGGCATGGAATACTGGATGGATCCTGTAGGAATCCGGCAACGAGAGTTCAAAGGCCACCGCGTTGATCTTGCGCTTGATCCTGAAAGGGCCAATGAATCTTGGACCCAACTTTCGAGAGGGGACCGGTAATTTTAAATTAGTAGCAGATAGCCAAACCTCTTCTCCGACTTCAAAAGTAGGACAATCTTTCCTTCCTTTGTCGTAAAATCTTTTGTAGTCCTCCTGGGCCCGTTGCATCACTCTTTGTAATTGTAGAAAGTTTAATTGGATAGCTGTTACATGCTCTTGGGCCGCCGGAACAGGTGTTTCTGGGAGGGCATCAGGAAGAAAGGGCGGGTGAAAGCCATAGTTGGCCCAAAAGGGTGTTTGATTCGTGGTGGCATGGACGGAATTATTATAGGCGAATTCAGCGGAAGGTAAGAGGGACGACCAGTCATCTTGAGAGGCGGAACAGAAACATCGGAGGTACTGCTCCAGCGTTTGGTTAGTCCTTTCCGTTTGGCCGTTACTCTGGGGGTGGTAGGCAGAGGAAAGGCAGGTCTTGACTTCCAAAGATTTACAAAGTTCCCTCTAAAATTTTGAGGTGAATTGAGAACCCCTATCTGAAACGATGCTCCTGGGCACCCCATGGAGCCTGACGATTTCCCTGAAGAAGACTTTGGCTGTCTCTAGGGCAGAGGGAGTACCGATCATGGGCACAAAATGTGCCATTTTGGAGAGACGATCTACTACGACTAGGATTGTGGTGAAGCCTTCAGAAGGTGGTAAGTCGACAATAAAATCCATAGAGATTTCAGACCAAGGCCGTTCTGGAACTGGTAGAGGCTTGAGTAACCCCCAGGTCTTGGTTTTAGGACCCTTATTACGTTGGCAAGTTGTACAGGATGCAACGTAGGCTTTGCAATCTTGTCTGCAGCTTGGCCACCAAAAGTATCGTAGAACCATCTCCGTGGTCTTTCGTGCTCCAAAATGACCTGCTAGTTTACGGTCGTGAAAGGTGCTCAAGACCAGTTGTCTAGATTCTGATGGAACGAAAATTTTCCCTCGGGACAAAAAGATATCGTGATGTTTTACCAATGAAGACACCTCTGGATCAGAACATTGTCTGGATGAAGCCTTAATAGAATTTAACAGGTCGATTTGAGAGACTAGTAGAAAATTCCGGGATGACAAAATGGTGCTCGGTTCAGTTGTGGATGGAGTTTCAGGGAACATTCTAGAAAGAGCGTCTGCTTTTCCATTCTTTGAACCAGGCCTGTAAGTGAGATGAAAATTAAACCGAGAAAAAAAAAGAGCCCAACGGGCTTGCCTGGGCTTTAAACGTTTTGCTGTCCGCAGATATTCAAGGTTTTTATGGTCGGTAAAGATCATTATAGGATGAGCCGATCCTTCTAGCAGATACCTCCACTCCTCTAGGGCAAATTTGATAGCAAGCAGTTCCCTGTCACCTACATCATAATTCTTTTCGGGTGGAGTCAGTCTCCGAGAGGCATAGGCCACAGGGTGTAGTAGGGACATTGGCCCTTGTCTCTGAGATAGCACGGCTCCTGTAGCAGTCTCAGAGGCGTCTACTTCCAAGGTAAAAGGCAACATTGGATCGGGGTGTCGCAGAACAGGAGCGGAAGAAAAAACTAATTTTAGTTTCCTGAATGCTTCTTGGGCCTCCGGTGACCAGCAAAAAGGATGACCTTGGCGGGTAAGCTGAGTGATGGGGCTCACGATGGAGGAGAACCCCACAATGAACCGTCGATAGAAATTGGCGAAGCCGATGAACCGCTGCACCCCTTTCTTGTCCACCGGGGCTGGCCATTCCTGAATAGCTTTAACCTTTTGAGGGTCCATGGCGATGCCACTGGTGGATATAATGAATCCCAAGAATTGCACGGAAGATTTCTCAAATTCACATTTCTCAGCTTTTAAGTAGAGTCTATGTTCTCTGAGTATGGTAAGCACTCTTTTTACATGGCACCTATGTAGGTCTAAGGAAGGTGAGAAAATTAGGATGTCGTCCAGATACACGACCAGGAAATCGTCCAGGTGTTCACGGAAAATGTCGTTAACTAAATGCTGAAAAGTGGCTGGGGCATTGCAAAGTCCAAAAGGCATAACAAGATACTCAAAGTGCCCGAATCTTGACCTGAAGGCGGTTTTCCACTCGTCTCCTGCCCTAATTCTGACGAGATTGTAAGCACCCCGTAAGTCCAACTTAGAGAATACTTGAGCTGGAATAATTCTGATATGAGGGGAAGCGGGTATCTGTTTTTAATTGTAACTTTATTGAGCTCCCGATAGTCAATACAAGGTCTAAGAGTTCCATCTTTTTTCTCAACAAAAAAGATTCCCGCTCCAGCCGGGGAAGACGAGGGACGAATACATTTCTTTTGCAGATTTTCGTCAATATAGGCCTTGAGGGCCTTTAATTCTGTCTCGGACAGCGGACAATGGGGCAATCATACGGTCGGTGGGGCGGAAGGCAGTCGGCTTGCTGTTTGTCGAACACATCCGTGAATTCCAGGTAGACGGAGGGAACATTCCGGAGAGTTTCAGGCGAGGTTGTCACGGCAGAGCAGGAAACAACTGGAGGTGGAAGGCAATTCTGTGAACAATATGAGGATGTAAAGTTGACCTCTTTCTTTAGCCAGTGTATGACCGGTTGGTGTGCTTGTAGCCAGGGAAGACCCAGGATGATGGGAAACAGTGGGGAAGGAATGAGGTCCAGACGTAGAAATTCCTGGTGGCCGGAGTCGGTGGTGGCACGGATAGGTGCGGTTTCTTGCGTGATAAGTCCAGATCGGGGTAGAGAACCGTCAGCTAAATGAATTTGAAAAGGATGGTTTTTGTTGCGAAGGGGTACATGAAGCTTTTGAGCCAATGTAGCGTCCAAGAAACAGCTGCATGCCCCGGAATCAACTATGGCCGGTAGACGAGTTGCCCCTTCCGGTAACTGCAAGGAAATGAAAAGAACAACGTGAGCCTGAGAAAGGTTTGCAATATTGTAGCTGAGAGTAGGTTGTAGTTTGGACTTACGAGGCCTTGTTGGACAGGAGTGAAGGAAATGACCGGCTTCTCCGCAGTACAGACATAAGTTGTTTTGACGTCTCCGCAGTCTCTCCTCGGAGGTAAGCGGGGCTCGGACCAATCCAACTTGCATAGGTTCAGGATCTGGGAGGTTTATGTTTTGAGGAGCTGCAGGTGGCTGTGGAGCCGGAGTGGGCCTTGGATGGGCCCAGGTAGAGCGTGGAACTTGATATCGTTCAGAACGACGTTCTCTCAGGCGTCGATCCAGCTGCGTGGCAGTTTGAATCAGGTCTTCAAGAGTGGCCGGGACTTCTGTCCGAGCCAGCTCGTCCTTAAGAGACTCAGACAAGCCTTGGCGAAACTGGTATTTTAGCGCAGCCTCATTCCAGCCTGTGTCGGCTGACCATTTTCGAAACTCGGCTGTATAGTCCTCGATAGGCCTTCTACCTTGGGTAAGGTTATGGAGAATAGTTTCGGCAGTGGCCGTACGCTGTGGGTCATCATATAACTTCGCCATGTGTTCAAAAAAGGTGTCTATTGTGTTTAGGATTGGGCTCTGTTGCTCCATTAGAGTGTGAGCACAGGCTTGAGGTTCTTCCGAGAGAAGAGAAATGACAAAACCCACTTTCACAGTCTCTGAACAAAAGGTTCTGGGCTGAAGAGATAAATATAAGGAGCAAGCATTTTTAAACGCCCGCTATTTCTGGCGCTCACCTAAAAAACGTTCCGGGATAGGCACACGTGGTTCCGGGTGGGTCACCATTACGGCCGAGCTAGAGGCGACTTGAGGTGCTGCAGCTCCAGAGGATGGTGGTGCAGGTGGAGATGAGGGTCCAGGAATCACGGCCAGCTGTTGGAGACGGCCATCTATTTGGAGGTAGCCATCTTGAAGCTTTTGAACTGCGTCAGTAAGTGCGGACACTTGCAGGCAGAGTGTTTCAAATGGTGAGCGCGCCCTGTCGGCCTCAGACATCTGGCTGGTATATACTGTCAGAAACACAAGTACTTACCGAGGCCGAGATGCTGAGGACGGCTCACCTTTACGACCAAGTGCACCTGCCCCCTGGAATTTGAGACAGGAGGCAGAGGCACAAGGAGGTACCGGTACCGGGGGGTAGGTAGATGGGATGCAGGTACTGGAGGTCAGAGGCTGAGATGTGCTGCAGGTGCTGGAGGGTCACCAAGGCAGATGAAAGTGGTAAAGTCCCAGGGCACAGTTCAAAAGCCAGCAGACGAATGGAAGCAGATCCGGGGTACAGGTAAAAAGTCTGGGTTCCGGGTAGCGCTAAGACAAGTCCAGGTATGTAAGCCAAAGTTCAAGGGCAGGAGACAGAAGCAAATCCAGGTCACGGTCCGAGGTCAAAAGGGTTCAAGAAGGCAGCAGAGTTCACAAACAGGCCGAGGTCAGGTTTCCAGGTGAGAGCTGAGTCGGGAAGTAAATCCAGGTCAAAGGGCACAAGTCAAAGTGTCAAAACTTTACTCAGAGCTGACGATAAACCAGCAACCTGTGCAAAGACAGGGGCTGGTTTAAATAGGCCTGTCAGGTCTGTGATTGGTCCCGGGAGGAGGCGCGCACGTCCGCGCTCGTGCACGCGCCGCGCCGCTGCGCCACGCACAAGCGCGCGCCCCAGATGCGCGGGCACGCGCCGTGACGCGATTCTAACGTGCCTGTGCACGGATTGAGCGCTGTGAGCGCTGGGACCCTGACACAGGTCTTTGATGACGTCAAATTTATTAGACATATTGGTGGGACAGAAATTCAGGCCTAGGCCTAGGAGTTCAGTCTCACTTTGGCTTAAAATATGGGAAGATAGATTGATCACTTCCAACTTAGAATTAGAATTGGAGGATTAATGAGACTTTATTAAAAGACAACGATTATAAAGAGAAGCTGAACGAAGAGCTAGAATTTTTTTTTAGAACGAATGACGTAGGCGAAACAACCCCCTTTTGTTTATGGGAAACGCATAAGTGTCTAATGAGAGGTAACTTTATTGCAATGGGAGCACATAGAAAAAAAAAATTAAATGAACAGATAGATCAGATGTTTAAACACATTGGAGAGCTAGAAACGGTACATAAAAAAACCCAAGCACAATCAGTAGAAAAAGAACTAGAGGAAATAAGAGAAAAACTGAACTTGCTGCTGATCGACAAAGCCAAAGTCAAATTATTAAGGGGAAGGCGAACATTATATGAGTATGGTAATAAACCAGGTAGAATGCTAGCAAATGCCCTAAAAGAAGCTCAGGCAGTGAAACACATTACGCAAATAAAGACAGTCAAAGATAAAATAGTAAACACCCCGCAGGAGATTGTAGAATGTTTTAAGGAATATTATGAGAAATTATACCAGTTAGATGAGAAGATCCCGGTGGAGAAGGATCAAGAGAAACTAGAAAGAGCTAAAGAATATATTAAAGAAACCCAGATGCCAAAAATACCAGAAGAAATAGCTAGAAAATTAGATGAACCAATAACAACAGGGGAGTTTACGGAAGCAATACAAACATTAAAACTGGGCAAGGCCCCAGGACCAGATGGGTTTACTTTATCATATTATAGGTTGTTTTCCGAGAAATTGGCACAAAGATTTATAGCAGCATACAATTCACTACGAGAAGGTAAGAAAATACCAAGTGAATCACTGCTAGCACATATAATAGTTATCCTAAAAGATGGGAAGGACCCATCACAATGTGCCAGCTATCGCCCTATATCATTACTGAATGTAGACCTAAAAATATTTACCAAAATCTTGGCCTTAAGGCTTGTAGAATATATTTCAGATCTTATACATCCAGATCAAGTGGGATTCACACCAGGGAGAGAGGGAAGAGAGAACACGCAGCGGGTGATCAATGCGATATACCTGTCCCAAAAACAAAAGAAGCCAATGATATTAGTTTCTAGTGACGCAGAGAAGGCCTTTGACCGAGTAAAGTGGACATTTTTAAAAGCTATGTTACAACATATAGGGCTGGGAGAGGGAATGCTGAGCTGGTTTTCAAATCTATATTCACAACCGAGTGCGAAAGTTAGTATAGCGGGTAAGATATCTGAACCATTTTCTATTCGGAATGGGACAAGGCAAGGCTGCCCACTGTCACCTATTATTTTCATTTTAACAATTGAACCATTTTTAAGGAAGATACGGGCAAATCAAAACATCAGAGGACTAAAAATAGAAAAAGAAGAACAGAAAGTGGCAGCATATGCGGACGACCTAATATTTTTTATAACCTCCCCAGTCATCTCTCTACCAGTATTACTGGCAGAAATTAGAGAGTACGGAAAATTTTCAAATTTCAAAGTCAACTATGGGAAATCAGAGGCAATAGGGATAGAAACAAATGCGGTATTACTTGAACAGATAAAAACACAATTTAATTTTAGATGGACAGATTCCCACATAAGTTACTTGGGAACAAAAATAACAAGGAACTTAAATAAATTATATGAAGTTAATTATGTAGCACTGGCCAGGCGAATAAAATTAGACCTAGTGAGATGGGATAAGGCAATATTCACCTGGTTTGGGCGGACGAACATATTGAAAATGAATGTGCTACCAAAAGTCTTATACTTAATTCAGGCCCTGCCAATTAAGATTCCACAAAGTTTCCTAAGGGAACTAAGATCAAGTTTTCTGAAATTTATCTGGGCAGGAAAACCTGCAAGGATACGTAGAGCCATCCTATCACTTCCGAAGGGGGAAGGAGGAATCGGATTCCCAGACCTGGTAAAATACCAGGAAGCAGCCCACTTAGTCAGAGTAACAGAATGGTGTGGGCAAAATAGGAAACCATGGATAAAAATAGAAGAAACTACAGTGGAAATACCACTGGATGGTCTAAGCTGGATCCCTGAAGCAGAATTAACAACAGATGTAAAGAGACATCCAATGGTAGGAGCGACTATCCAAATAACTAAAAAGATTTTTGAAAAAACAAACATGTCAAAATATCCCAGCCCATTGACTCCGATCCTGGGTACTAAGACATTTCAACCAGGATTGGTAGATCCAAGATTCAAAGCCCTGCGATATAGAGGTATGAGTAGAATTATTAATTTTTCAAAAAATAACCGAATAATGACAAGGGAAGAGCTTGAAAAAGAAGTTACACCAGACTTGGACTCTCTAAGATTGTTGCAACTAGAAGCATTCCTACGGATATTAGCAAAGACTTATATAGTAGTTAGGGACCCTTCTAAATTCGAACAGATATGTCTAGAAGGGAAGCCTAAGAGACACATGTTATCTTACTTCTATGCAACACTTATTAACTTAGAGATACCACAAGAACTCCCGTTTATGCAAGCATGGGAGAATAAGCTGGGATTAATATTCTCCCAAGAACAAAAAATTAGGATTCTCCGGTTTACTCATAAAGCCTCTGTGGCAAGTAAATATGAGGAGGGGAGCTATAAAATTTTAACAAGATGGTATAGAACACCAACAGTATTACATCGTATATACCCGCAGACTCCAGATAGGTGTTGGAGATGCCATGCAGCAGAAGGGACACTACTGCATATTTTTTGGGAATGTGCAAAAATAAAAGAATTCTGGGAAATGGTTATAGAAACGATCAAAAAAATCACAGGGATTAACCTAGAAGGTAGACCATCAGCTGTGCTATTACTAGATATCCCAATGTCAGTAGAAAAATACAAAAACTCGCTGTTAAGACATCTCATTATAGCTGCGAGAGCATGTATCCCGATCCTGTGGAAGCAAGAGATCTCCCCATCTAAAGCTCAGTGGATCGCGAGAGTGGCGGAGATTCAAATAATGGAGAATCTAACAATGACATTGAAAGATGAAGATGAGAGATACCGGAAGATATGGGCTCCATATCTAAGGTATAGGGAGGAGTAGTGGGGATAGATGTGTAAGGGGGGGGGAGAGATGGCCGATGGGGGGTTGGATAAGGAAGCCCCTTTTTTTTTTTTTTTTTTTTTTTTTTTTAGGGAAGGGAGGGGGGCGAAATAGGGGGGAATAGACCGGTAAGAAATAAGAGTGTACATTAATCCACAGAAGTTAAGGAGAGGGAGAGAGGAGTTGAAAGTTCATTTGTTTCCTCCTTTTTGGCTAATTATTAATTATTATTATTTATTTATTTATTTTTTCTCTCGATCTCTCTCTCTCCTGGTTATAATTGATTCAAATGAACGTTAAGAAATATGTTAATGTGTAACTTGAAACTTTGGAAAAGTAAAAAGTAGAAAATAAAGAATTTATAAAAAAAGAATTATCTTTTGTTTCATGAGGGTTTGATGCAAGATTGTCAGGGAGTATAACATTCGGGAGAGGTGATGGATTTAGGGAGGGAATATCGATATCCTGTATTAGTCCTGATGTTGTTGACCGATTCCTCACAATAGGTGTGAAAAATTGGTCAATACTTGAGATCATATATCAAAAACTCATACAGACCTTTGAAAGGAAATCTAGCCTTTTTTGGCATGTAAAATACTTCGAACAATATATGATCGAAGATATCAACCCGAAAGGTCTGCGGGTCCAAGTGTTCCCCAATATATGGGCCATTGATCAAGATTTTAAGGCTCGATGGGAAGAAAATCTTCTTGGCTGTTCCCGCAAAATGATGGAACTAATGATAGAGTATTATATGCAGGAACTAAAATTGGTAGACTGCGAAATCAAAAGAATATATGATGAAAACACTGAACTGTTAAATAAACCAGAGTTCAGAGCATTTGATGCACGATTGAAGGAGCATCTTTTATTTATTTAACTTGCATTTTTTATTTATGTTTCATTTGTTTAAATTAAAGTTTCTAGAATGTACTAATACTGTATATGTTGTTTCAAATTATACGACTGTATTACATTCTTCCCCTTCCCTAAAATCCTCTCTGTCTCGCCCTGAAGAAGCCCAACGGTGAAACGCGTAGGCGACTTCAAGGGATTTGTTCCAGTACTTTAACATTTGTAATCTATAGGGTTACACTCTACCTATGTCAAGTATATTCTCTATATATTGTAAAATTGTAAAATCTTTTATTTTTATTTTTGTATTAAAATATATATATTTTTAACATACTTCCGCACTGCCTCAAAGTCCGCCATTCTTTCACCTTGTGATTGGATATTTTTCTTTGCATATATATGTGCATACTAGCTCATTATACCTTTGCCTTACAGTTTTTTTTCTTTTGGTTCGGGAGATCTGGTGTGAACCAAACAGGGGGGGGGGTGTTCAGGCCATCTTTATTTCTGACTAGTATCCCAATTCCCAATGGTTCTCTCCCTCACTCTGCTAATGTGCCCCCAAGTGCTGATGGAGAGGGACAGAGGAGGGGCTAACAAGGATGCTGTGTAGGCACCCGACATCCACCTTATAAGCTGATGATGCCATTGGTTGTTAGGACACGCCTGGCTGGAAGGTTGTAATGGTGCACAATGAAAACCTGTGGCTTTGTATAACTAAAAGGAAAGCTTGATACACCAACTGGCTTGTATACTTTTTGTTGGGCAATTTGTAGGCATTTTGCTTTTGATGAAACCTGAAGACTCCCCACAGTGCCTGGGCACCTTGGTTGAAAAAGACTGGTTTAGCCAATGATTTCCTCTACATTTATTTCATCTTGAATGAATGAATGAAGAACTTGTATAGCGCAGCACATGCGAAGTAAATCGCCTCTGGGCGCTTGTTGTTCCTGTCTCCTTTGAGATCAAAAGAGATGAGTCTTAATCTTTCTCCTGAAGACTAATAGTTCTCCTCCAGTCTAATGCTGGCTGGTAAGGCGTTCCATAGTCTGGGACCTTGGACAGCGAATCTCCTGTCTCCTTTGGACTTGTATCTGGCTTTCGGTATCTGAAGCCGATTTTGATTGTTGGATCGTAGAATACGATTGGGATTGTAAATTTTTAATTTTTCGCATAGATAATGGGGAGCATTCCCATGGATACATCTATGCGTTAGACAGAGTGCTTTAAAGGTGATTCTGTCTTTGACTGGTAGCCAGTGAAGGGATCTCAACGAAGGTGAGATTGATTCCCAGGGTTTTTTCCCAGTCACAAGTCTGGCGGCCGTATTTTGAACGACTTGAAGACGAGCGATTTGGTACTTGGGGAGTCCGAGGTAAAGGGCATTTGCATAGTCCAATCTGGAGTTTACAATCGCTCCCACCACGACCGCTATGTCTTTCTTGGGAATAAAAGGCGTGAGTCTGCGTAGTAGGCGCAGCAGATAGTGAGATCCGCTGACTACTGCCCCTATTTGTGCGTTCATTGTCATGTCGGAGTCAAAGATGACCCCAAGACTTTTGACTTTGGCGCTAGGGGTGATGACTTTGCCCAGAATGGGCGGGGGGATCCAGGTTGTTATCGATTGATTCCTACGCTTGGCGTGAAACAGAAGAAGTTCTGTTTTCGCTCCATTGAGTTTGAGATAACTCTTTGTCATCCAGTCCTCTATCAAAGAGAGGCATGTCTCTAGATTGAGGTGGTGATCCTTTTTATTGCAAATGCGGAAGTACAGTTGCGTGTCGTCTGCGTAAGAGTGATATAGCAGTTTTTGGCTGCTGATGATTTCAAAAAGAGGACGCAGATAGATGTTGAATAACATCGGCGACAGGGGAGATCCCTGAGGGACCCCGCACGATAATGTGCGTTGTTCCGAAGTGAATGGTCCTAGCTTGACTATTTGCGATCGGTTTTCCAAAAAAGAGGAGAACCAAGATAGATCGCTTTCTGCGACTTTGGCTATTTTAGCCAGCCGAGTCAATAACAGCTGGTGATCAACTGTATCAAAGGCTGCGCTTAGGTCCAGCAGAACCAGAAGAGAAGATTCTCCTTCGTCTACGGCCTCAAGAACGTCGTCCCATATCTTAAGCAATGCTGTTTCCGTCCCGTGTCCGGGACGGAATCCTGATTGCAATAGGTTGAGTAAGTTGTGGGTATCTAGATGCTGTTGCAGCTGCTGTACCACTGCTTTCTCCATTACCTTGGAGAGAACATTTAGGCCTGTTATGGGGCGCCAGTTGAGTGGATCCTTAGGATCCAGGGTGGCTTTCTTCAAGATGGGTTGAATGAAGCCCTCCTTCAGCTGGGAGGGCATTTTGCCCTCCCTGAAGGATTGGTTAATAAGCTGCGTGACAGGAGGTGCCAGGATGTCGGCGCATTCCTTCAGCAGTTTGGTGGGGATAATATCATTTGGCGCAGTGCTGTTGCGCAGAGTGCCGATGATATTTTTAGTGGTCTGAATGGAGATGGGTTCCAGCGTGAACTCACCAAACTGTGGTGAATTGTTGCCGGTGCTGTGTAAATGACTACGGGGGGGCTGGGAAAGCAATTGTTCTGCTGAATGCTTTGCCGGATTGCCTCAATTTTGTTAATGAAGCAATCCGATAACTCATCGCAAAATTCTTGTGTATCCAAGTTGGGGGCTTCAAGACATCCTGGATTCATGGTCTGAGTGACCAGCTTGAAGAGTTCGCGGGGGCGATTTAGGGCACCGTTGATAGCCTCAGAAAAATAGTTTTTCTTGGCTTCGAAGATTTGCTTGTAGTATTTTCTGGTTATTTCCTTGTAAATCGCAAGGTTCTCATCTGAAGAGCTTCTTTTCCAGGCTGCTTCTGCCCTTCTACGCTCTTGCTTCAGTAACGCTAGCTGGTTGTTGAACCAGCCGGAGTTATTTTTCCTGATCTGGGTCTTTCGTTTCGGCGCTATCAAGTCAGCTGACTGCAATAGTGCTGTGTTTATGGCCTCTAGGGTTTCTTCCGCTGTTTGGTGCGGCTGAATTGTGTTTATTTTTCCCCCTAACGTGGCTTTGAAGAGTTCCGAGTGGAGCTTCTTCTGACATCTGGTCCAGTGTGTTGTCACTGGATTTGATGTTTTTGTTAAGGGGGGGAATTCGGAAATAATGAATTTAATTGCATGGTGATCTGTCCATGGCAATGGTTCATTTTCCAAGATTTTTATTTCCAGATCTTGTCTGAAAATAAGATCGAGCGTATGACCTGAAGCATGTGTGGGCCCACATACTAGTTGCTGAAGCCCTAATCCTTCCAGGTGGTCGATGCAGGCGTCGGCAATGGGGTCTTGCGGGGAGTTTGCCCAAAGGTTGAAGTCCCCGAGCAGCAAAAGGTGTTTGCTATTCAGGGTATAAGTGGAGACAAAGTCCGTCAAAGATGGGAGCAGCTGCGACTTGGGGCCAGGTGGCCTATAGCAGAGTAGAATCCGGACGGTCTCCTGGCCGTTTACTTGCAGTTGAAGAGTAAGGGTTTCCATGAATGGAAGAGGGTTTTGGAGGCTTGGTTTTGTGATCGCAAGACGCGTCTTATGGATCACCGCCAGTCCTCCTCCTCTTTGCCCTATTCTGTTTTCCGTTATAATACGGTAGTTTTCTGGCACCAATTCTCCTAGAATGGTGTTACAGTCGGCTGTGAGCCAGCTCTCTGTAATGAAGAGGCAGTCTAGGTCGTGTTGTAGAATGAAATCATGGATTTCAAGTCGGTGTTTTACTGCCGATCTTGTGTTGATCAGAGCACATGAAATGCGCTTAGGTTGGGGTAAACGGCTAAAATTTTTGACGGTCGATCGTCGATCGATCCTCAAAAGGTGCTCAATTCTTAGGGTCTTTTTGGTGATGGCTGGCAGTATTGCGGTGAAACGCCTCAAATTCCAAATGGTTTCTGCGGAGTACCGCAGATTAGCCATGGTCGCCATTCACCGGGGAAAAAGTCGTTCCTTTTGGTGGCGATGAAGAGAGGATTCAGTGAATCCTCCCGGCTTGGTCCAGAGGAAGGCAAAAAAACCCTAACCATGCTATGCCAATTTGCATTTGGTAGGGGAAAAAATTCCTTCCTGATCCCTGAAAGGCGATCGGGCGAACCCCTGGATCAAGTGCTATTAAGTTGTGACAGGGGGGGTGGGGGGGGGAAGCTGACACTGCTGACACTGCTGCTGGGTGTACCAAGATGGCCGCCGACCAGGAGCAGGGCATGGGACCCAGGCTGGTGTGTAGCCAGCTGGGTGGATTGGTGAGCCAGGGGGGGGGGGGCTGGTTGTTGAGGCCAGGGGTGGATGAGTACCTACAGGGGCTGGGGGTGAGCTCCTGGGGGCTACTACCGGAGATTTGGCCGAAAATGCGGCGCGCCGCTAGGCCGCGGATGAAGCCACGGCCTTTCCTAAGATGCGGCGGCCGCGAATCAGTGACGGCTGGCGCGGTTCAGGGGAGAAGACGGGGAATCGCGGGGAGGCTCCGAGGGGAAGGTTACATTGACAGGTGGGTGGTAATGTGGGGTAAGGAGAGGGAAGGAGACCCCAGCGTTCAGCCGATTCGGCGGCTTATCCTGATAAGGACGGCCGCCAATCGGTTCCAGGGGAGGTGATGGAAGGTAGGGCCTACCTGGGAGGCTGAAGGAGATCCGGATCCAGATGCAGGTAGGAGATACGGTAGGAGCTGAGGCTGGATGGACTGGGGGAGACCCTGCCTGCCTGCTGCCTACGCCTGCCTGGAGCTAAAGCAGCACGCTCCTACTCCTAGGAGCGAGTGACTAACTGACTGACTGACTGATCCAGTACGAGATCCAGTCCTCAAGGGGGCAGTGTTCCACTGAGCAAACACTCTCCGTGTGGTCCGTGTAATAGGAGCTGTGACAGCGATGTGTCCTTTGGCTATATATTTTGTGCTCTTTATCATTTCAGAAAGTTTGGAGGTATGAGCAGGTGAGGGGATAGAAATCAATAGGCTCCTGCATCTGTTTGTCAGATACTGGAAAGGTGGGAGTGGGGGTGTGGCTTGGCAGGTGCCCCTTTTAGGAGCAGCTACTAAAGGCCTCAGCAAAGATGGGGGGGGGGGGGGCCTGAAGGGACACAGCCCTAAAACTGGTCGAAAAAAGAGAAAAAAAAATACACATTTTTATAGATGCAGACTATACACAATGGAAAAATAGGGGGCCAGATTCACAGAGCCCTTACTCCTGTCTAACTCGCGTTAGACTGGAGTACTTTCAAATTATGCGCGTTATTTCACTACTCTAAAACCTCAAACCATGAAAATACGGCTGCGGGCTTCAATCCGCCTGGCTTGCGTGTTCGTACGCCTTCGGATCTACGCTGCAATAAATTTGCGGCCGCTGGGTGGAGTTCCCGTCGTTTTCCGCGTCGGGGTATGCAAATGAGCTTTTGCCGACGATCCACGAAATTACGAACGTCAATCACAATCTCTTACGGCATCTTTAGTCATCTTTTTGCTGCGTAAAACTATACCAGCTTTTTGCTGGTCTAATATTAGACAGCCCATGTTAAGTATGGCCGCCGTTCCCGCGTCGAATGTCAACGTCTTTTTTTATTTTTTACGTAACTCGTCCGGGAATAGGAATGTCCGTAAACGACGCTACTCAAACAACGAATGACGTAACAACGTTATTTTGCGCAATGCACGGCGGGAAATTTCTGAACGGAGCATGTGCAGTTCGATCGCTGCGGGGACGTGCCTAATTTAAATGCTTCACGCCCCCTAATCGCGTATTTCGATTACGCGGCGAGAAATACACTACGCCGCCGTACCGTAAGGGACAAAATCTACCAGAATTCGGCGTATAGCCTGGTAAAATACGGCGGCGTAGTGTATCTCTGATACTCTGCGCGAATGTAATTGTATCTGAATCTGGCCCAGGGTGCTTACTGGGCCAAATCTGACACCTCTCTCATATATGTAAAAATCTGTGTTCTTTTCCTAGAAAATTACTTAGAACCCCCAAACATTATATATTTTTTGTAGCAGAGGCCCTGGAGAATAAAATAGAGGTCATTACATTTTTTTATGTTACATGATATTTGATAAGCAATTTTTCAAACACAATTTTATGAATTAAAAAGAGCAAAACTCAATATATAACCCAATGTTTTTTTGTAAAATATGAAAGATGATGTTATGCTGAGTAAAAAGAAACCCACAATTTTAATGCTTTAAAATTGCGCACAATTGTGAAATGGGGCCATACTAGAGTACTTAAAAATCTCCATAGGCGATGCTTTCATATTTTCTACAGGTTACCAGTTTAGAGTTACAGAGAAGATCTAATACGAAAATGATTTCTCTCACTCTGATGTTTGCGGTGATACCTCACATGTGTAGTTTGAACACTGTTTACATATGTAGGCGTGAATTACCTGTGCATTCACCACTGCACGCAAGCATGGGTGGATGGGGGTGTTTTTTTTTCTACCATTTATTTTATTATTATTATTCTGTTTTATTGCACTACCCCTATTAAAAATGTTTTTGATCACTTTTATTCCTATCACAAGGAATGTAAACATCCCTTGTGGATAGAAATAAGCAGTGACAATCCTCTTTATGGCGGGATTCAGAGTCAATATGTCCCTACATCTCTCCTCTACAATATAAAGCTTTAGATCGAAAAAAAAAAAAACACTGATCTAATGCTTTAAAAAAAAAGTCACTTTTCACATTGGTCCAAAACCGGTCGTGACATCATGACTTTGCTCTGGTCCTCCTGACCATATAGATGAGCGGAGGCCATCTATTCTATGCTCATCTCTGTGACCAGCAGCCACAACCACCGGTTTTCGGGCTTCCCAATCCACATGGTAAGCCTGAAAACCACCGGGAAGCGGCAGGAGGGGGCGACCTTTCCTGTTGCTTCTTAAAAATGATCCAGTGGCGAATATGCCACTCAGACCACTTTTATCAGTTAGAGAATTTCTGGCTGAAAAAAAACAATACCGTGGTTGTGGCATATTGCTGCAGCCATGACCTTGGTATTCCACCGCTTACCAAGGATGTCTTTTGACTATGGCCCGGCAAGGGAGTGGTTGAAATGACTTTAACCGCTTCAGTAACGGACACTTTCACCCCCTTCCTGCCCAGGCCAATTTTTAGCTTTCAGCGATGTCACACGTTGCAACGCTGTGCCCAAATTAAATTTGTATCACACAAATAGAGCTTTCGTTTGCTGGTATTTAATCACTGCTGGGTTTAAAAAAAAATTGCTAAAAAAAAAAAATTGTAGATTTTTCTTTCTTTAAAAAAAATGTTTTCCTTCACTGATATGCACTGATAAGGTGGCACTGATGAGGTGGCACTAATGGGCACTGATGATGTGGCAATGATTAGGTGGCACTGATGAGGTGGCACTAATATACCGCACTGATGAGCACTGATAGCCAGCACTGATGGGAGGCACTGATAGGTGGCACTGATGGGCAGCACTGATGAGCAGGCACTGAAAGACAGCACTGACTGACATTACTGATAAGCACTGATTGGTGTCACTGATGGGCACTGTTGTGGCTGTACTGTAATTAGGGCCCTGATGATCAGTGCCCTGATTACCTGTACAGGTCTCCCATGCGAAAAGATGCTGCTGATCGGCTCTCCTCGTCTCACTGTCAGTGTGAGGCGAGGAGAGCTAATAAACAGCACTTCCGTGTTTACATGTGACCAAGTGTCATTGAAAACAGCCGATGTGTAAACTAAGAGCTGCATCATCACTCTTTGCCAAGATCGGGGTTGCGCTGTGTCCTAGGAACACAGCGCGATCACGGTGAAACTGGCCTACCTCATATGTATAGTAAACAGATGGCAGGTGGGAGGTGGTTAACCACAAATTATGTAACAACACCAAAAACAAAAAGCTCAGAGGGGCTTTTAGGCAGCAAAAAATACAAAATAAGTCAATTGGATATATAAAAAATATATTTTATTGATACAAAATTACATAAAGTAAAAAAAAAAAAGTGAAATTATAAAAATATGAGTTCTGGTATATGTACCCTTTATACTACACAGGATGTCATAATAGCATGGATATCCATTGTATGCATCGAAAAAATTTCAAACTTGATATACTATTCAAAAACTCCAACGTGTTTCGATTTATGCTAGTTTAAGGCCGGGTTCACACCTATGCGAATTGAGTGCGGCTTAAACCACATCCAATATGCAGAACATTTCTAAATACATTGTTTTCAATGAGGCTGGTTCACATATGTGCGATGCATTCGCACTGCGCATTGCAGAAAAAACGTGTGCGTATTTTATGCCTTGCGGTGCGGCTCAGGTGCGAATTCAGTCCCATTATCTTCTATGGGTACGCAGCTGATTCGCAGATGTGTTCATTTCTCTTCAGGATTTCTTCTCATTCAGCTCAATACACTTTCCCCCCTCCCCTCTCCCAGGTCTCCAAATTCGCAGCTAATCTGCAGTTAAAACGCAATGGATCTGCTGAACACTTCTCTTATCTCTCTGCAAAGATAAGAGAGCTGAAATTCGCACCGCACTAGTGTGAATCCGGCCTTAATGTTCCTTGGGGGATGAGGACATCTTTAAAGGGGTTGTAAAGACAAAAATATTTTCCTCTTAAATGAAAGTCTGACAGTAGCTGATAAAGTAAAAAGTAATGTTTTGCATTATAACTAGTTTGATACCTGTTGAAATCGAGCTGTTTTATTCACCTCCATCACTCCTGAATCGTTATTCTGACTGACTTCCTGGTTTGCGGTGCGTGTTCATTCTTGCTACATCACGGCCTAATGGGCACTACAGTTCCCATTAGGCTTAGCCTCCATGCTTATGAGGGATAAGAGAGCATCTTCACGCAGGGCTGTAGTCATGGGGAGGGAGTGAGCACATTCTGCTTTCCACCATGCAGGTGCTGGTGGAAAGCAAGAAGAGGAGAGACAGGAAATGGCATTTTTAAACCTGGATTACTGTATTTTGGAAGTCAAAAGGAAAAACGAGGTAAGTGATATTTAAATGCTCTAGCTTATAGCAATCAATTGATCTAATAAAAAACAAACCTTTAGTGTTCCTTTAATGGAGAGGTTACAGGTGACCAGAGCATACTAAAAAACACCCAAGCAGGTGGGTTTCAGAACAGTCGCCCAGCAAGGAGACACAGCAGGGTCCAGATTTTGCCTACAAGAGATCATCTGCTGAGAGGAAAGTGAGACGGGGGCCCACACATGCACCTTTATTCAATGATAGATTGTATGTCAGCTCTTTATGTGTTGTACAATTGGAGTTCCCTTATATATATATAATTATGGATTCTTAGATATGGACAGTTCAAGAGTTTCATTTATATTAAAGAGTGATAAGACAGGGTAATAAAGGCAATCTGCTTTATAGCAAAAAATCCTCACACAGAATGATATGGTGTGTTGGCTCCCAACCACAAATTATGGAAGACTAGGACTGGGGATGCACTGATTTCAGTTTTTTAAGACGGAGTACGAGTACCCATCCCCTTTTGCTTTCACTTACGCCCACTAGTGTAGGGATTTATTCCCTTATCACCCTTGGATCTCACCTTTTCACAGCGCAGCGGCTGTGTTGCGGCGCTTCCAAAGAACTAAGTGCTGCCAATTAATTTCAAGGGGCAAAAGCGGTGTATACAGCGCTCCTACACTGCCCCAAAGATGCTGCTTGTAGGACTTCTCCTAACAACCTGCAAGCGCAATCTGCAAGTCACACTGAAATGAATGGGACGCAGGGTATTGGGAATTATTTCTAGAGCTAAAATGCCTGAAAACCACCTCAGTGTGAAAGGGGTCTTAAGCCCTGGTTCACACCAGCACGACTTTGAAGTCGCTACTCCAGTGTGACTTTAAAGCTGACTGTCATGCAAATTCATATGCAGCTTGGGGAAGTCGGTGTAACTTAATTTAACAGATGTCAATGCGAGTCCCACAATTGCACAGAAATAGCGCAGGAACCTTTTTCAAAGTTACTTGAGTAGCAGCAATTTGAACAGTTCCATTGCCGCAACATTGAACTGTCAAGCTTTTCTTGATTTTACCATTGACACTCACCAGTATATTGTGTACATTGTTTTTTGTTTTTTTGGGGATCTGTACCTTTTTCTTTGTTTTTTTGCCAATTTTGGTATCCCACATTTTGTGTTACACTTTACCTAGACGTATATGTACGGACACATCATCCATGTATGTTACCACTCTGTTCTGAACTTGTCCCCATCCCCTTTTGCTTTCACTTACGCCCACTAGTGTAGGGATTTATTCCCTTATTACCCTTGGATCTCACCTTTTCACAGCGCAGACACCACCCCCCTTGTTTTCTCATTTAATTTTCTTATTCTTTACTTTTTAATTACTTTTTTATTTTAATAATTTAATTATTATTTCTCATTTATTTATTTTTATAAAACAAAATCGTGCCGCCCCTCTGCACCCTGCCGCCCCAAGGCGTGGCCTTGTGGGAAATCCGGGCCTGTATATATAGATATATATATATGTCTATATATATAAATGTATATACAGATAGATATCTATATAGATAGATAGATATATATATAGATATACATAGATATATATAAATGTGTGTATGTGTTTGTAGTATAAAGAAGCAGTTTATTACTGTAGTCCAATATTCCCTCATAAGAAGCTCTTCCGCGCTGTCTATTTACACCAATAAAGTAGTGCGCACCGCCCACACCAGCTCAGCGAACCCTTCGCGCAGGAATACTCAACGTGCGGCGTGCTATGATCAGGACGTGCTCTCATTTCAGCATTAAAAAGTCCCTATATGAGGAGAGAGATTCGTGCGCGGCCCGGCAGAGGAGGAGGTGGTGTCGCCATTTTGTTGTGCGCTCGGAGCCCGTAACGGAAGCAGGGTGAAGGCTTTGCCCGACAGCTCCGAGCCCGGCAGCCCTTCTTCTCTTTGTCTTCTTTTTACACTTTCATCTCTGTGCGCCGGTCTATCCCCGTCCTCTCCGCGCTCACCGTAACACTTTGGAGGTCATGGCAGATGTCGACAAACTGAACATCGACAGCATCATCCAGCGGCTGTTAGAAGGTGAGGAGGCTTCCTGGGAAGGCCTGGGCTCCGCACTAGGGACGGCCCGCAGGCCTCACTGAGGGGATATGTGTTACTGACGGGGGACGCGTGTATTCCTGACGGGGGACGCGTGTATTCCCGCCTGGTCTATGACAGGCGCACATTGCTGCCCGCCTTCCTCTACATGACGGGCTGGTGCCTGACTTGCCACTATACCCCTTCCTCATCACTGGGGCACCACCTCACATCTATACCATTCTACTTCTCATTAGAATTTCCTCTAGTCATTGTAGCCGCCTATTAACTTGGTGTTGACGTCCTTTAAACCTTTCCAGGCATTACATGATCCTTGGCACGATCTTTATTAAACACTAAGGTCACATAATACCACTCACCGGACAATACATTTGTTTTTTTGTATTGCAGTTTGTTCGTATGTGGGGGGGGGGGGGTTACCTTATTTTGGTTTGCATCAAATCCGTTTTCCAACTCGGGCTGCCCTACAGATGTAGCAGTTGGAGGATTGAGTGAGAAACTTATATAGTGCAACACATGCCAACTGAATCGCCTCTGGGCGCTTGGTATTTGTTCCCCGAGCCCTCAAAAGAGATGGGTCTTAATCTTTCTCCTGAAGGCCAGGTGGTTTACCTCCAACCGGATGTTGGTTGGTAGAGTGTTCCAAAGTCTGGGTCCTTGGACTGCAAATCTTTGCTCTCCTTTGGACTTGTAATCTGGCTTTGGGTATCTGGAGTAGATTTTGATTGGTGGATCGCAGAATGCGATTGGGGTTGTAAGCTTTTAGTTTTTCGCATAGATATTGGGGGGGGCATTTCCCAGAATGCACTTGTGCGTTAGTGTCTTGAAAGTGATTTTCTTTTACAGGCAACCAGTGAAGGGATCTCAGTGAAGGTGAGATTGATTCCCATGGCTTTTTCCCGGTCAGGCGGCCGTATTTTGAACAATTTGCAGACGAGTGATTTGGTACTTTGGGAGTCTGAGGTAGCGGGCATTTGCATAGTCCAGTCTGGAGTTGATAATTGTTCCCACAAACCATTTAGCACTGACTGGGAGTCTTTCCAATGAACAGACTATGTAAAACTTTTTTTTCCCCCAAAAGAAATTGCTTATAAAGCAGGTATTTGACTTTATTTGGCTTTTCCAAACCTGCTAGTACATCTAAAACAGCCCTACAATGCTTGTCTAAAAGGTGCTCCTTCCTCCTGAGTGGTAGGACTCTATACTGGAGGTGTTACTGGCCAGGTAAAAAAAAATTACCTAATCTAATGTTACTGGCCAGGTAAAAAAAAAGACCTAATCTAATTACCATCTAATGGTTGGTAAGCTGCAATAGATTAGTTTGGTTGTAAACCTTGTTACGCCACTTACAGGTAAAACTTACCTGTAGGTACTTTAAATATCTCCTAAACTTGCACAGGGAAGATTGCCTGTATCCACTGATGTGATTGGCACATGCCTGCTGAAGAATTGGCCCGCTGGTGCCACTTCTTTGGGCTCCGTCTTGTGACCGGCATGTGCGGGAGTGATCTCTGGCCAATCGGTGTCGGAGCCTGCGAACTCTGCAATAACTCCAGGAGACATGTCGCCAGTCACAGCAGTGTGCGGGGACTGCTGCAACAGCTTGGATCTAAGGTAAGTATTTCAGAATAAACTAGTATGCAATGCTCATGCTTTTGTCTTGCAGTGGTTTTTGAAGTTTACAACCACTTTAACCCCTTCATGCCTAGGGGTAAAAACGTTTTGCAACTTTGACATGTGTTTGTAAAACTGTACATATCATCCTAACTACTTTGTGCATCCAGGTGGATTATACCCTTTTTGTTTTCCATCTACTACCTAAAACACTAATGCCATTTTTAAAGAAAATTGTGTCTAAAGAAATACTGACCTTGCCACTGGCCTAGATCAAACATTGATGTAGGAATTTTAATTGTTTTTAGTTTTCTTTCCTCCAATGTGAAAGCAAGCTATGATGCATCTCTACCTAGTCAGAGAAAAGACGGGGTGGGCTTCATCCCCCATGCCAGAACACAATAGGGAGATTGCTGTACTAATATTGGATTGTTAGTACAGCAGCTCCTCCTGAGCTGTCAGTTTTTCTTTAGTTCAACCCCACAGGCTGAACGAAAAGAAAAGCAGTGCATACCAGGCTTTAGAGCCTGATACATGCTATAAGTAAAAATGTTTTCAACCCAGCAGGCTAAACAAAAACTGACATCCCTCTGCCCTGCTGAGCTGTTGTGTTCTGACAGGTGGGGGTGCCACCACCCCCCTAATCATCCTGTCAAAACTTCCGGTCAGCCGTTGGCTGCAAGCACTTATCAGATGCTGGTTTTCCACTATGTCTGGGGTTTGCTTCTGTTACACACAGGCAGCTGTAAACACAGGCCATATGAAGTCTGGTTGTGGCCAGTGTACCTGGCTTAAATGTCACTTTAAACAATCTGTTGAATTGAAAAATAAGACTAGCTGGCTAGATTACAAGTGGGGGGGATGAACAGTCGCCAAATCTAAGAATTGGTAAGCTGCAATATCATTTTTGGGTTTGACACAGCTATATGAGTATTCAGTCGCGGTGCTCAACCTGTGGTTTGGAAGTTGAATGTGGGTCTTTGATGCTCATTGTGTGGCCCTCGGTCTCTGCACAGTGGTCTGTATTTTCCTGACTTTGATTCCTGTTCAGTTCTGTGAAAAATCTATTCTGTCTAGATTCTAGTATTTTAAATGGCTTGGTTTATTTTTAATACTACTTTCCCTGCAGTTCATTGCAAGTTTTTTTTTTCTTTTGCTGCTTTAAAAAATACCAAGTGTGGTACAAGATATTAAGCTGCATGGAGCAGAAATGTGGCAGCATTGATTTATAAACGGGTAGTAATGGCAGTCATCGCTAGCAATCTCGTAATGTCTACTGGAGCCTGCTCCCACATTCCCCTCTAGCGTACTGGCAGTTGCTGACATCTCCTGTTGCATATATCCAGCATACTGTTGTATTATGTGTGCCCATTTGGCAGTTAGGGGCTGCACATTGATGCCCCACCTGATCGAAGTCTATTTTGTTTGGGTTTTTCTTTTCTTCCCCCTCTCTACAGGGAAGATTCACTCTGTGGTTATGGTGTCACCAACACTGCCCTGGTTGGTTCCTGACCAATTTACCACATGTGTCCTGGTTCAGCTTGCCACTGCAAGGTCTGTACAAAGGTGACTGCACTCTGGGTAAAGCCAGCTTTTTTATATTTATGTAAAGGCATAGAGACAGATGCTCTGTTTTTTCAGTCATGTTATGATTGCTCTTATACTGGTCCCAATGTCCTGTCATTGTAATATTGGGGTTGGGGGGTTGAGACTAAACCGTTCCCACAGTTTAGCTTGAGATGTAATCTAAAATGGGAGGTTTATTTAATGCCTAAGTCACATGAGCTTTCTGGTCTGTACACCTGTGAAGGGCTATCCCACATGGGATACAAGGGTGTTTTGTGTAGGCAGCCTGTTAAAATCAATGATGGGCAGTTGGCTGAACTGTGCAAGTGTATCCCGCAGTACACATTTCATGACCTGTGCAGCTGCCTGTCATTTATGTGGATAGGTTGCCTCCAAAGAACATTTTCATTTTTGTGCTATGAGCAAGTACCCCACAGAGCCGATTAAAGAGATCGCATATCATTTTTGCGCTAAAAGGGTGGTTCTGCCACAGTATATGTACGTGGGGAGGGGGTGAAGCACATTTGGGATTTTATTGACCCCAGCTCTCCATAAAGTCCTGTCATGCTGTATGGCTATTGCAAGGGGTGTTTAAAGAGGAACTGCAGTCTGCTCACATAATTTGTAATGACATCTTTGCATTCTGAAGCTTCCCTCCATCCACTTTGCATATTTTATATACTGTGATTCGTACTTGCCAAATATGCTGCATACATTTTGACTGTGAGCAGCTGAAGCTGCTGCCTGTTCACTTCCCGGATATACAGACAGGCGTACCTCCAGCTCTGCAGCTCTCATTGCCCTCTTATGACTCATCCCCCTCCCTTCTCGGCAAACTCATGAGAGCTTTTTTACCAGACAAGCAGGAAGTGGGCTGTATGAGGTAATTACTGGAAGAACAAAAACTTTCTAGTCAAAGTGAACTAGGGCAGAAGATTTAATAGATGGGAAGTTGAGAAAAATGACTGAAGTAACGCTTTAAAGCATCCCCACGTGCAGTGGTGAAGACATGTAGGTCATGCCCACATGTAAATGCTGTTCAAACCACGTATCGCTAAAAATGTCAGCGCTAGAGTAAAAATGCTAGCACTAGACCACCTCTAATGCCACGTACACACAATCGGAAATTCCGACAAGAATTGTGCATTTTTTTTCCCGACCTGAATTCTGGCTCAAACTTGTGTTGCATACAGTCACACAAATGTTGTCTGAAATTCTGAACATCAAGAAGTCAGTGATGTACAACACATACGACGAGCCAAGAAAAAAGTTCAATAGGCACTGTGGCTCTTTTGCTTGGTTCCGAGCGTGTGTGTTCAAGAAATACGAGGCTGAGGGATCATCTGCATTCAGATTCTCGCTGCATCGCGATTCAGGTGTCCCTGATGTGGCATCGATGCATGCGACCAGGATAATCGATAACCAGCATGATGCCCGCAGCTGCAGGCATCATCCCGATACCGTTTTTAGAGCAGGCGGTCTGCTGGCTTTCTACAACTGATGCGGCTAAAAGCCACTCGGTTGTTATCCCGGAGGAGTCTGAGGGGACATCCTTCCACTGGGAGACCCGATCCACGAGCTGCTACTTCTGGCGGCTGGAACAAAGTGTCGGCTTCATTCCAGTCTATGTAAACATGGAAGTGACATTGCTTCCAATTTTTCTCTGCCAATGGCGCCAGTTTAAAAAAATACAGTATTCACAATTGCCGTTTTTGGGGATCTGAATACTTTTGAAGTGCAAAGGAGGGATTTGGGGTCTTTTAGACCCCAGATCCCTCCATAAAGAGTACCAGTCACCACCTATTGCTGTCACAAGGGATGTTTACATTCCTTGTGACAGCAATAAATGTGGTCAAACACATATGTAAACATAAACGGTGTCCAAATCACACTTGGGGTATCACCACGATAGTTGGAGCGAGAGAAAATTCTAGATCTCCTCTAACTCTAACCTGTTAACCGTTACATTTTTTTAAAGTGTCACCTATGGAGATTTTTAGGTACCATAGTTTGTTGCCATTTCACAAGTGTTCAAAGACACTCCTGTCCCATAATCCAGTGACATGGCCACCTGAACCCTCCATCTTCTCCCCTGCCTGTCCATGGCGCTGGCAATACTACTGTAGGTATCCGGCTGTGACGGCTTGTAGCTTCACAGCTGGGTGCACATATCTCACTGCACTGTCCTGCATAGTTGAACAATCTTCTGGGACCTGTAATGTGTCCCAGAATATTGAAGGGAGGAAGGGCCCAAGTGGAAGTGGAGCTTGTCGGTAATCGTGATGCATCGCATCGTTGACCAGATAATCTTTAACCACTTGCTTACTGGGCACTTACACCCCCCTCCTGCCCAGGTGAAATTTCAGCTTCCGGCACTGCGTCGCTTTAACTGACAATTGCGCGGTCGTGCGACGTGGCTCCCAAACAAAATTTACGTCCTTTTTTCCCCACAAGTAGAGCTTTCTTTTGGTGGTATTTGATCGCCTGTGCGATTTTTATTTTTTGCGCTATAAAACAAAAAAGAGCGACAATTTTGAAGAAAAATACAATATTTTTTACTTGTTGCTATAATAAATATCCCAATTAAAAAAAAAAACACTTTTTTTCTCAGTTTAGGGCGATACGTATTCTTCTACATATTTTTGGTAAAAAAAAAAAAAAAAAAATCGCAATAAGCGACTGGTTTGCGCAAAAGTTATAGCGCTTACAAAATAGGGGAGAGAATTATTATTTTTTTATTTTTTTTTACTAGAAATGGCGGCGATCTGCGATTTTTATTTTACTGCGACGTTATGGCGGACACATCGGACACTTTTGACACATTTTTGGCGCCATTCACATTTATACTGCGATCAGTGCTATAAATATGCACTAATTACAGTATAAATGTGACTGGCATTGAAGGGGTTAACACTAGGGGGTGAGGAAGGGGTTAAATGTGTATGCTAGGTGTGTTTCTAACTGTAGGGGGAGGGGGGGTGACTGGGGGGGTGACCGATCTGTGTCCCTATGTAGGAAGGAACACAGATCGGGCTCCTCCCTTCCAGAGACAGACATTGTCTCTGTGTCAGCCGGCAATGAGAGATGATCTATGAGAGATCATCTCTCATTCGCCCACAGATCGCATTGCAAACGGCCGCTCTGATTGGCCGTTTGCCGCGATCTGTGATTGGCCGTGTCCAAGGGACACGGACAACACAGGGCTTCCCCGCAGCGCGCTGTACAGCGCGCGCTGGGAACGCCAGAAAGACATGCCGTCAAATGACGGCATGTTGGATATTGAGGTCCGCGCTGTTGCCGTCATCCGACGGTAGCGCGGGCCTCAAGTGGTTAACTTAAGGATTCTACATTGTGCTTGTGGGCATCTTTGCTTGTGCCCACTTGAAGGAAGAATGGTCGCAGTGCTAAACTGTCTCCACTTAAGACCACTTGTCTAAGGCAGGCCATAAATGATACGATTTTCTTTTCTGCAACTACGGGTTGCTGAAGGTAAAACTTCAGTCTTTGGAGCCATGTTAAGGGGGGGGGGGGGGGGATTTTCAACAGGATTTTTAAAGCAGAGCTCCACCCAAAAGAAGTTGAGCTTTAAGAACTGTTGCCTCGCTCCTCTTGCACTTAACACTTTTGAGGGGTCTTTTTGTAGCAGATTTTGAGTTGCCTGCCTCCCTCCTCACTGTGGGAACTTTGACACTTACCTGCTTTCCATCGCATGTGCAGTTTGCACCCGGCTGTGAAGCCATGAGCTGTTACAGCTGGGTGCCCATAGTAAAGATGGGGGGGTGCTGAAGACCAATTTGGGTGAGCACACTGCTGGATTGTGGGACGCTTGAGTGGCTTTTAAAGCGGGGGTTCACACAAAAAAAAACATTTTAACATTATATTCCACTGAGTTGTGAGAGATTACGACAATGAAATAAATAAAAAAAAGCGTACATACCGTATTTTCACCGCGGCTTCCGCGTATGTTAACTGTGGCACTGGGTGTTCCTAATTGACATCCTTCCGACCGGTGCATACAGCGCGTCACGAGTTGCCGAAAGAAGCCGAACGTCGGAATGGCTCTATACGGCGCCTGCGCACCGACGTTCAGTATGTACGCTTTTTTTCATTGCCGTAATCTCTATCTCACATCTCTGCTAAATGTTAAAAAAAAAAATTGTGTGAACCCCCGCTGTAAGTCTGCAGCTACGCTTTAAGTTGCTGTACCCAGTCTCCTCTACCACCCCTTTCACTTACAAGGTGCTATGTTTGTGCATTTTCTCTAGGGCAATGCTTTTGTCTTTCTTGCCACAGCCTCCTGATGGCTGTATTTGGGGGTTTTACAGGCGGCCAGCTCCTAATCGCTGTAGAAAAGTGGAACAGGACACGGAACAAATGTCCTCAAGAAGCGAAACATGATTTTAGATCCTATAAGCTCTTGAAGATGATGTGCCTAATTTGTTGCCTGATTCAACCCATTTTGTATGTGTTCAGGGCTGAATTTACCTGTGAAGTATAATGTACATTGTATTGTAGTCCAGTGTTTGTTTTTTTGCATAAAGTGTTTATTTTTTGCCTTCTAGTAAGAGGATCGAAGCCTGGAAAAAATGTTCAACTTCAAGAGAATGAAATTAGAGGATTATGTCTGAAGTCTCGAGAAATCTTTCTTAGCCAGCCAATTTTATTGGAACTTGAAGCACCTCTTAAAATTTGTGGTAAGAACATTTTATATATATATATATATATATATATATATTATATATTTTTTGTTGGCACATTCACACAGAATGGGTTTGTACACTTTAGTGAAGAGAAGGTCTTGAGTGGTAGATTCTTAACGAATTGATGCTAGGAGCAGGTTGTTTTCTCCAGTCTTGCACTTCTGGAGAGGCATAGTGGGTTGCTATGATAGTGTATTTGGGGGGTATCTTCCGCAAGTTGTGATTGTGATAGATACTGCTGTGTGAATGTAGTCTAATGCAGGCATTGGTGTCACTAGGGGTAAACTTGGCACTGTCCCTATCTTTGTCCTGTTTTAAGCTGACTTTTTTATTTTTTTTTTTTTTATTCTGGTCTAATTTTGCCATTTACAAATCATTAAACTGAATGCTATTTTATGAATTGTGCTTTGTTAAACTTTGTGCAAACTGGCATGCTGACAATATAAAGGCATTTCTATTGTAGGTTTACTAGATATATTTAAGTGATTAAATGCATCTTCACTGATCAATTTAGGTGTTAACCTTCATATTAAAAAAAAATTCTCAGTTACGGAATATAAATTCACTGTGCGCCAGATACCTAAGCAAATACATTTTAAAAGTAGGCATGACGTTGTGCTTGAAAAACTTGAGCTGCGATGCGACCCAGCAAGTTCACACCTTGCATGCGGTCTGCTGAAACTACAAGGATTGTCCACCAGATCAGTCTATTGCAATATTTAGCTTGTCGGCTTTAGTTATGGGCTTAAAGTGATATTGGTTAACATAAAAAAAATGGGTCATCCTTGCCTGCTCTGTGTAGTGGTTTTGCACAGGGCAGCACTAGTTGTCGTCTTGGGTCCCCACAGAGCAAGCTTCTTGCTATGGGGGCACCCAAACAGGCTCACTCCTGAGCCACTACTCAGCGTGTCCATTCACATAGCTGCAGCTCAGCCCCTCTTATTGGCTCACTGGCTTTGATTGAAAACAGTGGGAGCCAAAGTATTGAGGCTAAGTCTTTTTTTTTTCTTTTCATGCATAGAATGAGGCCTGAATACTTTACAACCACTAACTTGTTTTAATATTGGCAGCAAACTGCATCTTCCTGCCTTATTTTGCTAAGATCACTAAAAAAACACCCCTGGTAGTGGCTATCTTGAGTAATGGCAGATTTATGTAGCGATTACTGGAATCCATCAGTCCTTGGCTCAATCATGCAGGCAATGTGGGCTGAGCTGAGGAAACTCCTCCCCTCTTGGAATGCATCATGTTTGCCTAAGCAAGGAAACTAGAAAATTTAGTCAACTGGACACAGCTGATCACAGGGTAAAGCGCAAATCGGTTGCTCTTTACACCACGAGATCGGCTATTTTTAATCACCGCTGATCGCCATGTAAATGCAAGCTGGGTATCTGCATTCCTTGTACTGTCAGTGAGAGGAGAGCTGAAAACTGGCTTCTATAAAAGGGACATCGGCACTACTCGGCCCACTGATTATCCATGTCCTGATGTGCAGTCCCATCAGCGCAGTCAAAACATTACCTGTTTGCAACATTTTATAACTATGAAAAACCTGTGGTCTCTGTCCCGCACGCAGCTCACACTGCCCTCTGCGGGTGTCAATACAATATTGACACCCCTAGATTGGTTCACAGATCGCAGTGCAAACTGGATTCGGACAGGAATTGTATCGCATGGGTGAAACACCCATGCAATCAGATTCCACTGCAGGGAAAAGTTGTGGCTGAACTCACACATGTGATCGGCACCTGCGGGGTCGGTGTGAATAACATGTGATGGCTGACATCACTATAGTGTGAACCTGGGCTCAGGTTCTTTAGTTTACATTTTTGGCTCCTGTGACCTGGCTCTGCTCTATGCATTAGATCACATGACTTCTTCAGAAGAATAGTCTCTCTTGTTTTGCAAACACAATCTAGTTTATATTTTACACTATAACCTGGTGTGCAATACTGCTTGCTTTGTGGGAGTTTTTTTTTATTTTATTGCAAAAGTACTTGTGGTTTACTATTGATTGGCTTACAGTCTGAGGTGTTTCCTAAAGTGTTAACCCAAACAAAAAATATCAGATTCTGGCCCCTTATAGTGGATTAAAGGGCAGTGTTTGTGCTGTGTAATCTCCCCCCCCCCCTCTAAACTCCTCCCTGAACTTGCCACTTCCTGTATTCCCTCTGTACTAACCATAAAAATCAGGGCTCAGCCACCATGGTCAAAGTGCGTTCCCTCTGTCATACGCAGCTTTCCTCTGCTCTCCTCTCTACCCCCTCCTCCTTGCCTGTCTGCTCCCTCTGTCACCGTCTCACCATTAAGAAAAACTGGCAGCACCTCTATTAGAGTCTGGCATACCACATTATGCAAGTAGTTTCTAAAAACAAAGTGTTGTTGTAATTTTTTTTTTTCTAGCTAACTTCAGGCCAGTCTCGTGACCTGCAGCCACTTTACAGCTCCAAGACATGTCTTCTGTGGGAAGGCCTGAGATCTCCCTCTGACGTTGGTTGTGGAGATCACGTAGCCTCCCACAGAAGCAATGTATATTGGAGCTGTAAAGCAGCTGCAACTCCCGTGATTCGCCTGAAATCAGCTTTAACTATTTAAACTTTTTTTTTTTTTGGAATAGCGTAGTGTGGTATGTCAGGCTCTAATAATGGAGGGGCTGGCAGTATTTTATACATTTTCACTTGACTAACACTTTAACAATTGCCATATAAACCTAGATTTATCACTTATTCTGACACTTTATCTTTGCAGGTGATATTCATGGACAATATTATGATCTTCTACGCCTCTTTGAATATGGTGGATTTCCTCCAGAAAGCAACTACTTGTTTCTTGGAGATTATGTGGATCGAGGGAAACAGTCCTTGGAAACAATTTGTTTACTTCTAGCATACAAAATAAAATATCCAGAGAATTTCTTTCTTCTTCGAGGAAATCACGAGTGTGCTAGCATTAACAGAATCTATGGCTTTTATGATGAATGTAAGTACATATATGCATGTAAAATTGTAAACAGAGGCTGAATTTCAGCTCCCTGCCTCTATGCAGTTTTTTATTTCCAACTCCAACATGCAGTCAGGGCCCAAGCGGTTGGAGATGGATGGACACAAAGTCCCACGCTTTTTATTTTTTAATGGCATGAGAGAAGTAACCTTGTTTTAAAGGTTTAGGTTCATGCAGTTACTCCATGCTCGTCGGCAGATTCCCTTCTGACAACATGGCAGGTATCATCTCAAAGTGGGAGAGAGATGTTGGCACATTTGAAAAGGACCAGTGGGAAGAGGCTTTTAGCGGTTCCCCTGTGTTCTTGGTGTAACCCAAAAGGCTGTCGCAGCTGTATATATTGCTGCGTGTGCACTACACCCCTGGCGAGGCTGGTAAGTATGGGAGTACGCAAGGATCCTTCCTGTACTAGATGCATGAGGGACCATGGTGACTTGATCCACATGTTGTGGTGGTGCCCCAAACTGCATCTTTACTGGACGGAAGTCTTGGATACGATTAACACTGTTTTTCATGTGCAGCTTATTGCACACTCTAAACTGTGCTTGCTGGGAATGACAATATCCCACAGGAGGATCCCTTTAGGTTGGACATAGCGGGAGCTCTTTTCCCAGGCAGGAAACTTATTCTGCTACACCAGAAGTCAGAGGAACCCCCCCCCCCCACGCTGTGGAATGTCAGAATCGCATGGGGGACACTATTAAAAAGGTACATGTATCAACAGAGGTAGTGTGAAAAAATTAGACTGGGCTTGATGGTTGGGGATTCCGGGTCTGTCCCCGCTTGATCCTGTTATGGAACGCCTGCTAGTGTAAGGGGCAGGTCGGCGGTGTGGGTGGAAACATGGTACTTGGGGTGATCACTCGCGGAGGTCTATCTCTTTATTATAGGTTTTTCTATACTATACCTTGTCCGCTTGCAACGAATGTACATTTCTATTTTCGTATAAGGGTATTGGTGCCATCTTCTGTACTGCTTTGCCAAAATACACTAATGAGGTAGATGTGATACAGGTTTGAGTGCTTTGGCCTAGCAGGTTTATTTTTACTCTCTGTGGATACACAAATGTATGTACTGTACGATGTGAAGTTTCTTTTTTGTATATCTGTTCTCTAAATGTCTATTTTGAAAAAAAAAAACAGAGCAAAGCTGCTACTTTGAATTCTTAGTCATATAGGCACACCATTTCAAGGCACGGTATAGGATTTTAGAGCACTTATGTGCCTGGCAAAACAGTTTTTTTTTTTTTTTTTTTTTTATTGAAAAAAATTGATTGTCTGGCATGGTTTCCCTGCAGCTCTTTGCTTTTTGTGATGTGCTGCGCAGGAAAGATGGGAATGTAGTCTGCCACAGCTGCCACCCCATCTCCCCCTTTACCACAAGAACAGATAGAGCTGCAAGATTCTGGCTAAAATGAGAATCTCTTATTTTTTTACCTTTAAAATAAAGATCAAAATTCTTGCAGGGCGTCATTCACATTTTACAAACAAATTGGGCTAAATTGACACTTAAAGTGTATCTTTCCAAAAATTACGATTGATAATATTGTGACCTAAATCATTGCAACAACCGCCATTTTATTCTCTAGGGTCTCTGAAAAAGTGGATCGAAGTAATTTTCTCCCAAGCGTCTTCCAGGACAGCCCATGAGACCTAGGGCTCCTCCCACCAGGACAGGAAACACGTTAACCCCCACCAGATAAAAGGGCGGTCCTCCAGGCCCCATGCCAGTATTAGTGTTTCCTCCGGACGGGGGGTAACATGTTTCCTGGAACTGGTTCCCCTAGGTCTCTAGAGCCAGGCTCCTAGAGCTGTGCTGGAGCACAATGGGTGAGTGTTGTTTCCTACCTCTTCCTACCCAGAGCGGCACATCCATCGGGGAGTTGGTTTGTGGCTGCTGTCCCTGTTCTCGGTGCATGGGGAATGTCTGTACCGTCATGATTGTCCGTGCTCCCCCTGCAAAGAATCGCTGGTTCTTTTTTTCAGCGCTGCGCTGGAGCAGCAGAGCGGCTTTTCCCCTGCCAGTACAGCCAGGCTAGAACATGCAGGGGAAGGAGGAAGGGGCGGAACTTGCGTTCCACGCTGGTTCAGGAAGTCCCGGAGGGGTCACTTCCGGGGCGTAGGACGTCATTGGCGGGCGCCGGAGACGCTGGTTCCTGTCTCAAAAAACGGCGCGAACAGGGACGCTGGGTGACTGGCGTTTTCAAAAAGCGGTAACCCAGCACAGGCTGCGGACCACGACGGGGGCAGGATGGACTCCTTTGAAATTCCTGCACAGGCAGTGGAATCAAGCCCAAACGCCAGCTCCTCACAGGTAAGCCTGAAGTAATACTTTCTTCTTGCACAAACCTGTGAGTGTCTTTTCTTCCCCTTGTAACTAGTAAGGACTAGGTGAAGGGGGCACATTTTTATTTTCTCCTGCACGGGGTGTGATGGAGGGTATGTGGCAAGTGTATTTATAGGGTTATTTGTTCTCTTGCAGGCCAAGATTCAGGACAAAGCCCAAGCGCAGCCACCAAAAAGAAAGTGTGCAGTGTGCGGTAGTAAACTGAGCTCCTCATGGAGTAAACCAGTTTGCCGCTCCTGTATTTCAGGCCTAACTAAAGATGAACCGGTAGCCTCATGTCAGAAAATTCTGACTTCAGTTAGTGATGAGCTTAAATCTACCTTTAGCTCTTTCAGAAATCTAATTGATAAGTTGCAGGCTCCCTCAGAGGGTCCGTCTTCAAGCAGAAGATCCACAGTTAGTAACATTACACAACAAAATGTGGAGAGTGAAGACTCTGAGACTGAAGCTAGATCTACCCGTTCCTCTCCAGAGGAATCAGGGTCAGATTCAGGGCCCAGGGATAGAGAATCCTCTAGGGGCTCAAGATTTAAGTTGTCTCTGGAAGAAGTGGATAGCTTATTAAAGGCCATTTATGCAACTCTGGAAATGGAAGAGGAGGAGGTACATTTGTCTAAACATGACCTTATGTACAAAGGTTTTGCACAAAAAGAAATCTAAAGTTTTTCCTGTGCACAGTTCCCTCCTTGATACTATCAAGCTGGAGTGGGAAAATCCAGAAAGAAAACCTTTCTTTTCCGGTAACCTAAAAAGGTTTCCATTTGATGAGGATACAGCGCAGCCGTGGAATAAAAGTCCAAAGTTAGACGCACCTCTTTCAAAAGTTTCAAAAAATTCGGACTTAGCGTTTGATGATATGGGTACGCTTAAGGACCCGATGGACAAAAGAGGAGATATTCTCCTTCACAGAGCCTGGGATTCAGCTATTGGAAATCTCAAGCCGGCTCTTGCCTCCACTTGTGTAGCCAGAAACCTGGAAGAATGGCTTACACAGATAAAAAACCATCTGTTGGCAGGTACCTCTAGGGAAGAGATTCTGAAATCCTTTCCGATTCTTTTTAATGCTGTGGGGGGCTTCCCCTAACGGGGGATCATCTTTTCGGCCCAGGGCTGCAGGAAGCACTGGAACGTACGGCCGATAGAAAAAAGGCCTTTCCAGAGAACAAAAAGAAACAGACAGCCAGAAAAAAATTTCGTGGCCAATACAGGCAGCAGGGTCCTAGAGAAAAGGACAATAGGCCCAAGAAGCATTGGGACGGGCACAAGGGCAAAGGTAGAGGGGGTGTTTTGTTTCGCACACCTCAACAGCCCGCCAAGCCACAGTGACCAGCATCTCCCTGTGGGAGGAAGATTGAGGGCCTTTCTCCCACAGTGGGCAGCAGTCACTTCAAGTCCCTTCATCCTGGATCTAGTGGCAAATGGATACAGGCTGGAATTCTCCTGCCAACCACCAGAGCGACTATTGATCACCTCTCTTCCCAAAGATCGGGAGAAAAGCGAGGGCTCTGGGTCTCCAAATAGGAGACTTGCTAGATCAGAAGGTCCTGGTTCCTGTTCCCCAATCAGATCAAGGCAAGGGGTTCTATTCCCATATTTTTGTGATCAGAAAGCCGTCAGGAAAGTATCGGCTTATTCTGAATCTGCGGTCTCTAAATCGATCGATCAGGTACAAGCATTTCCGTATGGAGACAGTATTCTCAATCCGAAATCTGCTTTACCCAAACTGCTTCATGGCCACTTTGGACTTAAGGGATGCTTATCTACATGTCCCGATCCATCCAGCATTCCAAAGATTCCTGAGGATAGCGGTCAAATTGGGAACAGGAATCCGGCACTTTCAATTTCAAGCCCTCCCCTTTGGTCTGTCTTCAGCTCCACGCATCTTTACAAAGGTGTTAGGGGAAGCGCTGGCTCCGCTAAGGTTGAAAGCAATAACTGTCATCCCTTACCTGGACGACCTGTTAATAGTGGCAGATTCTTACCAGAAATTACTAGGAGATCTCCAGACGGTACAGGACTTCCTTCAGTCCTTAGGCTGGCTCATAAACAGGGAGAAGTCTTCCCTAAATCCAGCTCAGAGGGTGAAATATCTGGGCTACGACATCTGCTCAGTAAACCAGAAGGTTTTTCTCCCAGGGGAAAAGGTTTCCAAGATGGTGCAAGCAGTTTCAGCTCTACAGACCAGTCAGTTGGTCACGCTGAGGGAGATTTCAAGTACTGTAGGTCTGATGACCTCATGTTTTCCGGCAGTGCCATGGGCAAGATTCCATCAAAGTCCGTTGCAGATGTTTCTCCTGAGAAACTGGGATGGAGATGTAAGGTCTCTGCAGTCAAAAGTTCTGTTGCCTACCAAGGTGAAAAGAAGCCTATGGTGGTGGAGGACACATCTTCACCTAACAAGGGGCCTGCCATGGTCCATTCCTGTGTCCAAAAGGATCACGACGGACGCGAGTTCCTGGGGATGGGGGGCCCACCTCAGCGACCAGGTCGCACAGGGAAAATGGTCTGGGAAAGAAGCCAAAGCTTCATCGAACCAGAGGGAACTGCTAGCGGTTCAGAGAGCCCTGCAAGCCTTTCAGTCGGAGATCAGGGGTCACAATCTCCAGATCCTATCCGACAATATTGCAACAGTGGCGTACCTCAACAAGCAGGGAGGCACGAGGAGTCGGATACTTCAAGAGGTTGCTCAGGGAATTTTTACTTGGGCAGAAGTAAATCTAGCCTCAATATCCGCTGTGCACCTGAAGGGGACAAAAAACTGCCTGGCAGACTACCTCAGTCGCCACAGGGTGGAGCGAGACAACTGGTCGCTTCATCCAGAAGTATTTGCAGAGATCACCAACAAATGGGGTTGGCCCGAAGCAGATTTGTTCGCAAATCGGCTCAACCGCAAGACGGAGGAGTTCTTTTCTCTGAACCCAGAAGATCGATCACTGGGGATCGATGCACTGGCGAATCCGTGGCCATTCGACCTCTGCTACGCCTTCCCGCCGATCAGGCTTATTCCAGAAGTACTACGGAAGTTTCTCCTAGAAGAAACGGACCTAATTCTGATCGCCCCCTTCTGGCCCAAGAGGTCATGGTTTTCCCTGCTACAGTCTCTGGTCTCGAAGCCTCCATTAAGACTTCAGGAGAGAGAGGACCTGTTATCTCAGGGTCCAGTGTCACACACCCACAAGTAGTGTCCTTAAGCTTGACGGCTTGGTATCTGAAGAGAAGATACTGAAGGCTCAGGGGTTTTCTGACAAAGTGATCAAAACTTTGGTAAATTGCAGAAAACCAGTCACTAGAGCCATATATTCCAAGGTTTGGAAAAAGTTTAATTCATGGTTGTCTGAAAACCAAAGATCAACGCATGATGTTCCTTCTGTTTTGGAATTTTTTCAAGAGGGTGTCGACAAGGGTCTTTCGGTTAGTACCTTGAAAGTACAAGCGGCAGCTATTAGTGTTTTCCTCCAGGTTTCTCTTCTGGAAAATCCCACGGTAGCGAGATTTTTTAAATCCATTTCCAGGGCCAGGCCAGTAGTGATAAGAAGTTGTCCAACTTGGGACCTGTCCCTGGTGCTTCAAACTCTGGTAGAACCTCCTTTTGAGCCCTTAGAGGAGATTTCTGTTAAATTACTTACCCTAAAAACTATTTTTTTGGTAGCAATTACCTCAGCTCGTAGGGTAAGCGAGTTACAGGCTTTGTCAGTAAGGGAGCCATTTCTCACAATTTTTAAGGATCGTGTCGTGTTAAAAACGGATCCAGGGTTTTTACCCAAAGTAGCTAGTACATTCCACAGATCACAGGATATTGTACTGCCATCCTTCTGTAGTTCACCGCAGGGTGATCAGGAAAAGAAATTTAGTTTTTTAGACGTAAGAAGATCCCTTCTCATCTATTTAGAGGTCACAAAGACCTTCAGAAAGACAGACGCTTTATTTATCCTTTTCTCAGGCACACATAAGGGTAAGAGGGCATCTAAAGCCACATTGGCTAGATGGATTAAACAGGCCATCTCAGAAGCCTATAAAATTAAAGAAATTCCTACCCCTTTTGTTACTGCGCACTCAACAAGAGCTTTGTCCGCGTCTTGGGCTGAGAGGGCTGGTGCTACACCGGAACAAATTTGCAAGGCTGCCACATGGTCCAGTTATTCGACCTTCATGAAACATTATCGCCTGGATTTGCTATCTGCTCAAGAACAGGCGTTTGGTCGAAAGGTCCTTCAGGCAGTTGTCCCACCCTAGACTGGTAAGTTCTGGCTCATCGTCTCATGGGCTGTCCTGGAAGACGCTTGGGAGAAAAGATGAGTTAGGCTTATTGGTAACTCCTTTTCTGAGAGTCTTCCAGGACAGCCGGATTCCCACCCGGTTTTTGTATGGAAGTTATGTGTATTAATGCATATGTTTTTCAGGGAAGTCCTACGGTTCTCGAGAAGACTGGCATGGGGCCTGGAGGACCGCCCTTTTATCTGGTGGGGGTTAACGTGTTTCCTGTCCTGGTGGGAGGAGCCCTAGGTCTCATGGGCTGTCCTGGAAGACTCTCAGAAAAGGAGTTACCGGTAAGCCTAACTCATCTTTTCTCACAAAATACAGATTTTTAACAGATTTTAAGCAACGTGTTAAGTTTTTTTTTTTAACCCCTTAATGATACAGCACTGCGCAGCTTTAACTGATGTATGCGCAGTCATGCGTAATCAAACATTATCTCCCATAAATGTTTTTATTTTTGCTGTAAATATCCCCAAAAATTAAAGTTTCTTCATCGGTATAGGGCAATATGTATTTGTTTTTGGTTAAAATCGCAATAAGCCTGTATTTGGTTTGCGTAGAAGTTGGTGTCTACAAAATAGGGAATAGATTTATAGCATTTTTGTTTCCAGTGACTCATGCACTGAACAATGCACAGGTTTATGATTTTGCGGTGGGTGGTCTTAAAGTGGTCGTGTCCCCCTCTTGGTAATTTTTCACCTACAGGTAAGCCTATAAAAAGGTAGTCGGATCCTCACGTGGTGGATGTCGTGGACCACCACCATGTAGATGAAGAGGTAGGGGACAGTTGACCTAACAAGGATGGTAATAAACATCTAGATCCTACAATGCTTGGACCTTTACCTATTCTCCACAATTGGGGGTGGTGACCCATAGGTGCAGAAGGCTGACTACCCCCTCTAGATTGCAATGAATGATGTATACAATCCCCCCAGACTCCCTATGCCTCGCACTTGCTCCCACCTCACAATGCTTGCCTAAGCAACACCCCAGTAGTGAAGTTTGAGAGAAACAGATTTGTGACTGGGGAGGACACAAGATGTACTGAAAGTCCTGAACTTCTCTTACGAATGGACAGATTCAGACTACTTGGCAAGGGGCGTTGCCTTCTATCCCACCATGTAAGGTTCTCTCTGCTATAGTTAAAGCGGAGGTCCACCTAAAACGAAATGAATTAAAAGCCAGCAGCTACAAATGCTGCTGACTTTTAATAAATGGACACTCACCTGTCCATAGTGCCCACGATGTCGGCAGCCGCCATCCTCGATGAGGCAATCGGGTATGGGAAGCGCTGCGGCTTCGCTGCCCTGTTCCCTACTGCGCAAGTGAAGCGTCCTCACTGGTCTTCTGCTGTGTTCTGGGACCTGTTTCCCAAAACAGAGTGCAGGGGGATGGGATTGGTTTTTGGGGCGCGTGACTGCAAGAGTCTATTCCTGGAAGTGGGTGCAAATACCTGCTTAGTAGGGCAATGAACAGTGATGGCAACTCCCTAATTTTTCAATGGGGTGGGGGACACAATAAACCAGGCCCCACGAGACACCCAAAAGATTAGTCAATTTAGAGGCATCTGCTCAGCACATTAATGCTTGCTAAGGGAGGATATGTCGGTAAGTTTATTTCCAGGGATCCACAACTAATCTACATAAGGGCTTGCTCTTTGGGTAACCTGGTACATCATATTACCTGGAAACCCTCTGGCCTCCCAAGGCAAGTGGGAATGACTTTCTGTGAGTTTTGCTTGTTAATGGTTGAGGGTGACTCCTTACAGCTACCTACATGGTGACTCCTGCGATATAGGCAAGAGACAAACTTTGGGGGTGGTACATGTGACCATTTGCTCCTGTAATTCATTTTGTTGGGGGGAAAGACTGTAAAGGAAATGTTTCCAGGAACATGGCAAAATGTAATGCTCCACTGGCTAGGCAATGTAAGCCTGGAGCATACCAGACCTTGAGGCCTGAAATGTTGGGTGATCCCACAGGACAATGGGGTGGACTTCAAACAATTCATCCTTCAGTGGGAAGCCTGATGGATTTGGGAGCTTGAGGCAACCAAGGCTCCTGGCTTGAATGATTAAGCTTCTTGTTTTTTTGATTATGTGTGTAATTTCTCTTTTCACTTTTTAGCTCACTGCATGTATATTTAGCACCTGTTTATTAATGGCCCCTTTCACACAGGGTGAATCCACCCAGTGGGAGATCCCTGCAGAGCCGGTGGGTGTCTACTATCTCTGCTCACTATAAGGCCTCATTCACACAGGCGGACTCCGTCGCAGTCCGTCGCGACAGAGTCCACCAGCTCAGCGGGAGATCTGTCCGCAGATCTCCGCTGAGCCGACGGATGACAAGCTCCTCTGCTCACTGAGCAGGGAGGGGCTTGTTGGGCACCACTGATGGCTATGGAGCGATCTGATCCGCATGGGGACGTATCCCCCATACGTCTGTTATTAGCAGATCGGATGTCAGCGGACATGTTTCAGCTGACATCCGATGCTCCATAGGGGTGCATGGAGCTGCCGTTCAGGTCCGCCGTCAAAACTGACAGGTGGACCTGAACAGTCTGTAGTGTGAATGAGGCCTTACAGACCTGTCGGAGCTCTGCTGTCCTCTATGGGAGATCAAACGGATCTGCCTATCTTTCATCTGATCCGCTGGACAGATGGCGACCGTATCACCATCTGTTTTGAATGGTTCTAATGGCAGGCAGGTGTCGGCTGCAACATCTCTGCAGATATCTACCTGCCCATAGTCATTAGTGGTCCGCTGAGATCTGCCTGGGGAAAAACAAGTCCGCTGGGATCCACCTGTCCATGTGATAGGGGCCTTAAAGAGGAGTTCCACCCAAATTTGGAACTTCCGCTTGTTCCACTCCTCACCCCCTTACATGCCACATTTGGCATGTAATTTTTTTGGGGGGAGTGGGGGCTTCAGGAGTGGGACTTCCTGTCCCACTTCCTGCTTCCGCCGAGGGGCTGGTAAGGCGATTAGGCGTAATCGCCTTATTTCAGCCCCTCCCTGTAGGCGATGGCCTAGGACACTGACAGGTCCTAGGCAATCGCCTGTCCAATCAGCGGCAAGCGGCGCGCAAATGCGCAGTGCGGCTCGCGCATGCGCAGTGGGTGCCCGGCCGTGAAGCCGAAAGGCTGTCGCGGCTGGGTGCCCACAGTCGGGATGGAGACGCCAGCTGGGGAGGGGGGGGAGGAGCGGAGCCCCGGTAGGCGCGTCGCTGGAACGCAGGAGCAGGTAAGTGAGTGTTTATTAAAAGCCAGCAGCTACACTTTTTTGGCTGGAACACCCCTTTAATCCTAAATCCATTTGTGAATAGTTTGAGGGTTTCTTGTCACCATGTCATTTTTCCAAACTAGTTGGCTTTTGGTGCTTTGTCTCCCTCTTGTGGAGATTTAATATTTACTCATTGTCCATTACTCAAGTTTTTCAGGCACTGAGTGACACAAGCATGGCACATGTATGACCATGCAGATATCTGCCATTTAACCACTTAAGACCCGGACCTTAGGCAGCTAAAGGACCCGGCCAGGTTTTGCGATTTGACACTGCGTCCCTTTAACAGACAATTGTGCGGCCGTGTGACGTGGCTCCCAAACAAAATTGTCGTTTTTTTTTTTCACAAATAGAGCTTTCTTTTGGTGGCATTTGATCACCTCTGGGGTTTTTATTTTGTGCGCTATAAACAAAAATGGAGCGACAATTTTGAAAAATTAAATTTACTTTTTGCTATTATAAATATCCCTCAAAAATATATAAAACATTTTTTTCCTGAGTTTAGGCTAATACGTATTCTACCTATTTTTTGGCAAAATCGCAATAAGCATTTATCAGTTGGTTTGCGCAAAATTTATAGCGTTTACAAAATAGGGTATTTTATTGCATGATTTTTTTTACTACTAACCACTTGATTTCCGAGCCTGTTTTTCAGATTCGGTGTTTACAAGAAAATTACTTAAAACCCCCCAAATATATATATATATATATATATATATATATATATAATTTTTTTCTAACACCCGAATAAAATGGCAGTCATTGCAATACTTTTTGTCACACCGTATTTGCACAGCGGTCTTACAAGCGCACTTTTTTTGAAAAAACAAACACTTTTTTTAGTTAAATAAGACAACAATAAATTTTGCCCAATTTTTTTATAGATTGTGAAAGATAATGTTATGCCGAGTAAAATGATACCCAACATGTCACGCTTAAAAATTGCGCACGCTCGTGGCATGGCGTCAAACTTTTACCCTTAAAAATCTCGATAGGCCACGTTTAAAAAATTCTACAGGATGCATTTTTTGAGACAGAGGAGGTCTAGGGCTAGAATTATTGCTCTCGCTCGAACGATCGCGGCGATACCTCACTTGTGTGGTTTGAACAGTTTTCGTATGCGTTCGCTTCTGTGCACGAGCTCGACGAGCATTTAAAAAAAAAATGTTTTTGTTTTCTTTATTTTTTATTTCGTTTATAATTTTTTGCACAGGAATAAAAGTGATTTTTTTTTTTATTTCAATTACAAGAAATGTAAACATCCCTTGTAATAGAAAAAAGCATGACAGGTCCTCTTAAATATGAGATCTGGGGTCAAAAAGACTTCACATCTCATATTTAGACTTGAATGCAGCAAAAAAAATAAGCTGTAATTTTTTCAAATAACAGAGAAAAAAAATGTTTCTTTAAGACGCTGGGCGGGACTGACGTTTTGACGTTACTTCCGCCCAGCAGAGCTATGGGGACGGGTGGGGCGATTTTTCCCTCGCATCCCCACGCAGCTGTGGAACGGACCCGATCGCCTCCGCCACTACCGACGGCTCCGGTAAGCGGTGGAGGGCGCGGGAGGGGGGGCCCTCTCCCGCCACCGATAACGGCGATTTTGCGGCGAGACCGCCGTTATCGTTTACAGGACCGTTGGCACTAAAGATGGATACCTCGGTTGTGGCAGCAGCTGCTGCCGTTACTGAGATCCATCTGTCAAAACATGACGTCTTTTGACTATGGGCTAGTAACCAAGGGCCAGATTCACAAAGCACTTACTCCGGAGTATCACGAGTTAGGCACGCGTAAGTCTAAAAATGCACACGCTTATCTATGCACCGTATCCCCAAAACGAGATACGCCTGAAAACCATTTTTTTCCGTCCTACCTAAAATAATTACACCGGCGCTTCTTCGCACGCAAAATACGCTAGACACACCACTGTTTTGATAGGCAAAGATGCAAATGAGGGAGATGGGGCGATCCACAAAATTAAGTTTGGGCGTTGTAGATTACGCCCTGTGTGCACCTGTTAGTTTCCAGGAGTAAAGTTACACTTTATAAAAGCAGCCTTAACTTTGCTCCTGCCGTGTAAAGGTCTGCTAAAGCAACACCATTAAGGAAAAGCTGAGCACACACTTACCGGACTACAAGCTGTATGCCAACATGCCAGGGGCATCCATGCTCATAACTATACTAGTGACTTTAGAGGCGCAAAGGAGGGAACAGAGGAGGAGGGCAAAGGAGAGGGTCTTCCGCAGACGCCTGATGTCTTCGCACCATCGGGGCCATAGATTGCACCCTATGCAATCTATGGCCCCGATGGTGCGTGGGAATCTGGCAATTTTATAAAAAAGTCGGTGTTCATTCGCTAGACCTCCTGGGAGGGTTTTAAAATTTGGTTGGCCATGTGTCTCAAACACAAAAACACACAGAACAGACAGCCAAAAAGACACAGAACAGACACACACAAGCAGACAGCTAATACAAATTCAAACAAAAAAAAAAGACACAAAAAACACTCCGAAAATACACACAGCTTCTACAACCTCCTACTACAATAAATCTTTAATATAACACTAAACTCACCAACAGCCACAGACAACAGAGCAAAAGACATTTGCTTTGGGAAGGGAAACGCAGGAATGTACTTTTGCAATTGAAGGGCGTTTGTCTGGGGCTATTTAAGCACAGGGCGATTCTCAAACGAAGTATGCTTGGCCTTTTTCCTTTTTTCCTATCTCACTGATTGCGCCGAGCCAAGTTCTGCACATGCCCAGTGAGGCCAGCCCGGGGTCACGGCTAATTTGAATGGAGCACGCCTACTTACTTCCCACTTGCAATAACCCCGCCTTACGCCTCGGGATTTACGTTGCGCTGGCGCAAATTTGGGCACAAATGCGCTCTGGATACGGCACTTACGTCAAAAAATTAAGGCGACCTAACTTAAATTAGATATGTTTGGAGTAACTTAATTTGCTCCGCTCTACCTGAATCTGGCCCCAAGTGGCTAATCAGCGTTTTTTTTTTTTTCACGACTGCGACATTATGGCGGACACTTTGCACAATTTTGACACAATTTTGGGACCATTGTCATTTTCACAGCATAAAATGCATTTAAAATGTATTGTGAAAATGACAGTGCAGTTTGGGAGTTAACCACAAGGGGGTGCTGAAGGGGTTATGTGTGATTTAATGTGTTTACAACTGTAGGGGGGTGTGGCTGTAGGGGTGACGTCCTCGATTGTGTATCCTTATAAAAGGGATCACACGATCGATGACGCCGCCACAGTGAAGAACAGGGAAGCCGTGTGTAAACAGTGTTCTTCAGCTCTGGGGACCGATTGCTGGACTCCAGCGACAATTGGGTCCGAGTCCCACGGTCCCTGAGCTTCGGACCGGGTCACGGGAGCGTGCCGCAGGCGTGCGCCTGTGACCCACGGCTGGGTACTAACACAGCACATCACCTTGTGACTACATCCAATTGTCGGTGCTTTTGAATGCACCATCAAGGAGTTGGCCAGATTTCTCAATCTGATAAGTGAACGTTTCCCTCCAAGAAATTGGGAACTATGCAATATTTACAACCTTTGGATTACAAATGGTGCCATTGCTTTTTGCAGCCATATGCTACAATGCGAGGGAGGCCATACAGGAGTGAATATGCCAGTGTTTTTAGTGGCTCTACAATGTGTACACAGCCATTCTGTCTGACATACCTCCTCTAGACCATTGGAAAATTATTCCCCCTTCTTGGGTTGTCTAAACACAATCGGGACACTGTCGGCACAATTTGTTTAACCAGTTACCCTTATCCCTATTGGTTCCAGCTATGCAGTATACTGACTTTGGGGGTTTATGTGCAGTTTACTCCATGAGCATTGACTTTTTTATTTGTGTTTTTTGGACTGAAGGGTATAACAGTCAACACTAGATTTGTTATTGCATAATTGCCACATGCTGCTGTTATCTTGGTCTTATTCATGGGTCTGCATAAGGTGGACTTCTCTTGATCTTGGCGTTTGTCTGTTCGTCATTGTTTTAAACATAAATTTTTTGAGGTTTATCTAATAAAATTGTTTGACTTGGCCCACTGCATGTATCAATTTCTGTCTTTGTGTGTGTGTGTTTGTTAATATCTCCTCCTAAACCTGTATGGTATAGGAGATATTTGCCCTGCATGGAGCCGCTGAAGTCTGCTGCGCATGCGCTCTGAAAGTTTGGCGCATTGGTGCCTGAAATTCAGAGCTTCAAAAAAACACCATCTGTAATCTCTCCTAGTTGGTCCCATCCCCCCCACAAAAAACACATAAGGAGCACAGTTGATATCCCCATAGTGTTAACCCTGTCCCTGACAATGACATACCGTATTTTTCGGACCATAAGACGCACTTTTTTCCCCAAAAAATATGGGTAAAAAAGTCCCTGCGTCTTATGGAGCGAAAGTACCGCAGGCACCGCACCCCCGCCGCCGCTGGCAACGCCCCCACCACTGCCGGAAACACCCCCCACGCCGTGCTGTGTTTTATTCAATGAAGCCAACCCCTGCACGAGCAAAAAAAAAGTATTTTCCACTGTTGCCTCCCGCACAAATGCAGCACCCGGCGGCCGGCACATTGTGAGCCCAGCTTAGAGATGGGAGACGAGTGCCCTGTGATTGGCCAAACAGTCATTTGCGGGTTCCTGGTCGTCCGCAATTGGTCCCAGCAGAGCGTGTCGCATGCAGAGACGGGGCTCGTCTATGAATGATCGCATTGTATGGCGCCCGGAACAGCTGCACGTGAGTCCTGCCTCTCTGCCTGCCGGCTGTGTGTCTCCTAAATGTCTCCCTCTTATCACTCTGTCAGCTCCTTCCCCCTCTGTCGGTCAGCCCCCCTCCACCTCTGTCAGTCAGCACACTTCTCTCTATCAGCCCCCCTCTGTCAGTCAGCACACTTCTCTCTATCAGCCCCCCTCTGTCAGTCAGCACCCCCCTCCCCCTCTGTCAGCCCACCACTTTCTATCAGCCCCCCCTTCTGTCAGCCAGAGCGATGACACAGGTCGGGCTGCATTTAATTGACACAGGTCGGGCTGCATTTAATTGACACAGGTCGGGCTGCATTTAATTGACACAGGTCGGGCTGCATTTAATTGACACAGGTCGGGCTGCATTTAATTGGCACAGGTCGGGCTGCATTTAATTGGCACAGGTCGGGCTGCATTTAATTGGCACAGGTCGGGCTGCATTTAATTGGCACAGGTCGGGCTGCATTTAATTGGCACAGGTCGGGCTGCATTTAATTGGCACAGGTCGGGCTGCATTTAATTGGCACAGGTCGGGCTGCATTTAATTGGCACAGGTCGGGCTGCATTTAATTGGCACAGGTCGGGCTGCATTTAATTGGCACAGGTCGGGCTGCATTTAATTGGCACAGGTCGGGCTGCATTTAATTGGCACAGGTCGGGCTGCATTTAATTGGCACAGGTCGGGCTGCATTTAATTGGCACAGGTCGGGCTGCATTTAATTGGCACAGGTCGGGCTGCATTTAATTGGCACAGGTCGGGCTGCATTTAATTGGCACAGGTCGGGCTGCATTTAATTGGCACAGGTCGGGCTGCATTTAATTGGCACAGGTCGGGCTGCATTTAATTGGCACAGGTCGGGCTGCATTTAATTGGCACAGGTCGGGCTGCATTTAATTGGCACAGGTCGGGCTGCATTTAATTGGCACAGGTCGGGCTGCATTTAATTGGCACAGGTCGGGCTGCATTTAATTGGCACAGGTCGGGCTGCATTTAATTGGCACAGGTCGGGCTGCATTTAATTGGCACAGGTCGGGCTGCATTTAATTGGCACAGGTCGGGCTGCATTTAATTGGCACAGGTCGGGCTGCATTTAATTGGCACAGGTCGGGCTGCATTTAATTGGCACAGGTCGGGCTGCATTTAATTGGCACAGGTCGGGCTGCATTTAATTGGCACAGGTCGGGCTGCATTTAATTGGCACAGGTCGGGCTGCATTTAATTGGCACAGGTCGGGCTGCATTTAATTGGCACAGGTCGGGCTGCATTTAATTGGCACAGGTCGGGCTGCATTTAATTGGCACAGGTCGGGCTGCATTTAATTGGCACAGGTCGGGCTGCATTTAATTGGCACAGGTCGGGCTGCATTTAATTGGCACAGGTCGGGCTGCATTTAATTGGCACAGGTCGGGCTGCATTTAATTGGCACAGGTCGGGCTGCATTTAATTGGCACAGGTCGGGCTGCATTTAATTGGCACAGGTCGGGCTGCATTTAATTGGCACAGGTCGGGCTGCATTTAATTGGCACAGGTCGGGCTGCATTTAATTGGCACAGGTCGGGCTGCATTTAATTGGCACAGGTCGGGCTGCATTTAATTGGCACAGGTCGGGCTGCATTTCTTTGGCACTGGTTAAATATTTTAGTACACCATTTGGTTAAGAATTTTTTTTCCTTGTTTTCCTCCTCTAAAACCTAGGTGCGTCTTATGGTCAGGTGCGTCTTACAGACGCATATTTATAGCACTGATCGCTCTGTAAATCATCTCAAATGTGTTAAGTGTCCAACCTGTCTGTCACAATGTTGCAATACCGCTAAAAATCGCAGATCGACACCATTTCTAGTAAAAACTCCATATAAATTTCCCATAGTGTGTAGACGTTATAACTTTTTTTTTTTTTTTTTACCAAAAATGTAGAATACATATCGGCCTAAACTGAAGAAAAACGTTTGTTTAAAAAAAATGGATATTTGCTATAGCAAAATAAGATTGGACTAATTTTATTTTCAAAAATGGTTGCTCTTTTGTTATGGTGCAAAAAATAAACTGCAAATGTGATCAAATGCCACCTAAAAGCTCTATTTGTGGGTAAAAGGTGTACATTTTGTTTGGGTACAACATCGCACGACCGCACTATTGTCCGTTAAAGCGACGCAGTGCCATATCGCAAATGGCCTGGTCATTGAGCAGCCGGTGCTGAAGTGGTTAACAATTTGTGCACCTCTAGGAACAGCTGAGCCTTGGTGGTCACTTGACCCCTATCAAGTGTATATCCAAGGATAGTACAAAAATCGAATTTGCTAAAATCATCATGTCAAGACCGCTATAGTGAATTTTACATTCACATGCATTACCGGAAACGGGACAATATAACTGAACATCCGGATGTCATATGGCAAAATGCAGTCTTGCCTCCACAGTTAAATTTGATAAACTGCTGCACAAATCTATATAATTGCAACAACCACCATTTTATTTGCTGGTGGGTTCCAAGTATTTTAGGAAAAGTAGATTATTGCACGCATATGAGATGTAAAAATTGTCACGATAGGCAAGCTGTTAAGAGCAGTAACAAAGCTCAGACATTGCATGTGCTGCTGGTGGGCTTCATTTTAAGGCTGGTTTCACATATGCTAGTATGCGATACATACTAGCACATAACATTGTCTTGCAAAGGGGAAAATGTTTGTTTACTACCACTTTAAAGTATAGGATTAAAAAGTTGTACTTTATTGAAATAACTTGTAAAGTGTACCTAAACTCCAGTGAAGACTTGGCTGTGTTTAGGAAACATCTAGAAATATATTTATGGATAAGCGGTGCCCTAAAATCTGACTTTTTTTTTTTTTTTTTTTTCTTGACATGCTTCTGAAATGGAGTTCACTTTCTAGTATGAGTGCCTAAACTCTCATGTGCCTACATAGCTGTAATCTGAAGTATGAGGGGTACTGCTGCCTGAGACTGTCTTATGTTTGATATTGCTATGCTGCTTGCTGAAGAGGAACTGGCACTTCATTTGCAAGCATTGTGTGCTTTGAACCGTTCCTTCTGTTGCATTTGAGTAACCTTCCAGTCATTAAAGTGTTACTAAACCCAGGATCCTGCATTCATTATCTGGTCTCCCAGTACACAGAACATTGAATTGCAATTTTTTAGTAAATATACCTTTTTTCTCATCAGCAGTTAGAAGTCTTGTGACTTCTATCAGTGTCTGGTTAAAGCTTGTAGGAGTTTTCATTCGGATTGTCCTATAAGGCTACATGACCCCTGACTTTGATCATGTGCAACCCTCTAAGGAACGCTGTTGCCATAAGGAAGTAAAGCAATCTTGGCAGAGAAATTGATGTCCCCCTTCCCAAACATGGTAATGTTACATCTAGATCACCCAAAGCTGACCTTTTACTCCAGAGTGAATAGTCCATTGCTATTGCCCACCACACACCACCTTGCAGAGTTATTGTCTTCATTGCTGTATCTACCAATGTACATTTTATAAATTACCTGTTTTTTAAAGGTGGTTAAAACTAGCTTGCAGATTAGCGAGTTGAAGTTTTCTTTTAATTTGCGAACAATTGGAACTTGTGCCCAAGCGCTTGTCGTACACATCTTGGATGTTTAAACAATTGTTTTTTCTTTTTTAGGTAAAAGAAGGTATAACATTAAATTGTGGAAAACCTTTACAGACTGCTTCAATTGCTTGCCAATAGCTGCCATAGTAGATGAGAAGATCTTCTGCTGTCATGGAGGTAAATCTTAACCTTCCCCCTATCTCTGGTAAATTAGTAAATTGATTGGACATGATTTGGAAAGGCAAAGGTCTCACAGCTGCCCATGCATACTTTATCAAAGCAAAAGCCATGAGGTCAAAGGAACTGCCTGCAGCACTCAGACAGGATTATTGGAAGGCTACAAGAATTCTGCTGCTCTTGAGGTTTCCAAGAGCACAGTGGCCTCTGAAATGCTCAAATGGGGAAGTTTGGCACAACCAGGACTCTTCCAACAGCTGAGCAATCTGAAGGGCCTTGGTAAGAAGTGACCAAGGAAACAAATTTGACTGGACTCCAGATCTCCTGTGTGGAGACGGCACAAAGCTCCAGAAGGATATCACTGTAGCCCTTTATGGCAAAGTGGCTATATGAAAAACCTCAGTGCAAAACGCTTGCAAGCCTGCTTGGAGTTTGCAAAACACCCGAAGGACTCTGAGGAACAAAATTCTCCTTATCTGATCAAATTAAGATTAAACTGCCTCAATTTTAAATGTTATGGTGGAAACGGCCACCAATCATTACCTGCCCAATACCATCCCAACAGAAGCGTGGTGGGTAGCATCATGCTGTTGGGTGTTTTTTAGAAGCAGGACGGGGACTAGTCAGAGTTGAGGGAAAGCTGAATGAAGCAAAGTAGAGATTGCCTCAATGTAAACCTGTTCCACAGCACTCAAAACCTCCGACTGGGCCAAAGGTTCACCTTCCAACATAAACCTAAGCACACAGCCACAGGAGTGGCAAAGGGACAACACTGATGTCCTAGAGTGGCCCAACCAGAGTCCTGACCTGAACATCTCTTTAGAAACCTGAAACAGGCTGTAAAACGGTCGCCACACAACCTGACTGAGCTGGAGGGGGTTTGTAAAATCCCATGTGCAAAGCTCATCAAGTCCTTCACAAGGCTGTAATTGCTGCCAAAGATGCTTCAACAAAGTATGGACTAAAGGCTCTAGATACTTAATGATTGTAAATCGCCTCGTAAAACACATTCAGTTATAAATCGCCTCGTAAAACACATTCAGTTATAAAATAGAAATAAAAGGCAAAACTTTTGTATTGACTGTCGCATCATAACGGAGCATTGTAAACGTCTTGTCTCCAGTTTGATTTTCTCTGGCTGCATAATAGCTGGGGAGAGAAGTGGCAGCACACTGAGCATCCCAGTGGATGGCAGGGCATGTCTGGCTAAGTTTGATAATTGGAGAGTACAGAGTTCTCAGTATAGCTAGAGTAATGACCAGTGTGCTATCCTGTTTAGTGTGGTCAGTTTTTAATAGGAAAGCAGAGAAATTGGCAGGAACACCAGGGATTTCAGAGGAAGCAATACAAAACTAGATACTTTTTTGTACATGGCCCAGCAGGCACATATCAGGAATATGAAGTGTTGGGGTAACAAACACTTTGTACATGTGATATTTTATTTCTGCTTTTTAATTAATTCAGACATTTCTAAATTTGTTTTCACGGTCGTCGTAGAGTAATGAGTGTAGATAATAAGAAATGGATTTAACCACTTGAGGCCCGCGCTACCGTCGGATGACGGCAACAGCGCGGGCCTGAAAATCCAACATGCCGTCATTTGACGGCATGTCATTCTGGCTTTCCCAGCGCGCGCTGTACAGCGCGCTGCGGGGAAGCCCTGTGTTGTCCGTGTCCCTTGGACACGGCCAATCACAGATCGCGGCAAACGGCCAATCAGAGCGGCCGTTTGTGATGCGATCTGTGGGCGAATGAGAGATGATCTCTCATAGATCATCTCTCATTGCCGGCTCAGACAGACAATGTCCTGTCTCTGGAAGGGAGGAGCCCGATCTGTGTTCCTTCCTACATAGGGACACAGATCAGTCACCCCCCCTCCTCCCACAGTTAGAACACACCTAGCATACACATTTAACCCCTTCCTCACCCCCTAGTGTTAACCCCTTCAATGCCAGTCACATTTATACTGTAATTAGTGCATATTTATAGCACTGATCGCAGAATAAATGTGAATGGCGCCAAAAATGTGTCAAAAGTGTCCGATGTGTCCGCCATAACGTCGCAGTACCAATAAAAATCGCAGATCGCCGCCATTTCTAGTAAAAAAATAAAAATTAATAATTCTCTCCCCTATTTTGTAAGCGCTATAACTTTTGCGCAAACCAGTCGCTTATTGCGATTTTTTTTTTTTTACCAAAAATATGTAGAAGAATATGTATCGCCCTAAACTGAGAAAAAAAAATGTGTTTTTTTTTTTTTTTTTTTAATTGGGATATTTATTATAGCAACAAGTAAAAAATATTGTATTTTTCTTCAAAATTGTCGCTCTTTTTTGTTTATAGCGCAAAAAATAAAAATCGCACAGGCGATCAAATACCACCAAAAGAAAGCTCTACTTGTGGGGAAAAAAGGACGTAAATTTTGTTTGGGAGCCACGTCGCACGACCGCGCAATTGTCAGTTAAAGCGACGCAGTGCCGGAAGCTGAAATTTTACCTGGGCAGGAGGGGGGTGTTAGTGCCCAGTAAGCAAGTGGTTAAACTAGTGCATTTCCTAAACCGTTATACAAATGGTGTGACTTTACATTTTATATCCTTATTTTTTTTTTTTTTATATACATGTGAAAAACTGCAGAAAGGGTTAACAAGAGGAAGTGCTTTATTATATGGTACTGAACAAGACATTAAGAACCAATGAGTAGGATAGCCTGGTGAGAATAGGTTTGCCCAGGATGGATGTTGGACGAAGCTTATGAATGGTAATGAGTTGTCTTCCAAATGGTCCCTATACCCTCAGCATGTGCTTAGTAACAGGGCAAATAACCTTGCCTTATTTCAGTGGTTCTCAACCTTCTTGTGCCGTGACCCCTTGATAACATTTCCCAAGTTGTTGGGACCCCTAACAGAAATATTTTTATAGCGTAGGTTGAAAACCCCAAAAGGCAAGATAAGTCATTTTCACCCCTAACCCGTGAACATTTAGCACTTCCTGAGGAGTGCCTTCCACTCGTACAATATTAAAACCCCTTATAGTACATTTTAGGGTGTACCTATTTTCTCCTTTCATTCCCTTTCATCTCTCTATCCTAATTCCTTGTTTTTTTCCCCCCATCCCTCTGTCTTCCTTGCTCTTTCCTTTCGCTCCATTTTTTTTCCCTTTGTTCCTCTCCCTCTTATCTCCCTTCCTGGGAGAACGGTGCGGGCTTCAGGAACAGCCCAGGATTTGGTGACCCCTGGCAAATCATCATTTGACCCCTGAGGGGGTCCCGACCCCCCCCCCAGGTTGAGAACCGCTGCCTTTTTTTCTTGGGAGGTTTCCAAGGCAGGTTACCTTAAGCTATCGAGCAATGCAAGTAGACCTCTTTGATACCCAGGAAGATGCCTTTTAACTTTCACCATTTACAATTGTGTAAAATGTTTCTGGCATTTAGCAACTGCTTTTTTATTCAAGTGTTCAAGTCATTGTACAGTATTGACAGCCCCTCTGGCCTAGTGGTTATCCCTAGTGCAATGTTCCACTTGTGTGGGTTTCCTCCCACACGCGAAAGATATGTTGGTAGGTAAATTGGCCTTAGTATGTTAAATTTTTATGCATGTGAGATGTGAACGTTTGGCTTGTAAACTCCCCGAGCAGGGATGGATGTAAATATACAGTATGCGAAGGACTGTAAACTGGTGGTGCTATAAAAATGGCTGAAGTAAAATGTAGGGATGTCCCGATACTAGTATTTGCACACGTGCAAATACTCCTGATGCCTAGTCTGTTACCTGATTGGTGATTATAACTTCCCACTCCACGTAACCAAACTCCCTGTGTGGCTTTCATTAACCACTTAATCCCCGAGCTCGTTTTTCAGATTCGGTGTTTACGAGATTAAAACATTTTTTTTTCTAACACCCTAGAGCAGGGGTCTTCAAACTACGGCCCTCCAGTTCAGGAACTACAATTCCCATCATGCCTAGTCATATCTGTGAATGTCAGATTTTTACAATGCCTCATGGGAAGTGTAGTTCCACCACAGCTGGAAGGCCGTAGTTTGAAGATCCCTGCCCTAGAGAATAAAATGGCAGTCAATGCAATACTTTGTTACACTGTATTTGCGCAGCGCACTTTGGAAAAAATCCACTTTTTTAACCACTTCCTTACTGGGCATGTAAACCCCCTTCCTGACCAGGTGAAATTTCAGCTTGCGGCACTGCGTCGCTTTAACTGACAATTGTGCGATATGGCTCCCAAACAAAATTGGCGTCCTTTTTTCCCCACAAATAGAGCTTTCTTTTGGTGGTATTTGGTCACCTCTGCGGTTTTTATTTCTTTCTCGTACATCACGGGACACAGAGCGGCATATTCATTACTATGTGGGTTATATGGAGTACCTTCAGGTGTGGACACTGGCAATCTTCAAACAGGAAGTCCCCTCCCTATATAACCCCCTCCCCTAGAGGGAGTCCCTCAGTTTTTTCGCCAGTGTCTTAGGTGTTGGTCACGGAATAGCTTTGCTCCACATCCTTTGGGATTAAGGGCGGGCTAACCGGATCTGTCCAAGGAGCCTCAGTGCCAAAGTGGACAGTACCCGGGCCCCAAACCGTGGGGTTTTGCCTATAATGCTCCTCTTTGGAGGGCTGGACCCTGGGCCCAGGACTTGGAGTTTGCAAAAACCATAAGGTTCCTGTTTTGCCAGGGTGCTATATAGGTCCAGGACAGTGGGTACCTTCATAGGACCCCAGGGCCTGAAGGTCTACTACGCTACCCACGGAGATGGGAGAAGACTGGATCAGTTTGCTGGTCAAACATCCTGCAGCATGGAGCAGGTAAGGGGGAGCCTGCGGGACTTGGTTCGACAGCAGGCTCCCCGGGGTAACCTAAAAGGGGGGATAGCCTGAGTATGCTCTGCATGGGCAACTGTGATCACTATGTCTTAGAGACAGGATGACACCCTTTCTCCCCCCATCACTAGGCCCCCCTGTCTAAAGTGTGTTGCTAGCTAACCTGCTGTTGCTTCCTAGAGGCTAGTAAAGGATCCTTAGGGGCCTTAAAAGAGTCCTACCTGGCCGGGAGTTTTGAATCTGCCGCCGTTTCTGCGCCATGGATCTCCAGCAGCGCGGCTCCTCCATGTTCTTCCTGTTTCCGGGTACGCGCGCGCGCGCGCGTGCACGCGCGCGTCTTATTGACGAATTTTCGCGCCATCCAGACAGGAGGGCGGGGGGGGGCGGGCCTGCGGCGTCATACAGGGGCGCGCCCTTCTGCTGTTATAGACAGCAGGCCTTGTCAGGGCTCAGTCTGTGGCTGATTGTTTCAAGAGAGGACGCAGGGCGGCAGAACAGTGACTCCCGGTGGCGGAAAAGGGGTAGTACATGTGGACTTTGTCCCAATGTCTATTGTTAAGCCAAAGAATCCCCTTATTTGACAGCAGGTTGGAGGCTGGCAAACTTAAGTTAGGGGCATTGTGTATGGTCAATAGAAAATATATAATTATTTAAAAAAAAAAAAAAAAAAAAGACCAACATACGGGCCCATCAGTTTGTGGGGACACTAGTAATCTACTTTCCCCTAAACTCTGGAATTGTACTCCTGGCCACTACAGTCTGTTGTGTGGGCGGAGTCCCTCGAGTTTGTATTATGGCTTCCAAGGGTTCGGGGTCAAAGGGTACAAAAAAGACCAAAAAAAAAAAAAAAAACAAAAAAAACAAAAGGGTTCCCTTTCTGATTCTGATATGCCGATTCTTTCCCCGCAGCTTATTAATTTAAGAAGCGCCTTGGATGAGCCATTGGGGGGATCTGGTGCGGAGGCTGGCCCAGATCAGCCCAGCCCTGTGTTTATCACAGAGGAGATGCTAGCCGTATCCCTAGGGGGGCTAGAAGAGAGAATAGCAGCATTGATCGCTAGAGCTATTCCTGGTAAGAAACGGGTTAGATCCCCATCACCAGGGAGTGTATCCTCAGATGCTGAGATTCTCTCTCCGGAGGAATTAGAATCACAGGAGGATCAACTGGACCTGAACCGAGAGGGTTCAGGGATTGAGGGGTCTACCTCTGAGGAACCATTTTCAGACTCCCAGACGGAAAGACTGTGGGTACAGTCTTTGACGGACATGGTCCGCTCGGCATTTAGTTTGCCATTACCAGAACCTCAGGTTCCTCCGGTATCCTCTCTGGGCTCTTTGAGAGCCCCGTTAAGCAACGCAGTTTTTCCGGTCCATCCTCTCTTGGAGGAATTGATCTTTCGGGATTGGGTACGGCCGGACAGGGTTTTTCTGCCACCGAAAAGATTTGCGGTCATTTATCCCATGGAGGAAAAATTCTCCAAGAGATGGAAGCTCCCAGTAGTGGATGCAGCCATCTCATGTGTGAATAAATCACTAACTTGCCCGGTGGAAAATATACATATGTTTAGAGATCCGGTTGATAAAAGATTAGAAACACTTTTAAAAGCATCCTTTGCTACGGCAGGAGCAGTGGTGCAGCCAGCGGTAGCTGCAATTGGAGTTTGTCAGGCATTAAAAGACCAGACAAAAGAGATGTTAAAAGACATGCCTACCCAACAAGCAGAAGAGTTTGCTGACATTCAAGAACTGGGCGGCAGAACCCCCATGCAAAAAGCTTCTGGCAGGATTTCCCTTCCATGGAGGGCGACTCTTCGGAGAGGATCTGGATAAATATATTCAGACTATTTCAAATGGCAAGAGTACCCTTTTACCGGTCAAAAAGACATTCCGGGCTCCTACATTTAAAAGGCAGCTTTTTCCTGTCTCGGGGCCCTCTAATTCCAGGCAGTATCGACGGCCGCCTGCGCGATCCAACGGTAACAGTAGATCGCAGGGACAAACCCCTGGGGGTAAGAAGCCGTGGTATCGCAAGCCGTCAAAGGCAGCCCCTAAGTCTGCCTTATGAAGGGGCGCCCCCACTCTCACGGGTGGGGGGAAGGCTTCGTCTCTTCTCAGAAGTTTGGGAAGCCAAGATCCCCGACAAATGGGTCCGGGCATCTGTAACCACAGGTTACAGACTGGAATTTCTGAGGTATCCTCCGCCTCATTTTCAAGAATCAAGGCTACCAAGGGATCCAGCAAGGAAGGCCTCAATGCTGGCAGCCTTGGATCACCTGCTTTGCCAGGACGTAATTTTAGAAGTGCCAGCCCAAGAGCAAGGCCTAGGTTTCTATTCCAATCTCTTTGTCATACCAAAGCCCAACGGCGATGTCAGGCCAATTTTGGACCTAAAGAGGTTAAACGGTTATCTAAGGGTGCGGTCCTTCCGGATGGAATCCATCCGGTCAGCAGCCGCCGCGCTTCAGAAGAACGATTTTCTGGCCTCCATAGACATAAAAGATGCTTACCTTCATGTACCAATCTGTCAGTCGCATCAAAGGTTTTTACGCTTCGCGGTCGGGCAGCGACACTTCCAATTCAGGGCGCTCCCTTTCGGGCTGGCCACGGCCCCCCGGTATTCACGAAGATCCTAGCCCCAGTTCTGGCCAATTTAAGAATCCAAGGAGTCACAGTCCTAGCATACTTGGACGACCTTTTAATTATAGATCATTCACGGACGGGTCTGCAGAAGGCAGTAAACCTCACGGTTCGGTACCTCGAAGAATTCGGCTGGGTCCTAAACCAGGGAAAGTCAGCATTCCAGCCTACAAAGCAGTTGGAATACCTCGGCATGAGGTTAGACACGGAACGTCAAAAGGTGTTCCTGCCCCTTGTAAAGATCAAGGCGATCAAGGGGTTGGTTCAGTTGGTTATAAACAAGAGAAGACCAACTATTCGCCTGTGTATGCGATTACTAGGCAAGCTAGTGGCCACATTCGAGGCAGTACCATACGCTCAGATCCACACTCGCGTCCTACAGGCAGCCATTTTAGCAACCTGGGGCAAGAGGGCACATGCCTTAGAGTCCCCTTTGACGCTATCATCAAGGGTCCGACAAAGCCTGGCCTGGTGGTTGAACCCTCAGAACCTTCTAAAGGGAAGATCCTTCAGCCCTGTTGTCTGGAAGGTAGTTACCACAGACGCCAGCCTGGCAGGCTGGGGGGCGGTCTTCGAGGGGTTCTCCCGCCAGGGAACTTGGGTGAAAGCAGAGAGGCAGCTCTCCATCAATATCTTGGAAATCAGAGCGGCTCGCCTAGCCCTGTTGGCGTGGACCTCCAGATTAAAGGGTTCCCGGTGAGAATCCAGTCAGACAATGCCACGGCGGTGGCATACATAAACCACCAAGGGGGAACCAGGAGCCAGGCCGCTCAAAGGGAAGTGAACTTGATTTTTCAATGGGCAGAGGCTCATGTACCCTGCATTTCAGCGATATTCATTCCAGGAGTGGACAACCTGCAGGCAGACTTCTTAAGTCGCCAGAGTCTGTTGCCAGGGGAGTGGTCTCTGCATCCCCAGGTCTTTCAGACAATCTGCCAGAGGTGGGGAACGCCAGACGTAGATATAATGGCATCCAGGTTCAACAAGAAACTAGACAGGTTCGTGTCGCGAGCGAGGGATCCGATGGCCTGCGGAAACCGATGCGTTGGTGTGCCCTTGGCATCAATTCAAACTTCTATATGCATTTCCTCCACTACAGTTACTCCCCCGCCTGTTGCGCAGGATCAGAGTGGAGCACAAGCCAGTCATTCTAATAGCTCCAGCTTGGCCCCGGAGGGCTTGGTACTCGCTAGTCCTGAATATGGCAGTGGGAGACCCTTGGACTCTTCCTCTACAACCAGACCTACTCTCACAAGGTCCGATCCTCCACCCTACATTACAGCGTCTAAATTTGACGGCCTGGAGGCTGAATCCCTGATTCTCAGGGGTAGGGGTCTGTCTAGGCAGGTAATCCCTACCCTGATTAAGGCTAGAAAGCCGGTCTCCAGGGTAATTTATTACAGGGTGTGGAGGAATTATATAGGCTGGTGTGAATCCAAAAGATGGAATTGCCGCAAATATACTATTGATAGGGTGTTAAGTTTTCTCCAGCTAGGAGTGGATAAAGGCCTGGCACTAAGCACAATCAAAGGACAGATCTCAGCTCTGTCAGTGTGGTTTCAGAGGCCGCTGGCCACCCACTCGCTGGTAAAGACCTTCTTACAGGGGGTCTTGCGTATTAATCCTCCTGTCAAGTCACCAGTTTGTCCTTGGGACTTAAATCTTGTCCTGTCCACTCTACAGAAACAGCCTTTTGAGCCTCTGGCTGAGATTCCTTTACTCTTACTGACAAGAAGATTGGTTTTCTTGGTCGCCATAGTTTCGGCCAGGAGAGTGTCAGAATTAGCAGCCTTATCGTGTAAGGAACCATATCTTGTTCTGCATAAGGACAGGGCAGTTCTCCGGCCCCATCCTTCCTTTCTACCAAAGGTTATATCCAAATTTCACTTAAACCAGGATTTGGTACTTCCATCCTTCTTTCCAAAACCTACATCTAGAAAGGAGGGGTTGCTGCATACCTTGGATATTGTCCGGGCCATGAAGGCCTATCTTAAAGCTACAGAAAAGATCCGGAAAACAGATGTGTTATTCGTTCTACCAGATGGCCCCAAGAAGGGGCAGGCAGCTGCAAAATCCACCATCTCAAGATGGATTAGACAATTAATCATTCAAGCCTACGGGTTGAAGAGGTTGCCTCCTCCGTTGTCGGTGAAGGCCCATTCTACCAGGGCCATGGGCGCCTCTTGGGCAGCACACCATCAGATCTCTATGGCTCAGATATGCAAGGCAGCAACGTGGTCATCAGTCCACACGTTTACAAGGTTTTATCAACTAGACGTGAGAAGGAATGCGGATTCTGCCTTTGGACAGGCAGTACTACAGGCTGCAGTTTGAAATCCTCGGGATCAGAAAACACCCTTGGATATAAATAAAAAAAAAAAAAAAAAAGTTTTTTCTTGACTAAGTTGGAATTATTATGATTTGAGTTTATCTCTAAATTGAATCCTTCTTTGGAAGATGTCTCCCTCCCCTCATTAAAGCATTGCTTTCGGACATCCCACATAGTAATGAATATGCCGCTCTGTGTCCCGTGATGTACGAGAAAGAAAAAGGGATTTTTAAATACAGCTTACCTGTAAAATCCTTTTCTTGGAGTACATCACGGGACACAGAGCTCCCACCCCTCTTTTGGGTGACCATTTTGGGAGGCATACTGCTTGCTACAAAACTGAGGGACTCCCTCTAGGGGAGGGGGTTATATAGGGAGGGGACTTCCTGTTTGAAGATTGCCAGTGTCCACACCTGAAGGTACTCCATATAACCCACATAGTAATGAATATGCCGCTCTGTGTCCCGTGATGTACTCCAAGAAAAGGATTTTACAGGTAAGCTGTATTTAAAAATCCCTTTTTTTTGCGCTATAAACAAAAAACGACGACAATTTTGAAAAAAATACAATTTCTTTCTCGTACATCACGGGACACAGAGCGGCATATTCATTACTATATGGGTTATATGGAGTACCTTCAGGTGTGGACACTGGCAATCTCAAACAGGAAGTCCCCTCCCTATATAACCCCCTCCCCTAGAGGGAGTCCCTCAGTTTTTTCGCCAGTGTCTTAGGTGTTGGTCACGGAATAGCTTTGCTCCACATCCTTGGGATTAAGGGCGGGCTAACCGGATCTGTCCAAGGAGCCTCAGTGCCAAAGTGGACAGTACCCGGGCCCCAAGCCGTGGGGTTTTGCCTATAATGCTCCTCTTTGGAGGGCTGGACCCTGGGCCCAGGACTTGGAGTTTGTAAAAACCATAAGTTCCTGCTTGCCAGGGTGCTATATAGGTCCAGGACAGTGGGTACCTTCATAGGACCCCAGGGCCTGAAGGTCTACTACGCTACCCACGGAGATGGGAGAAGATTGGATCAGTTTGCTGGACAAACATCCTGCTGCATGGAGCAGGTAAGGGGGAGCCTGCGGGACTTGGTTCGACAGCAGGCTCTCCGGGGTAACCTAAAAGGGGGGATAGCCTAAGTATGCTCTGCATGGGCAACCTTGTTCACTATGTCTGAGAGAGACAGGATGACACCCTTTCTCCCCCATCACTAGGTTCCCCTGTCTAAAAATGTGTTGCTAGCTAAACCTGCTGTTTTCTTCCTAGGGCTAGTAAGGATCCCTAGGGGCCTTTGGAGAGTCCTACCTGGCCGGGGGTTTGAATCTGCCGCCTGTTTCTGCGTTCCTGGATCTCCAGCAGCGCGGCTCCTCCATGTTCCTCCTGTTTCCGGTATGCGTGCGCGCGCACGTCTTATAGACCAGGCAGTATCGAGACAGGAGGGCGGGGGGGGGGGCGTGCCTGCGGCGTCATACAGGAGGCGCGCCTTAGTGCTGTTATAGACAGCAGGCATTGTCAGTGCTCAGTCTGAGGCTGATTTTCAGAAGGAGAGGACGCAGAGCGGCAGAACAGTGACTCCCGGTGGCGGAAGAGGGGTAGTACATGCTGGACTTTGTTCCAATGCCTTTTTTGTTAAGCCAAAAAATTCCCCTTTTTGCAGCAGGTTGGAGGCTGGCAAACTAAGTTTGGGGTCACTGTATGTTGTAAAAAGAAAATATATAATATATATTTAAAAAAAAAAAAAAAAAAAGCATACGGGATCCCATCAGTTTTTGGGCATTAGTGATCTATTGTCCCCTAAACTCTGGTTTTGTACTCCTGCCCACTACAGTCTGTTGTGTGGGCGGAGTCCCTCGATTTTGTATTATGGCTTCCAAAGGTTCGGGGTCAAAGGGTACAAAAAAGACCAAAAAACAAAAGGGTTCCCTTTCTGATTCTGATATGCCGATACTTTCCCCGCAACTTATTAAACATAAAAAGTGCCTTGGATGAGCCATTAAGGGGATCTGGTGCGGAGGCTGGCCCAGATCAGCCCAGCCCTGTGTTTATCACAGAGGAGATGCTAGCCGTATTCCTAGGGGGGCTAGAAGAGAGAATAGCAGCATTGATCGCTAGAGCTATTCCTGGTAAGAAACGGGTTAGATCCCCATCACCAAGAGGTGTATCCTCAGATGCTGAGATTCTCTCTCTGGAGGAATTGGAATCACAGGAGGATCAACTAGACCTGAACCAAGAGGGTTCAGGGATTGAGGGGTCTGCCTCAGAGGAACCATTTTCAGACTCCCAGACAGAAAGACTGTGGGTACAGTCTTTGACGGACATGGTCCGCTCGGCATTTAGTTTACCATTGCCAGAGCCTCAGGTTCCTCCGGTATCCTCTCTGGGCTCTTTGAAAGCTCCGTTAAGCAACGCAGTTTTTCCAGTCCATCCTCTTTTGGAGGAATTGATCTTTCGGGATTGGGTACGGCCGGACAGGATTTTTCTGCCACCGAAAGATTTGCGGTCATTTACCCCATGGAGGAAAAATTCTCCAAGAGGTGGAGGCTCCCAGTAGTGGATGCAGCCATCTCATGTGTGAATAAATCACTAACTTGCCCGGGGGGAAAACATACATATGTTTAAAGATCCGGTTGATAAAAGGTTAGAGACACTTTTAAAAGCATCCTTTGCTACGGCAGGAGCAGTGGTGCAGCCAGCGGTGGCTGCGATTGGTGTTTGTCAGGCGTTAAAAGACCAGACAAAGGAAATGTTAAAGGACATGCCTACCCAACAAGCAGAAGAGTTTTCTGACATTCCCAGAGCTCTGTGGTTTGCGGTAGATGCTATAAAGGATTCCATCCAGCAGGCCTCTCGTTTATCACTATTTTTGGTGCACATGAGAAGGCTCTTATGGTTGAAGAACTGGGCGGCGGAGCCCCCATGCAAAAAGCTTCTGGCAGGGTTTCCCTTCCATGGAGGACGACTCTTCGGAGAGGATCTGGTTAAATATATTCAGACTATTTCAAGGGGCAAGAGTACCCTTTTACCGGTCAAAAAGACATTCCGGGGTCCTACATTTAGAAGGCAGCTCTTTCCTGTCTCGGGGCCCTCAAATTCCAGGCAGTATCGACGGCCGCCTGCACGATCCAACGTTAACAGTAGATCGCAGGGACAGGCCCCTGGGGGTAAGAGGCCATGGTATCGCAAGCCGACAAAGACAGCCCCTAAGTCTGCCTTATGAAGGGGCGCCCCCACTCTCGCGGGTGGGGGGAAGGCTTAGTTTCTTCTCAGAAGTTTGGGAAGCCAAGATCCCCGACAAATGGGTCCGGGCATCTGTAACCACAGGCTACAGACTGGAGTTTCTAAGGTGTCCTCCGCCTCATTTTTCAAGAGGATCCAGCAAGGAAGGCCTCATTGCTGGCAGCTTTGGATCACCTGCTTTGCCAGGACGTAATAATAGAGGTGCCAGCCCAAGAGCAAGGGCTAGGTTTCTATTCCAATCTCTTTGTCATACCAAAGCCCAACGGCGATGTCAGGCCAATCTTGGACCTAAAGAGGTTAAACGGTTACCTAAGGGTTCGTTCCTTCCGGATGGAATCCATCCGGTCAGCAGCCGCCGCGCTTCAGAGGGACGATTTTCTGGCCTCCATAGACGTAAAGGATGCTTACCTTCATGTACCAATCTTTCAGTCGCATCAAAGACTTTTTCGCTTCGCGGTGGGGCAGCAGGGCGCTCCCCTTCGGGCTGGCCACGGCCCCCCGGGTATTCACGAAGATCCTAGCCCCAGTTCTGGCCAATTTAAGGATCCAAGGGGTCACAGTCCTAGCATACTTGGACGACCTTTTAATCATAGATCACTCACGACCGGGTCTGCAAAAGGCAGTAAACCTCACGGTTCGGTACCTCGAAGAATTCAGCAGGGTCCTAAAACCGGGGAAAGTCAGCGTTCCAGCCTACAAAGCAGTTGGAATACCTCGGCATGAGGTTAGACACAGAACAGCAAAGAGTGGTCCTGCCCCTGGTTAAGATCGAGGCTATCAAGGGATTGGTTCAGTTGGTTCTAAACAAGAAAAAACCAACTATTCGCCTGTGTATGCGATTACTAGGCAAGCTAGTGGCCACGTTCGAGGCAGTACCATACGCTCAGATCCACACTCGCGTCCTACAGGCAGCCATTCTAGCAGCCTGGGGCATGAGGGCACATGCCTTAGAGTCCCCTTTGACGCTATCATCAAAGCCTGGCCTGGTGGTTGAACCCCCAGAATCTTCTAAAGGGAAAATCCTTCAGCCCTGTTGTCTGGAAGGTAGTTACCACAGACGCCAGCCTGGCAGGCTGGGGGGGGCGGTCTTCGAGGGGTCCTCTCGCCAGGGAACTGGGGTGAAAGCAGAGAGGCAGCTCCCCATCAATATCTGGGAGATCAGAGCTGCTCGCCTAGCCCTTCTGGCATGGACCTCCAGATTAAAGGGGTTCCCGGTGAGAATCCAGTCAGACAATGCCACGGCGGTGGCATACATAAACCACCAAGGGGGAACCAGGAGTCGGGCCGCTCAAGAGCTTGATTTTTCAGTGGGCAGAGGTTCATGTACCCTGCATTTCGGCGATATTCATTCCCGGAGTAGACAACCTGCAGGCATACTTCTTGAAGTCGCCAGAGTCGGTTGCCAGGGGAGTGGTCTCGGCATCCCCAGGTCTTTCAGACAATCTGCCAGTGGTGGGGAATGCCGGACGTAGATATAATGGCATCCAGGTTCAACAAGAAACTAGACAGGTTCGTGTCTCGAGCGAGGGATCCTATGGCCTGCGGAACTGATGCGTTGGTTTGCTCTTGGCATCAATTCAAACTTCTATATGCATTCCCTCCGCTACAGTTACTTCCTCGCCTGTTGCGCAAGATCAGAGTGGAGCACAAGCCAGTCATTCTAGTAGCTCCGGCTTGGCCCCGGAGGACTTGGTACTCACTAGTCCTGAAGATGGCAGTGGGAGACCCTTGGACTCTTCCTCTACAACCAGACCTACTCTCACAAGGCCCGATCCTCCACCCTACATTACAGCGTCTAAAATTGACGGCCTGGAGGCTGAATCCCTGATTCTCAGGGGTAGAGGTCTGTCTAGGCAGGTAATTCCTACCCTGATTAGGGCTAGAAAGCCGGTCTCCAGGGTGATTTATTACAGGGTGTGGAGGAACTACGTAGGCTGGTGTGAATCCAAAAGATGGAATTCCCGTAAATATACTATTGACAGGGTGTTAAGTTTTCTCCAGCTAGGAGTGGATAAAGGCCTGGCACTAAGCACAATCAAGGGACAGATCTCAGCTCTGTCAGTGTGGTTTCCAGAGGCCGCTGGCCACCCACTCGCTGGTAAAGACCTTCTTACAGGGGGTCTTGCGTATTAATCCTCCTGTCAAGTCACCACTTTGTCCATGGGACTTAAATCTTGTTCTGTCATCCCTACAGAAACAACCCTTTGAGCCGTTGGCTGAGGTACCTTGATTTTACTGACTAGAAAGTCGGTATTTCTGATCACCATAGTCTCGGCCAGGAGAGTATCGGAATTGGCAGCCTTATCTTGTAAGGAACCATATCTCATTTTGCATAAGGATAGGGCGGGGTTCCGTCCTCATCCTTCCTTTCTACCAAAGGTTATATCCAGTTTCCACCTGAACCAGGATGTGGTACTTCCATCCTTCTTCCAAAACCCACCTCTAGACAGGAGGGGTTGCTGCATACGTTGGATATTGTCAGGGCCATAAAGGCCTATCTTAAAGCTACAGAGAAGGTTCGGAAAACAGATGTGGTGTTCGTTTTACCGGAAGGACCCAAGATGGGTCAGGCAGCTGCTTGATCCACCATCGCAAGATGGATTAAACAATTAATTGTTCGGGCCTGCGGTTTGAAGAGGTTGCCTCCTCTGTCGGTAAAAGGGCCCATTCTACCAGGGCCAGGGGCACCTCCTGGGCAGCACATCAGATCTCTATGGCTCGAATATGCAAGGCAGCAACGTAGTCATCAGTCCACACGTTTACAAAATTTTATCAAGTGGACGTAAGAAGGAATGCGGATACAGCCTTTGGGCAGTCAGTACTACAGGCCGCGGTTCAAGCTCCTCAGGATCTGAGGGGGCTCCCTTGATTTGATTTGAGATTTACATTTCTCGTTTAAGTTGGATTTACTAGTATCTGAGTATACCTCTAAAATTAAATCCTTCTTTGGAAGATGTCTCCCTCCCCTCATTAAAGCATTGCTTTCGGACATCCCATATAGTAATGAATATGCCGCTCTGTGTCCCGTGATGTACGAGAAAGAAAAAGGGATTTTTAAATACAGCTTACCTGTAAAATCCTTTTCTTGGAGTACATCACGGGACACAGAGCTCCCACCCCTCTTTTGGGTGACCATTTTGGGAGGCATACTGCTTGCTACAAAACTGAGGGACTCCCTCTAGGGGAGGGGGTTATATAGGGAGGGGACTTCCTGTTTGAGATTGCCTGTTTGAGATGTGCCAGTGTCCACACTGAAGGTACTCCATATAACCCATATAGTAATGAATATGCCGCTCTGTGTCCCGTGATGTACTCCAAGAAAAGGATTTTACAGGTAAGCTGTATTTAAAAATCCCTTTATTTTTTACTTGTTGCTATAAAAAAATAGCCCAATTTAAAAAAAAATATTCAGTTTAGGGCGATACCTATTCTTCTACATATTTTTGGTAAAAAAAAAAAAAAAATCGCAATAAGCGACTGGTTTGCGCAAAAGTTATAGCGCCTACAAAATAAGACAGAATTATTTTTTATTTATTTTTTTACTAGTAATGGCGGCGATCTGCGATTTTTATTGCGACTGCGACATCATGGCGGACACATCGGACACTTTTGACACATTTTTGGCACCATTCACATTTATACTGCAATCAGTGCTATAAATATGCACTAATTACTGTATAAATGTGACTGGCAGGGAAGGGGATAACACTAGGGGGTGAGGAAGGGGTTAATGTGTATCCTGCATTGTGTTCTAACTGTGGGGGGAGGGGGGGTGACTGAGGGGGTGACCGATCTGTGTCCCTATGTATAAGGAACAGATCGGTCTGCTCTCTCCAGTGACAGGACGCTGTCATTGTGAGAGCCGGCAATGAGAAATGATCTCATATGTTTACATATGAGATCATCTCTTATTGGCTGCACAGATCGCATCGCAAACGGCCACTCTGATTGGCCGTTCGTGGCGATCTGTGATTGGCTGTGTCCAAGGGACACGGCCAGTTCTCAAGTTCCCCGCTGTGCGCTCTGGAGCGCGTGCTGGGAACACAGAAAGAGGCTGCCGTGAAAACACGGCAGCCCAGAGATTTAGAACCACCCTGCGGCCGCATATAGTCGTACGGCCGTAGGGAAGTGGTTAAATTAAATAAGACAAATTTGGCCTAATTTTTTTACATATTGTGAAAAATGTTACGCCGAGTAAAATGATACCTAACATGTCGCGCTTAAAAATTGCACCCGCTCGTGGCATGGCGTCAAACTTTTACCCTTTAAATCTCGATAGGCAAAGTTTAAAAAAATTCTACAGGTTGCATTTTTTGAGTTAGAGGAGGTCTAGGGCTAGAATTATTGCTCTCGCTCTAACCATCACGGCGATACCTCACTTGTCTAAGGCTAGGATTATTGCTCTCGTTCTAACGATCGTGGTGATACCTCACTTGTGTGGTTTGAACACTGTTTTCATATGCGGGCGCTACTCGCGTATGCGTTTGCTTCTGCGCGCGAGCTTGTCTGGGCGCTTTAAAAACCTTTTTTAACACTGAAATAAAAAATGATCACTTTTATTCCTATTGCAAGGAATGTAAACATCCCTTGTAATAGAAAAAAGCATGACAGGTCCTCCTAAATATGAGATCTGGGGTCAAAAAGACCTCCGATCTCATATTTAGGCCTAAATGCAAAAAAAACAATTTAAACTCATTTTTTTAAATGACAAAAAATTTCTTTAGACACTGGGCGGGACTGACGTTTTGATGTCACTTCCACCCAGCAGAGCTATGGGGACGGGTGAGGGACATTTTTCCCTCACTCGCATCCCCACACAGCAGACGAGCTGACCCGACCGCCTCTGCTGCTACCGGCGGCTACGGTAAGGGGAGGGGGGCCCTCTCCCGCCACCGATAACGACAATCTCACGGAGACCGCCATTATCGTGTACAGGACCGCCCACTGTAAAGATGGATATCTCGGTTGTGACAGCTCGGTTGAGGATATACGTCGGCACTTTAAAGATGGATAACAACGGTGGGCGGTCGGTAACTAGTTAAAGCAGCTGACAGCTGCTTCTTATCCTCTCCCCTCTGCAGCTTTCAGCTGCTTTATTGAAAGCCACACAGGGAGATCAGTGATTAGAACTTCCCCTGCTACTGCACCAATCATTTGAATGTCCCCACTGTTTACAATGTCTGTTTATGAATGGAGAGGAGCCTGTTGCCTCTGTTCAGTGCAGCTGAGGCTGCTGAGAATGGAAAGGGACCGAGGATACAGATTTACAAAGGGGAGATGTCGGGTCTGTTTAGATCCCTGACATCTCACCAAAGCCCCCCTACCCCCAACAGGGTAAAAAAGACCTTGTAATGAAAGTAAAATTGTAAAAAAAATAAGCAAATTGACCACTCCTTCACCAAACTTTGTTTTTAAAGGTGTGTGTATCCATACATTGGGTTGGCAACTACAGTATTTGTAGCTGCTGACCTAAAAAAAAAAAAACGGTTGAAGTAGAAATGACATGTCAGTATGTTGGGCTTTTAGTTAACTTTTATAGTTGAATTAAATTGTAGCTAATGCCACATGCATTGACTGAAGAACCTGTAGTGCAGAGCTGTCCAGCCCCTCACATTTTTGCTAACCTTACTAATTTACAGTTGTGCAAGCTGCCTGATATACATGATATGGCTCCACAAGTACATTTCATTGCCACTGACAGGAAGATAACAGTAATGTTTGCCTATTGCTTTAGGAGTTTACGGAGAAAAACAGATGTACAGTGTATATAGATATATATCAGGCTTGACAGTGAATGTCTTATTCTATAGCGTTTCTGGTTAGCAACCAGACTTTTGCCAACAATTGTGTGAATGTAGATGGTAGTCTGCCCACCCACAAATATATCTTCTATAAACCAGCACTAACATGTCTGTTTACTGTAGGTTTATCACCTGACCTCCAATCAATGGAACAAATCAGGAGAATCATGCGTCCTACTGATGTTCCAGACCAGGGTCTTCTCTGTGACTTGCTGTGGTCTGACCCTGACAAAGATGTTTTAGGCTGGGGCGAAAATGACCGGGGCGTATCATTTACTTTTGGGGCAGAAGTTGTGGCAAAGTTCCTTCACAAACATGATTTGGATCTCATTTGTCGAGCTCATCAGGTACAACCTTTATTTCTGTGTATGTTCAGATCATTGAATCAAAGACTTTGTTAAGGTTGCAAATTTACCAAGGGGTTTTTCTTTTTAAGATTGCAATATTTTGTTTGTTTTTTTATGTATCCAGGATAACAACGTGCACAACTTTTACACCAATCCTTTTAATATCTGGACTCTCGGAGTAGTGCCAACATTCTAAATTGCAACAACATTCCACAACTTTCTCTCCAGTTGTGCTTTAGGAACCCTGATGCATTTTATCATTTGGGCACTGACCTGTTACTTTAGCTGTGAACTCAACAATACATTTGCAAGGAAATGCCAGCTTAGCGCTGTTAGTCTGAGATTTGGCTTTTCATTTCAGGAGTACAGTGGTTCTAAAAGTAAAATGTTAACCTTTTTAAATCGGTATTGAACCCAAGAAAACGAATGCAATAGAATACATTTATTTTTCTTGGGCTTTTCTCCGGTTTTCACCTAGTGATCTGGCGGCTAACACAATGTATTAATGAGCTATTACTCTAAAGTAATGAGCATGGGACAGACGGCAAATTGGAGCCAAACCCCAAATCACGCTTTATCCCAAATAAAAACTTTTGGCTTGTTCCAGTGCTTTTTTTTTATTCCACATAGAAAGTAGGTTACATGGTTTTCAATGGCATAGTTCACACCAGTGCGTTCCAAAAAGAACGTGCTGCATTTTTCCTGCACATAACTCTACTGTAACGAGTTAAAGTGCATCAAAACTCACCAGACCCCAGTATAGTGGGTTAAACGAAAAGTTAAGCATCTGGAACTCAAACGTACATGCAGAAACTCGTCCTGGAAGGATCTGGAGCATGTTTTGTGGCATGAACCAGCCCTTACTGTAACTTCTTATAAAGGCTTTGCATGAGTAAAAAACTGATCATTTTATTCGCCACTCTCTAAGTGGGTTGTGTCATTCATGTAAACCAGGGGTCTCCAAAGATTCTAAACAAAGGGCCGGTTTATTGTCCTTCAGGCTCTTGGAGGGCCTGACTTTGGCCAGCGGGAGTGGAAGTTTTTCTGGCACCATTGTTAGTAAACATCTGGTATTAGGGGAGGAATAGTGCCCTATTGCTGGTATCATATGGAGGAATAGTGCTCTATTAGTTGTGGGAGAAATGGTGCTCCATTGTTGGTGTCAGATTGCAGAATAGTGTCTCTTATCAGTGGGAGGGATAGTGACCCAAGGGCCGGATAAAGGCAAGCAAAGGCCTGCAGTTTGGAGACCACTGATGTAAACTAATACATTCTGCTGGAGAGTTTGATGTGAAAACGTACTGACTGGATTACCAGATAAGAATGGAACTAAAGCCTAAACTAATGCAGCCATTGCATCTAAGAATTTCTTTTGTGTTTCTTTAATAAATTCTTTGCTACTTGTGTCTGGTGCCCATTCTCTTCCCTCCTGTGCTTATCTGCTGGTCTTTTTCTCCCATTGCTCTCAAGCGTGGACGAGAACAGCAGGAGCCATGGGATCCTGTTTGTCAATCCTCATGGGGGTAGAATGGGCATTTGCAGGTGTGGCAAAACATTTAATAAAGCAGTAAGGACACAAGCAATTCTTGGATGCAATGGCTGCATTAGTTTAGGCTTTAGTTCTATTATCTGGTAATCCAGCTAGTACATTTTTCACATCAAAAACTCAATCTACCCCCCCCCCCCCCCTCCCCAGCAAATGGGGTAGAAACAGACTACCATGGGGGGACCCCAGAAGAGGTCTGGGGCTGTACAGCACTGTTTAGTATAAACTTTTTGTTTCCAAGGGATTGTAAAATATCATAGGTTTTTCACCTTAATGCATTAAGGTGAAACACTTTGCTGCAGCTACCCCCAGAGCCCCCTTTTTTGTTACCTGATCCCATCCATTCCAGCGATGCTCATGAGCCCAGTGGCACAGGTGGGGGTGAGTCACACTGCTGCATCCATTGATGGTGGGACTCAGGGCGTGCCCCTATGGCGAGCAACTCAGTGGGCGCGCCTGATGAAGGGTAGCACAGGCAGGGCACCTCAAAAGGATTGGGGCTGCTCTGTGCAAAACCCTTGCACAAAGCCGATAAGGTTATAAAAAATCAAACCTTTACAACCCCTTTGAATAAAAAAATCCCTTAACTGTTTTGTCAATGGCCAAGAACTGCTTTAAAAGTGGTGGTTCAAAAATGGTTGCAATGAGTGACACTAGAAACTGAGGTTTGCCCACCCCCAATCCATATTGTCCAGTTTTTATGGGTTACAGGATAATGACTGTGCCGATTTTGCTGTTTGTCTTCCCTCCTGATCTTTTTGTAAATCATTTTTTTTCTGTTGTAGGTGGTTGAAGATGGATATGAATTTTTTGCCAAACGGCAATTGGTAACGCTTTTCTCTGCCCCAAACTACTGTGGAGAGTTCGACAATGCAGGAGCAATGATGAGTGTAGATGAAACATTAATGTGTTCTTTCCAGGTATGTTGTAAACCTTATTTCTGCCAATTTTTTGGGCTGCACACATGGTTGCATCGGGGGAAATTTGCTAAAACTAGAGTGCAAAATCTGGTGCAGCTCTGCAAAGAAACCAATCGGCTTCCAGGTTTTGAAGCTTAAAAAGATTGTTAAATGATTGGTTACCATGTACAGCTGCACCAGATTCCTGAGTGCTCTAGTTTTTTTAGTAAATCTCCCACATTGTGTCCACATTTTCTACAAAGTGATCTGCTCTATAGGCTGTGCTTGGAGAGGGGTTCTGGGCTTTTAGATTGGGAAATTTGAAATGTTGCTGAAAGTGGTCGGTTCAGTCTACAGAGCTCAATGCATTTGTAATGAAACTGATAGATGTACAAGTAATACTTTAATGTTATGCTTGGGAGTGCATTCCTACTTTTTCTATAAAAAGTCCTGTCTGCAAAAAATGTACTTAACATCCAGGAGAACAGGTGTCGGATGTGTAGTGCTTCACTGCATACCATGCTTCTTCCATTGGGTCTTTTAGCTGTCTTATAGTGACATAAAGGCTGGTGGATGAAACCAGAGGATGACCAGGTATCTGACACTTTTGCTCCCCCCCCCCCCCCCCCTGCTAGAAAATTGCTCAAACACTAGATCCTGTGAAAGCATAGGCCACGGGGATAGTCACTGCCAACGCTCTAGAGGTCTTCTATGGTAAAGAGCAACCAGGGCATCGGTATTCAAAGACTAGGTGGCTGCTGCCCGTTTCCTGGGGGGTAATTCGGTGGAAACTATGCAAACACAGCAAAATGGAAGGTGTGCACAACCAGTGAATTGCCAATGACATTTATTGAATGGAGTAAAAAATGGGTAATCGCAAAGTGCAACTCTCAAGCCATAAGATTAGTGTGGCATAGTGCAGACACATGCTGTATCACATCAAGGGGTAAAAGCTGATGTTTCGGGGATGCACCCCCTTCCTTAGAGCCAAGCTACCAGCTTGGCAGGTGATAAGTACTCTTATGGAGTCCTCAAAGGGGAAGTCTATAAAATGAGCTGGTGAATGACCACTCTAAAACCAGAATTGACAGTCATTTCTTGTGTTCATATCTTGGATCAGAGAATGCAAGCTGAGACATGGCCTTGGACCTGTTCATCTGCAGCTTTCTCTATAGCTTTCTAAAAACAGATCAAACTTGTAGGATTTTTCATCTTTGTATCGCCTGAGGCTCGTCACTTCAGTGGGAATATGTATGGGTTTTACAACCAACCACTTGAAAATTGTTTACTTAACGTGCCATGCTGCTTCTGTGTAGTCTTGCATAATTAACACTCGCACATTACTTTGTGCCTTTTTATTTTGGAAACATTGAAAAATGGTAGGGTCTTGAACATATGCATTTCATAGAACTCGGTTTCAGTTTAAATTTTTTGCACAGTATTTGGCTTGTTCAGTGGTTAAACGATTTCCTTTTTTTTTACACGCAATCAATGTAAACTTTCTATTTTTTCTCAGATTTTAAAACCTGCAGAGAAAAAGAAGCCCAATGCAAGCCGACCAGTAACGCCACCACGAGGCATGATTACGAAACAGGCGAAAAAATGAGGGTCTCTTGGCCTGCTTGGACTTGTATTATAGTATATAATCACTTTTTTTATTTTAAATTGTGTAACTTGTACTGGTCTGTTCCATCTAGATGTCAGTGGCTTTTTTTTTTTTTCATTTAAAGAAATGTATTTGCTACAATGCTTACTATTTTCTGTTCTTTACTTTCAATCTGAAATTCAAACTTATTCTGTTGCTTCAATATGGTTTCTTTTATGCCAGTGTTACTGTACACTCCGATCTTTATCTTCATTATTCATGTAGCTTTGTACAATTCACATTATTTGTAAATGCTTGTTTACTACTTTAGTACTTAAAGATGGCACTTGCGGGCTGGTCAGACTAGGAATGTCACAGCTATAATTTGCATCCTGTTTATACAAACCACTGTGAACTTTATCCTGTTTGCTTTTTTTTTTTTAAAGGGATTTTCTTTTACCATCAGGTCCACATATGTATAGCTATTAGAAAGATCCCCCTCTACTTTACCAGCATCACTGGTTTGATGTACATTTAAGTAAAGCACATTTTCTGTACTGTTTTCTTTAACTGAAATTAAAGCCATTATTTTAACTGTTGTGTTCCACTTCCTGAAACTTGCATCTGTACTGGGGTATTGCTCATGTCTTCCATAGCAATGAAGTTGGATTTGCGTCTGTAGTGTTTGCATGGTAACTGATAAAGGAATGCTTATCTGGACATACCAATGCACTTCCTTATGGCATTACATACTTATATTTTATCCTGAGAGGCATAATTACCACTAACAAGATACCAGAATTGGGACATGCCAAAGTTGTCACTTTAAATGTTTACCAGCCTTTTTTATTTCCTAATAAAGAAACTTGTTTGAGCCATATGTACAGTATATTTTTTTTACTAGCTTCTGGCCTATGTTGCAAGGCTGTCACTTGTCGTCCAAGGTATGGAAAGTGTACCTAACTAGCAATAAGACTTCAATTTATGACCAGCTTTAATTTCTCTTGCGTCTTGCAACATATTTGGTTGTACTTAATGCTGGGTAACTAGGTTGCTTTTTAGTCAAGTTTTGTGTACCAAGTACCTATCAAAATGCTGCTTTTAATTCCCCCTGTGGGTGGAGAAATGCACTTTTTTGGTGATTCTTTTTGACATTGACGTAACCTGCTAATCTCAAGCAAAACAAACCAGTGATGGCTATTTGTACGCTCTCTAATAGACTACTTTTTTAAATTGTAATCTGCAGGCAGCAAACTGTCTTCTGAAGCTGCCAATTTTTTTTTTTCCTGACATATCTACAGTTTATGGGTATCCTAGAAAGATGCAATCCATTCTAGAGCATTGCATCAGTCTCTTTACGCTAAAACCTGAGGATGGTATGAGTTTATGATTTTCAATGCAGGTGTAAATTGCAGTACATTCTGTTGCATTTTAAATGTTCTACCAATTTACTGCCTATGTACCATTTTTTTAATTCATAGAAATTCTTAGTTTATCACAAATTTTTGTTCTGAGACAGATTCAAAATGAACTCCAACTTCTAATTCCATCTTTCCCTAGAGGCAAGTTGGTCTAAATACAAGTTGTGGATGAATTGGTCCATGCCCCTTGTAGTCTCTGAACAATGGAATTTCTGGTATTCAAAGAACGACCTCAGAAACTGATCAAGTTTTAAATAAATGTGTGTTGTGAAGTAGCGTAAAGCAGGCCATACACTGTTGATTTCCTGCGACCACAGGTTGCAGGAAATTCTTACAATTCCCTCATAGTAGTGCCAACAGGGTAATCCCCCTGAGCAATTTCTGCTTCTGGCGGTGGGGAAGCCATCCCCACCAGAAGATGACAGTAATTATTGCTTGTGGCTATAGCAGCTGCTAGCTATAATCAAGTAAATCCAGTAGGCTCATGCTACCCAAGTTTATCAATCAACTTGGTACATTCAGCCTGCCCACATTGTTGGAATTTCAAACAGTTCCTGCTGAACTGGCCGAGATTCAAACAGTATGGCTGACTTTAAAGATCTTGTAGCCAGACGATGGCTCCTCCTATTTACTAGAATTAAGGACAACCAGCATGCGAGCAATTTTTTTGAAAGGAGTTTGAAACAGAAAAAAGCAAGATACAGTAACGGAAAATAAGTATTTGAACACCCTGCTATTTTGCAAGTTCTCCCACTTGGAAATCATGGAGGGGTCTGAAATTGTCATCGTAGGTGCATGTCCACTGTGAGACATAATCAAAAAAAAAAATCCAGAAATCACAATTTATGAATTTTTAACTATTTATTTGTATGATACAGCTGCAAAGAAGTATTTGAACACCTGTCTATCAGCTAGAATTCTGACCCTCAAAGACCTGTTAGTCTGCCTTTAAAATGTCCACCTCCACTCCATTTATTATCCTAAATTAGATGCACCTGTTTGAGGTCATTAGCTGCATAAAGACACCTGTCCACCCCATACAATCAGTAGGAATCCAACTACTAACATGGCCAAGACCAAAGAGCTGTCCAAAGACACTAGAGACAAAATTGTACACCTCCACAAGGCTGGAAAGGGCTACGGGGAAATTGCCAAGCAGCTTGGTGAAAAAAGGTCCACTGTTGGAGCAATCATTAGAAAATGGAAGAAGCTAAACATGACTGTCAATCTCCCTCGGACTGTGGCTCCATGCAAAATCTCACCTCAATGAACCTAAAAAAGGTGAGTAATCAGCCCAGGACTACACGGGAGGAGCTGGTCAATGACCTAAAAAGAGCTGGGACCACCATTTCCAAGGTTACTGTTGGTAATAGACTGACGTCATGGCTTGAAATCATGCATGGCACGAAAGGTTCCCCTGCTTAAACCAGCACATGTCAAGGCCCGTCTTAAGTTTGCCAATGACCATTTGGATCATGGATCCTCAAACTACGGCCCTCCAGCTGTTCAGGAACTACAATTCCCATCATGCCCTAGTCATGTCTGTGAATGTCAGAGTTTTACAATGCCTCATGGGGCTTGTAGTTCCGACACAGCTGGAGGGCCGTAGTTTGAGGATCCCTGGTTTGGATGATCCAGAGGAGTCATGGGAGAAAGTCATGTGGTCAGATGAGACCAAAATAGAACTTTTTGGTCATAATTCCACTAACCGTGTTTGGAGGAAGAAGAATGATGAGTACCATCCCAAGAACACCATCCCTACTGTGAAGCATGGGGGTGGTAGCATCATGCTTTGGGGGGGGTTTTTCTGCACGTGGGACAGGGCGACTGCACTGTATTAAGGAGAGGATGACCGGGGCCATGTATTGTGAGATTTTGGGCAACAACCTCCTTCCCTCAGTTAGAGCTTTGAAGATGGGTCTTCCAACATGACAATGACCCGAAGCACACAGCCAGGATAACCAAGGAGTGGCTCTGTAAGAAGCATATCAAGGTTCTGGCGTGGCCTAGCCAGTCTCCAGACCTAAACCCAATAGAGAATCTTTGGAGGGAGCTCAAACTCCGTGTTTCTCAGCGACAGCCCAGAAACCTGACTGATCTAGAGAAGATCTGTGTGGAGGAGTGGGCCAAAATCCCTCCTCCAGTGTGTGCAAACCTGGTGAAAAACTACAAGAAACGTTTGACCTCTGTAATTGCAAACAAAGGCTACTGTACCAAATATTAACATTGATTTTCTCAGGTGTTCAAATACTTATTTGCAGCTGTATCATACAAATAAATAATTAAAAAAAATCATACATTGTGATTTCTGGATTTTTTTTTTTGATTATGTCTCTCACAGTGGACATGCACCTACGATAACAATTTCAGACCCCTCCATGATTTCCAAGTGGGAGAACTTGCAAAATAGCAGGGTGTTCAAATACTTATTTTCTGCACTGTATATTTCAGGGTTGTAAAATAAAACTTGTCATTTTTTTGGAACTTTGTAGAAACAGACTGAAATGTAGAGTGCATTTTGTCAATTCATATGTACAGTGCTCAGCATAAATGAGTACACTCCCCAAGATTTGTCAGAACATTTTCTTTCAGAATCAACATTTTCCATGGGACACATGCTACAAAATACTCCCACAGTAATACTCACAAGACCCCGTTGCCGACGCCTGTATCGACCATCTGGAAGGATTAGGTCTTCAGCAACTAGTAGGTGGGCCCACACATGCTTCAGGTCACACTCGATCTTATCTTCAGACAAAATCTGAAAGTAAGTATTTTGGAAAATAAACCATTGCCATGGACAGATCACCATGCAATTAAATTCATAATTTCCAATACTGCCCTATTGATAAAATCACCCAAGCCAGTGACAACACACTGGTCTAGATCTCAGAAGAAGCTCCATTCGGAACTCTTCAAATCTACCTTGGACAATAAAATTAAAACAATTCAACCAGGTCAAACGGCCGCAGACACACTGGATGCCATAAATGCAGCCCTACTACAGTCAGCCGACTTGGTAGCACCAGAACGCAAAGTCCTTACCCGGAAAAACAAGGCAGGCTGGTTCAACAACCAGCTATTGCTACTGAAGCAAGAGCGTAGAAGGGCAGAAGCCGCCTGGAAAAGAAACGCTTCCGAGGTGAACCTCGCCATCTACAAAGTAGCAACAAGAAGATACCACATAGAAATCTTCAAAGCCAAGAAAAACTATTTTTCCATGGCTATTAACAGCGCCTTAAACCGCCCCCGGGAACTTTTCAAGCTGGTCTCGCAGACCATGAATCCAGACTGTCTTGAAGCCCCCAACTCGGACACCCAAGAATTTTGCAATGAATTGTCGGATTTCTTCATCAATAAAATTGAGAGAATCCAGGAAAGCATTCCACAAAACAATACCCCTGAGCTACCACACAGCACCCGGAGGAACATTCTACAACCAACAAAGTTCACTCTGGAACCCATCTCCATCGATGCCACAGAAAATATCGTCGCTTTGCGAAAAATCACATCGCCTAATATCATCCCCACTAAGCTGCTAAAGGAATGTGCCGATATCCTGGCGCCTCCCATTACGCAGCTTATAAACCAGTCATTTAAGGAAGGCATAGTGCCCTCCCTGCTGAAAGAGGGCACAATCCAGCCCATCTTGAAGAAACCTACCCTGGATCCCAAGGACCCAAATCACCGCCGTCTCATAACAATGCTAAACGTTTTCTCCAAGGTAATGGAGAAAGTGGTGGTACAACAGCTGCAACAGCATCTAGATACCCACAACCTACTTGATCCACTGCAATTGGGATTCCGGGACGGAAACAGCACTGCTCAAAATATGGGACGACGTTCTGGAGGCCGCAGACGAAGGAGAATCTTGTCTCCTGGTTTTGCTGGACCTAAGCGCAGCCTTTGACACCGTAGATCACAAACTGCTACTGACTCGGCTGGCTGAGGTAGCCGGAGTCAGAGGGTGATTTACCATGGTTTTCCTCCTTTTTGGGAAGCCGATCTCAAACGGTGAAGTTGGGACCGTTCACTTCTGGAAAACGCACTGTCATGTGGAGTCCCCCAAGGCTCACCTCTGTCACCGGTGCTCTTCAACATCTATCTTCGCCCTCTCTTTGAAGTCATCAGTAGTCAACAACTACTTTATCACTCATATGCAGACACGCAACTGTATTTTCGCATCTGCAATAGAAGGGATCATCATCTCAGCTTAGAGAATTGTCTCTCTTCAATAGAAAAGTGGATGACTAGGAGTTATCTTAAACTCAACAATTCCAAAACAGAACTTCTTCTGTTTCATGCCAGTCGCAAGAGTCAACTGGCAACAACCTGGACACCTCCACCCATTCTGGGCCAGATCATCACCCCTAGCGCCAAAGTCAAAAGTCTCGGGATCATTTTTGACACCCACATGACAATGGACGCACAAATAGGGTCAGTAGTCAGCGGATCTCACCATCTGCTGCGCCTACTACGCAGGCTTATTCTATTCATTCCCAAAGAAGACGTATCAGTCGTGGTGGGAACAATTGTGAACTCCAGACTGGACTATGCAAATGCCCTCTACCTCGGACTCCCAAAGTACCAAATCACTCGTCTGCAAGTCGTACAAAATACGGCCGCCAGACTGGTGACTGGGAAAAAACCCTGGGAATCAATCTCACCGTCGCTGAGATCCCTTCACTGGTTGCCAGTAAAAGACAGAATTGCTTTTAAAGCTCTCTGTCTGACTCATAAATGCATCCATGGAAAAGCCCCGCAATATGTTTGCGATAAAATGGAAGCCCACAATCCCAATCGCATTCTGCGATCCAGCGACCAAAATTTGGTCAAAGTACCCAAAGCCAGATTCAAGTCCAAAGGAGAAAGAAGGTTTGCGGTCCAAGGTTCCAGACTTTGGAACGCTTTACCAACCAGCATTCGGTTGGAGGAAAACCACCTGACCTTCAGAAGACAGATTAAAACTCTGCTCTTTTGATGTCAAGAAAGACTGAAACAACAAGCGCCCAGAGGCGATTTGGTTCGCATGTGCCACGCTATATAAGTTTCTCATTCATTCATTCATTCATTCACACACAGATATAAACCATTGATTGCAACCAAGATTTTTTAATTTGCACGCACGTTTTTCCCTGACTCATTCATTCAAGACAGCTGCAAAAATTAATACACCCCAATGAAAAGCTTGAGAGCAAAGCTACATATTTTAGACCTAATCTTAACCACTTAAGGACCTTGTGTGTTTTTCAGATTTGGCGTTTACAAGACCGTTTTATTTTTTTTTCTAGAAAATTACTTAACCCCCAAACATATATATATATATATATTTTTTTCCCTAACACCCTAGAAAATAAAATGGCGGTCATTGCAATACTTGTCACACCGTATTTGCGCAGCGGTCTTGCAAGCGCACTTTTTTGGAAAAACACTTTTTTTTTAATTTAAAAAAAAAAATAGACAACAGTAAAGTTGGCCCAATTTTTTTTTTTCTTTTGTGAAAGATAATGTTACGCCAAGTAAAATGATACCCAGCATGTCACGCTTAAAAATTGCGCCCGCTTGTGGAATGGCGTCAACTTTTACCCTTAATCTCAATAGGCGATGTTTAAAAAAATCTATAGGTTGCATCTTTTGATTTACAGAGGTCTTGGGCTAGAATTGTTGCTCTCGCTCGAACGATCGCGGTGATACTTCACTTGTGTGGTTTGTTGAAGAAATGACATTTAAAAAATATTGCTTTAAGAAGCATGGGCGGAAGTGACGTTTTGACATAAAGGAAGATGATTACCCCGCGCTGCCAATTTTGGTTAAATGGTAGCTGCTAACACGGCTCATATGAGAGTTAAATGTGTAGGAAATGTGTAGCGCTTTAAAGTGACTGTCTGTTAATGACAGTCAGAAGCACCAAAAAAGAATAAACAAATTTTGTGTAGAGTAAAACAAATAAAGGACCCTGGAAAATCCAGGGACAAGCACTGTATAACTCGTGCGTGATGAACAGTGTGAAAATAATCTATTAGTGAGATGACACCCGTTGTTGGATACAATTAATCACATATAGAAAGATATATACATTGAAAAACAACAGTGATTGTTCATTTCTTTAGAAAGACATGTGTAAATTATTGGCCACTGACTGCCAAGTGCAATAATGTCCCGTGAAAGGAAAATAAAACAAATCCTGATGTAAATAAGTAATAGTCAATCTGATGATTGGTGAATAACAAATAATGACTTCTCCACTGTGTTGTTCCCACCACCGAAAGCAATGCAGGCTTACCAGAACCAGTTGACTTCAGATGGCTTACGCCACTGAAAGTCAAATTAGGCTTGTAGTGGCTGATATCACAATGGGCTCCTCGGCAAGGCAATACTTTGAATTAGGGTTGTCCCGATACCACTTTTTTAGGACCGAGTACAAGTACCGATACTTTTTTTCATGAACTTGCCGATACCGAATAACGAAGTGCTCTGTCCACGAAACGTGTCGGGAGGATTCCACTGCCGCCCTACTTGTATACAAGCATTTTTTATTCAGCTAAAATGTAAGTTTGATAGCTGTAAATAAATATTTTATTTTTCTATTTAAACGGGATTACGCTATGTGGCCACTTCTTTCTCTTATACAAACCATTTTCTATGAGAATATCCACTTGGGGATCGCACTCCCAGCTGGGCTTCATCCATCCATCCCACGGAGGTTCTGCTGACCATTCAAAGTATTGCCTTGCCGAGGAGCCCATTGTGATATCAGCCACTACAAGCCTAATTTGACTTTCAGTGGCGTAAGCCATCTGAAGTCAACTGGTTCTGGTAAGCCTGCATTGCTTTCGGTGGTGGGAACAACACAGTGGAGAAGTCAATATTTGTTATTCACCAATCATCAGATTGACTATTACTTATTTACATCAGGATTTGTTTTATTTTCCTTTCACGGGACATTATTGCACTTGGCAGTCAGTGGCCAATAATTTACACGTCTTTCTAAAGAAATGAACAATCACTGTTGTTTTTCAATGTATATATGTTTCTATATGTGATTAATTGTATCCAACAACGGGTGTCATCTCACTAATAGATTATTTTCACACTGTTCATCACGCACGAGTTATACAGTGCTTGTCCCTGGATTTTCCAGGGTCCTTTATTTGTTTTACTCTACACAAAATTTGTTTATTCTTTTTTTGTGCTTCTGACTGTCATTAACAGACAGTCACTTTAAAGCCCTACACATTTGACGTTTTGACATCACTTCCTCCCTGCTGTGGGGAAGGGTGGGGGCCATAGAGCAGGAGAGAGGACCCGAACGCCTCTGCCGCTACCACTCCGGTAAGTGACGGGAGGGAGGCCCTCTCCCGCCGCCAACGGTGATCTTGCGTCGAATCCGCTGCCGAGACCACCGTTATCGTTTACAGTACCGCTCACGCTAAAGATATATATATCTCGGTTGTGGCATCCATCTTTAAAAAAAAACGTATATCTGCGTGAGCAAGTCCTTAAGTGGTTAAGGAGAAGAATTGGCTGCTAAATGACCAGGACATTTTTTGCTTTAACTGACAATTGCGTGGTCATGTGACGTGGTACCCAGACAAAATGTATGCCCCCCATAGCTTTCTTTTGGTGGTATTTGATCACCTCTGCCGAGTTTTTTTTTTTTTTTTGGTGCTATAAACAAAAGGGCAACAATGTTTGAAAAGCAATATCTTACCTTTTGCTATTAATTTCCCCAAAAAATACACTTTTTTTTTTTTCCTCAGTTTAGGCCCATATGTATTCTTTGGTAAAAAATTGCAATAAACCTATATTGACTTACGCAAAAGTTGTAGCATCTACAAAATAGGGGATAGTTTTATGGCTTTTTTTTTAAACTAGTAATTTTTTTTAATATATTGTGGCAGGAGCTTTTGACGCTATTTTGGGTCCTTTTTTTATTTATACAGCAATCGGTGCTATAAAAATGCGCCGATTTACTGTGTAAATGACACTGGCAGGGAAGAAGTTAAGTGTTTCATAGGGAGTGATTCTAACTGAGGAGCCTGGGATACCAGTGACGCATTGATCACTGCTCCCGATTACAGGGAGCAGTAGATCAGTGTCTTGTCACTAGGCAGAACAGGGACATGCCTTGTTTACAAAGGCATTACCCTGTTCTGCCTCTGTGAGACAATCGTGGGACACAGATTCAAAGCAACGTACCTGTATGTTGCTTTGCCTGCCCATATCATTCTGCCAACTTATATCTGTGAGGCAAGCGGTTAATTAACTGCTTACTGCTCACCCACCATCAAATGACAGAGGGATGTTGCGGCTGCTCTTCTGGGCGGAGATGACAGCACACCTGAACGGCCATATATTAATATGACATGGTGCGACCCGATCTCTAAAGAGCCTTGGCTCTTTAACCATGTCATTGACTAACTGTGTCCACTCAGTTGGTGACATGTGAACAACAATCGGCTCTTGTTGCTGGGTGGTGATGACCTAATTACCCAGCCCCTTATGACATCATAAGGGGGCAGGGTAATATGTCATCACCACCCGGAGCATGCTGGGACTGACATAAGAGACATATATATAAATTGCTGCGCTCCACACACCCGGCATTATAGCGGGAAGGAGCGTCGAGTCAACATCGGAAGAAGGCAACGACGAAGACCGGACTGGCTGCCGCTAGTAAAAGAGCCTAAAAGAAGATAGCGGTGGCCAGCACCGGAGAGCGGGAGAAGAACCAGGGAGCATAGAGATGACAACGAAGAGCTGAGAAGATGACCCCCGGAGAGCTAGGAAGAAGACCCCCTGGAGCTGACTTATGATTTTAAAAACCTGTGTTGAGTTTATTTTTTTGACCCTTTTCTTCCAGATGAATGGGTTGGGGTACAATGTACCCCATACCATTCACCTAGGATGGGGGTCTGGTATCTGGGGCCCCCTGGATTCTGATAAGCCCCCCCCCCGGCCCGCAGACCCCAAAAACAAATGCCCAGGGTTGTTGGAAAGAGGCCCTGTACTTATCAACATGGGGAGAGGGTGCCCCCCAAGCATCCACCCCCCCTTGTGTTGAGGGCATGCGGCTTGGTATTGCTCAGGAGGGGGGATGCTCGCTCGTCCCCCCTTTCTACTCCTGACTGGCCGGGTGTCGTGCTCGGATAGGGGTCTGGTATGGATTTTGGGGGAACGTTGTTTTTTTGGCGTAGGGGGGTTCTTACAATCCATACCAAACCTAAGGGCCTGGTATGATCCTGGAGGGGAACCCATGCCGTTTTTTTTATTTAAAATTTGGCGTGGAGTTGCCCCTCATGATTCATACCAAATGCAGCGTCTAGAATTGGCCCGGAATCCAAGTCGGATCCCCGTCGCTTCTATGTCGCGCTCGCTGGAATGTGCTTTTCCTATTGCAGCAAGTGTGAGATGTCGGCACCCTGTCGCCGAGAACCAGCGCTATGCGGTCGTCTTGGAAACACATTCTCACGGACAGGTACTGTAGTAGAAAACCAAACTTTGGTGATTGTTTCCTGTAACAATACGGTGTTCATTGCATAGGTGTTGTCAATGAAGGAATAAATAAAGCCCATGCATAAAAGACTGACTAGAATTGGCCAGGGCCCATGCTGAAAAAGACTACTGGGAATCTGGTGTAATGAGACCAAGATAAATGCCTTTGGAACTGATGGCTTCAAAACATATGGCGTTGCAAAGGCGAGGAATACTAAGAAAATGAATGGTGGTGGAAGTGTCCTGTGGTGGTGTAGGGAGCTGTATGTTATTGATGGTATAATGAATGCAGATGTACTGCTCTTTATTGAAAGAGAAGATGCTACCATCACTCTGTGCACTTTTCCAACATGACACTGATCCAAGACACACATCAAAGTCCACTGTTGCCTTTCTGAACAGGGTAAAAGTGATTCAGTAGCCAAGTATGTCTCTTGATCAGAATCCAATCGAACATCTATAGGGAATTCTGAAGAGACAAGTTGAGGATCACTCTCCATCCAGGCTCTAAAAGAGGTTGTTTTTGAAAAATGGAAAAAGATAGATGTTGCAATATGTAGCCAACTTATTCCATGCCCAGAAGACTTGGTGCTATCCTAAGAGCCGGTTCACACTGGGGGCGACTCTGCAAGTCGTCCTGAAGACGACTTCAAAGGCGATTAGCAAAATTACTTCTGTATAGAAGTCAATGCAAATCGCCCCGAGCCGTCCCCAAAGTGGTACAAGAACCTTTTTGTAAGTCGGAGCGACTTGCATTGCTCCTATTAGGTTCAATAAGTATTTATTAAAAGTTTTCAGACAGAGATAAAAGAAACATAACGGATCCGACCCCCGTCAAAGGGCAGCCAGATCCACCAACATAAAAAAAAAAAAAACATAGACACTCCATCGTACACATATGAACTTGCACAGATATTCACATTATGGATATAGTGGGTGGACGTATATTGATGGACTAATAAAGCAAAACTGCGTATGAAAAATAAAATAACACAAAAAAGGAACTACTTCTTGACTTGGGCACCCCTTCGGGATCCTGCTGCACCCGAGATCCAAGGAAGTGAAAGTTTAAATAGCTCAAAGAGCATGAAAAACTAAGCAGGAGTGCTGATAACTTCCGAACAGCAAAAGAACAGTACCACTTCTATAAAATGTGTTTGACTCAGTAAACCAATAGAGTGCCTGTGGGTTACTAGTCGGCCGCCTAGAGCGGCCCAAAAAGAGGACAGAAAGACTAGTAGAGAGAAGGAAGGAGGAATGGAAAAAATAAGGATGGAAGGAGATGGGGGGGAGGATATTGTGAGGGGGTCAGGGAGACAGTGTGCTCTATTCCCGCCTAGGGCATACAATCTCCAAAGGTCTAAAACAAAAAAGAGACTGAGTTCAAATTCAAAGTTAAATCCAAACCTAAGTAGAAATTCAAATTGAAACCTAAATTTAAACTTAAATTTATGGAGGCCGAAGCAAATCAAACATCTGTGGGTTAAAGCCGAGGAGGAGGGGTCAAGGGAGACTACATTCCATATCCACTTCTAAGTGCAGGGTTACGGGCTGGGATCTAAGATCTACAGGGGCACATTGGGCGAAAGTCTGGCCTTAAGTTTGTCCGATGTGGAGTAGTGTTTCCATAAGCTCCAAGTAAAGGAGAATTTATCATATCTGTCTAGGGATTTAGCTTGCAATTCCTCCATGAGCATGATACCATTCATTTCGCTTACCCATTCGATTAAGGTCGGAGGGGAGGATAATTTCCAGTGCCTAGAGATCAGTTGTCTTCCCGCGCTAAGACAAAATTTCAAAAGGGAATTCTTTTGGAATTTAATGGAGCCCGGGAGAATGGATAGAAGGGCTATAAAGGGAGAGGGGGAGAGGGGTTCACCGTACAGTTTAGAATATATTTAAAAAATGTGGTTCCAAAACGGGCGGAGCAAATCACAGTCCCACCAGACATGACAGTACGTACCTGTAGCCATGTTGCATCTCCAGCAGGAGTCAGAAGCCGATGGAAACATGACCCTAAGGGTGGACGGGACTCTGTACCAACGAGACAGCAAATTATAATTTTTTTTCTTGAGCATAGCTGGACACTGAGGACTTATGAGTTGAGTTGAGTTGAGGTGCACTTTCTATAGCGTGGTCAATTACCCCGAAGGATCCCGACACGCTGGCGACGTCCCTGGGTAAACCCAGGGACAAGTGGACAACAAGATGGTACGACTTAGACTGATGTTCCCGCTCGGATGTTACACTCAGGCCAACTGACGCCTTAAGCCGGGTAGGCTTGATGGAATAGCCATGTTTTTAAACTCCGGCGAAAGGCCGCCAGTGATGCCGCCTCCTGGATGTCCTCCGGGAGGGAGTTCCACAGCATGACACCCTGGTGGGAGAAGGACCTGCCACCCCGACGAGTTTTCTTAGGCACCGGTATGCTTAGGAGGCATTTCCTGCTAGATCGCAGAGTTCTTCCCGGGGCTCTCTTGAGGAACCTTCTCCGCAGGTAGCCAGGGGCTATGCCTTTCAAGATCTTATACATAAGGCAGCCGGCTTTGAACAGAGAACGTTGAACAACGGGCAGCCAATGCAAGGCTTTCCGGGCAGGGGTGATATGTTCCCTCAAGGGGACACCCGTGAGTAACCTTGCCGCTGCATTCTGAACAAGCTGCAACCTGCGGGTGGATTTCCTTGGTAATCCTAGATAAAGAGAATTACAGCAGTCTAGGCGACTACCGATCGTGGCGCAGACCACGGTCTTTTTATCTGGTGGCTCCAGGTACTTAAAAAGCACCCGAAGTAGCTTGAGCTGCCAGTGGCATGAGCTGACAACCCTGCTTATCTGCGGTTCCAGAGTCAATCTGGAGTCCAGGATGAAACCCAAGTCCCGCACCTGGGTACCAACCACCGGTGGGGCGCCAAAAGAGGTGGGCCATGAGGGGAGGTTAGGTGGACAGGACAAGTCGCTGAAGATGATACCCTCAGTCTTGTCTCCATTCAGTTTTAAAGAATTGGAGGCCATCCATGTGTTGACATCCTCCAGACAGGAAGCCAGTATGAGACTGGGAGTCTGGTTCCTGGGCAACCTCAGATAAATCTGGGTGTCGTCTGCATACACTTGATACTGGACTTTATGGGTCTGGATGACATCAGTCAGTGGCTTCATATAGATGTTAAAGAGTAGGGGCGACAAGGCCGAGCCCTGAGGCACCCCACAAACCAGGGCTGAGTTGGTGGAATAATGAGGGCCAAGTTTGATCTTTTGCACTCTGCCCTGGAGAAATGAGGCCACCCATGCCAACGCTGCGCCATCCATGCCCAAAACAGATTGCATACGTCGTAGTAAAATCGTGTGATTGATGGTATCAAAAGCAGCCGACAAGTCCAGCAAAACCAAAACTACCGAATCTCCATCGTCCAGGTTATTGAGGACATCGTCATAAACACAAAGAAGACTTGTCTCTGTACCACGCCCAGGGCGGAATCCAGACTGGTGTTCATCCAGAATGTTAAAGGACTCCAGATAACTCTGCAACTGGATCACCACCAGTTTTTCCATGATCTTGGCCAGGAACGGTAGGTTAGAAATAGGCCGATAGCTGCCCAAGACAAGGGGGTCCAAGGAGGGCTTTTTCAGCAGAGCAGAAACTACTGCCTGCTTTAGGCTCTCCGGGACCACACCCGACAGGAAACAGCTATTGACTACATCCCGTATAAACGGGGCAAGGAACTCAGCGGCCTCCTTGATCAGAGTGGCTGGGCAGACATCCAGGGGGGAGGACGACGGCTTCAAAGAAGTTATCACCTCAACCACCTGGGAGACCGTCACCATCTGAAAGCAGGAGAGCCCCGGGGCCGACCCGGAGTAGCCGGACGCCTCTTGGGCAATAGCGGGCGAGATGATATTATCTCTAATGTTCTCAATCTTAGAGATAAAGAAGTCGGCGAGCTCCTGGCACCAATCCTGCGACTCCATAGGAGTTGGTTTGGTAGCCAGGGGCTGGGAGAGCTCAGATGTTATCTTGAAGAGCTCAGCAGTGCTGTTAGAGGCCTCCCGGATTCTTTCCGTGAAGTAGCACTTTTTGGCCTGCTTGATGGCTCTCTTGTAACCATTGAGAGCCTCAAGATAGAGCTTTTTGTCCAAGTCAGTTGTCGACTTACGCCAGCGTTTCTCCCTGGCACGAGTGGTCTGCTTGAGGAGCCGAAGCTCCTCAGTAAACCACTGTGGATTTTTTCCTAGGGGACGGGGGTTAGATCTTAACTTCCGGGGTGCCACGCTATCAAGTGCACCCTCCAGAGCCAACTCCAACAGCGCTAATTTAGCGCTGGGGTCGGTCAACCCAACAAAACCAGTTGCCCGTAACCTCTCACCCACCAAGGTCCCGAAAGTCCCCGGACACACTCTACGGAGATTCCGGGAGTAAATCCTGGGACCCGATCTGTCTGGGATATGAGGCCTCTTTTTTTGAGGCCTTATAACGGAGAATGGGATGTAGCTGTGGTCCGACCAAGGGACAACCATGGGAGGGCCACAGACTAGAGGGGCTTCGTGGTTCAAAACCCAATCCAGGGTGTGGCCGGCCCGATGGGTGGGGCCGGTAACCAATTGGTGAAACCCCAAATCTCTCAGGCCTGTAATTGTGTCTTGGGTGAGGGGGTTGGTGGAATCTTCCCCCCATAGATTGATATCACCCAATATACAGGCCTGTTTACCGGACATAGCCAGATGGGATGCTAGCTCCGTTATATCCATAAACAGAGTGGGTCTGTGATTGGGGGGGCTGTAGATCACTTCAAGGCCTATGGTATTATTAGGAGCCAATTCCCAGTTGACTATAAGGGATTCAAAGGAGCCAAAGACTCTGTCCTGACAGGTGGCAGGGCAGATCCTCAGCTCCTTTTTAAAGATGATGCCCACTCCTCCCCCCTCCCCACCGGTCTGTTACAGCATAAAATAGCGTAGTTGGGGGGAACGAGCTCATCCAGGACAGGTGCGTGGTGGTCCTGGAGCCAGGTCTCCATGAGGAGGAGGAGGTCGAGGTTATCCTCGGTAATGAGATCCCGAATCTGGGTGGCATTAGCCACCGCAGATCTACAGTTAAGTAGGCCCCCTCTAAAGGTAGGCAGAAGAGGGGCTCTAGCACTAGAAACAAGTGTTTTTTGAGGGCTGGGCTTAACAAAAGAGTGAATGTGCCCTACTCTCACTGAATGGGGCACAGTTGGAGCCTGCCAAATATTGTTCTTTTTTAAAATAGCAATGGTGGAATCAGTTAAATGAAGGGACGGGGAATCCAGTCCCTTCATGAAGGAGGAAGTATAAGTTAAAAGGCCCCTAGGGCCAGGATATAGTAGGGGGTCCATTGAACTAACTAACTAAAAGCTCGCAGCCCGAAGGAGAGCAGTATAAGTAATTCTAAATGTCTTTCTACCAGAGGGGGGGGGGGGGGCTAAACTTCCCTAGGTCTTGAATGTGTTGGTCAAATCTTTATTAAAATCATCAGAAACTGAACCAAAATGCACTAAAAACACAACAGTGCTCATAGCCCAACAAGGAGGGCTGTCACCAGAACTGGTGCAAATACCTTAAGGAACAAACAATTTGAGACTGGATGGAAAGAAAGAGAGGTCCCTCGCAACCCCTCGCGGCCCGCCGCGGACGGCTGTAGACAGCCGCAGCCCTGAAGATATGCAGGCAGTCACGGCAGTCACGTGACCGGCAGGGGCGGGCGCAGCGGGGCAGGCAGGCTGGTGACTGGTGCAAAGACATGGAGGTAGTGAATGCAAAGGTGAAGCAAATCCTGTGAGTGGTAACAACAGCAGCAGGGGTGATTAGGGCACCCAGCCCGCTCGACCTCACGGGGGGAGGGAGACTCGTCCAGTCGCAGAGGTAGAATCACGCTGCGCGCCGCAGCCCTGAAGATATGCAGGCAGTCACGGCAGTCACGTGACCGGCAGGGGCGGGCGCAGCGGGGCGGCGGGAGCGCGCCCGGCACAGATGGAACACAGCTGATGGCGCGCTGGCAGGCAGGCTGGTGACTGGTGCAAAGACGTGGAGGTAGTGAATGCAAAGGTGAAGCAAATCCTGTGAGTGGTAACAACAGCAGCAGGGGTGATTAGGGCACCCAGCCCGCTCGACCTCACGGGGGGAGGGAGACTCGTCCAGTCGCAGAGGTAGAATCACGCTGCGCGCCGCAGCCCTGAAGATATGCAGGCAGTCACGGCAGTCACGTGACCGGCAGGGGCGGGCGCAGCGGGGCAGGCAGGCTGGTGACTGGTGCAGAGACGTGGAGGTAGTGAATGCAAAGGTGAAGCAAATCCTGTGAGTGGTAACAACAGCAGCAGGGGTGATTAGGGCACCCAGCCCGCTCGACCTCACGGGGGGAGGGAGACTCGTCCAGTCGCAGAGGTAGAATCACGCTGCGCGCCGCAGCCCTGAAGATATGCAGGCAGTCACGGCAGTCACGTGACCGGCAGGGGCGGGCGCAGCGGGGCGGCGGGAGCGCGCCCGGCACAGATGGAACACAGCTGATGGCGCGCTGGCAGGCAGGCTGGTGACTGGTGCAAAGACGTGGAGGTAGTGAATGCAAAGGTGAAGCAAATCCTGTGAGTGGTAACAACAGCAGCAGGGGTGATTAGGGCACCCAGCCCGCTCGACCTCACGGGGGGAGGGAGACTCGTCCAGTCGCAGAGGTAGAATCACGCTGCGCGCCGCAGCCCTGAAGATATGCAGGCAGTCACGGCAGTCACGTGACCGGCAGGGGCGGGCGCAGCGGGGCAGGCAGGCTGGTGACTGGTGCAGAGACGTGGAGGTAGTGAATGCAAAGGTGAAGCAAATCCTGTGAGTGGTAACAACAGCAGCAGGGGTGATTAGGGCACCCAGCCCGCTCGACCTCACGGGGGGAGGGAGACTCGTCCAGTCGCAGAGGTAGAATCACGCTGCGCGCCGCAGCCCTGAAGATATGCAGGCAGTCACGGCAGTCACGTGACCGGCAGGGGCGGGCGCAGCGGGGCGGCGGGAGCGCGCCCGGCACAGATGGAACACAGCTGATGGCGCGCTGGCAGGCAGGCTGGTGACTGGTGCAAAGACGTGGAGGTAGTGAATGCAAAGGTGAAGCAAATCCTGTGAGTGGTAACAACAGCAGCAGGGGTGATTAGGGCACCCAGCCCGCTCGACCTCACGGGGGAGGGAGACTCGTCCAGTCGCAGAGGTAGAATCACGCTGCGCGCCGCAGCCCTGAAGATATGCAGGCAGTCACGGCAGTCACGTGACCGGCAGGGGCGGGCGCAGCGGGGCAGCGAGAGCGCGCCCGGCACAGATGGAACACAGCTGATGGCGCGCTGGCAGGCAGGCTGGTGACTGGTGCAACGACGTGGAGGTAGTGAATGCAAAGGTGAAGCAAATCCTGTGAGTGGTAACAACAGCAGCAGGGGTGATTAGGGCACCCAGCCCGCTCGACCTCACGGGGGGAGGGAGACTCGTCCAGTCGCAGAGGTAGAATCACGCTGCACGCCGCAGCCCTGAAGATATGCAGGCAGTCACGGCAGTCACGTGACCGGCAGGGGCGGGCGCAGCGGGGCGGCGGGAGCGCGCCCGGCACAGATGGAACACAGCTGATGGCGCGCTGGCAGGCAGGCTGGTGACTGGTGCAAAGACGTGGAGGTAGTGAATGCAAAGGTGAAGCAAATCCTGTGAGTGGTAACAACAGCAGCAGGGGTGATTAGGGCACCCAGCCCGCTCGACCTCACGGGGGGAGGGAGACTCGTCCAGTCGCAGAGGTAGACTTATGGGTGAAGAGAAAGGCCGTACGCCATTCCGCCTCACTGATGAATGAATGAATGAATGAAAACTTGTATAGCGCGGCACATGCGAACTGAATCGCCTCTGGGCGCTTGTTGTTCCTGTCTCCTTTGGTATCAAAAGAGATGAGTCTTGATCTTTCTCCTGAATGCTAAGTAGTTCTCCTCCAACCGAATACTGGTTGGCAAAGCGTTCCATAGTCTGAGACCTTGGACCGCAAATCTTCTATCTCCTTTAGATTTGTATCCGGCTTTCGGTATCTGCAGGAGATTTTGATCAGTGGATCGCAGCACGCGATTAGGGTTATGGGCTTTTATTTTTTCGCGTAGATAATGGGGAGCATTCCCATGGATACATCTATGCGTTAGACAGAGTGCTTTAAAAGTGATTCTGTCGTTTACTGGTAACCAGTGAAGGGTTCTCAGTGAAGGTGAGATTGATTCCCAGGGTTTTTTCCCAGTCACAAGTCTAGCGGCCGTATTTTGAACGACTTGTAGACGAGCGATTTGGTACTTTGGGAGTCCGAGGTAAAGGGCATTTGCATAGTCCAATCTGGAGTTAACAATTGCTCCCACCACGACCGATATGTCTTCTTTGGGGATAAAAGGGATAAGCCTGCGTAGTAGGCGCAGCAGATGGTGAGATCCGCTGACTACTGACCCTATTTGTGCGTCCATAGTCATGTAGGAGTCGAAAATGACCCCAAGGCTTTTGACTTTGGCGCTAGGGGTGATGATTTTGCCCAGAATGGGCGGGGGTGTCCAAGTTGTTGCAGGTAGATTCTTACGTTTGGCGTGAAACAGAAGGAGTTCTGTTTTCGCTCCGTTGAGTTTCAGATAACTCGTTGTCATCCAATCCTCTATCAAAGAGAGACATGTCTCTAGATTGAGGTGGTGATCCTTTTTATTGCAAATGCGGAAATACAGTTGCGTGTCGTCTGCATATGAGTGATAGAGCAGTTTTTGACTGCTGATGATCTCAAAAAGCGGACGGAGATAAATGTTGAATAACACCGGTGACAGCGGGGATCCCTGAGGGACTCCGTATGATACCGTGCGTTTTTCCGAAAAGAAAGGTCCTAACTTCACTATTTGCGATCTGTTTTCCAAAAAGGAGGAGAACCAAGATAAATCGCCTTCTGTGACTTTGGCTACTTCAGCTAGCCGGGTCAATAAAAGCTTATGGTCTACTGTGTCAAAAGCTGCGCTCAGGTCTAACAGAACCAGAAGACAGGATTCTCCTTCGTCTGCGGCCTCGAGAGCGTCGTCCCATATCTTGAGCAATGCTGTTTCTGTCCCGTGTCCAGGGCGGAAACCTGATTGAAATGGGTCGAGTAGGTTGTGGGTGTCTAGATGCTGTTGCAGCTGTTGCACCACTGCTTTCTCCATAATCTTGGAAAAAGTGTTTAAGCTTGTTATAGGGCGGCGGTGGAGTGGATCCTTGGGGTCCAGGGTAGATTTCTTTAAGATGGGTCTAATTATACCCTCCTTCAACTGGGAGGGCACTATGCCCTCCATGAAAGATTGGTTAATAAGCTGTGTGATAGGAGGTGCCAGGATGTCGGCGCACTCCTTCAACAGTTTGGTGGGGATGATATCATTTGGCGCAGTGCTGTTACGCAGAGTACCGATGATATGTTTTGTGGCTTGGATAGTGATAGGTTCCAGCGTGAACTTACCTGGTTGGGATGAATTACTACAGGTGTTGTGTAAATTATTACAGGGGGGGCTACGGGGGGAATTGTTCTGCTGAATGCTTTGCCGGATTCCCTCGATTTTATTAATGAAGTAATCGATAATTCATTGCAAAATTCTTGTGAGTCCGAATTGGGGGCTTCAAGACATCCTGGATTCATGGTCGCAGTGACCAGCTTGAAGAGTTCGCGGGGGCGATTCAGGGCGCTATTGATGGCCTCAGAAAAATAATTTTTCTTGGCCTTAAAGGTTTCTTTGTGATATTTCTTAGTTATTGCCTTGTAGATAGAGAGGTTCTCATCTAATGGGCTTCTCTTCCAGGCGGCTTCCGCCCTTCTACGCTCTTGCTTCAGTAACGCCAGTTGGTTGTTGAACCAGCTGGAGTTTTTTTTCCGGATCTGGGTCTTTCGTTTCGGCGCTATTAAGTCTGCTGACTGTAATAGGGCTGTGTTAATGGAATCCAGTGTTTCTTCGGCCGATTGATGCGGCTGAATTGTTTTTATTTTTTCCCCTAGCGTGGCTTTGAAGAATTCCGAGTGGAGCTTCTTCTGACATCTAGTCCAGTGTGTAGTCACTGGATTTGATGTTTTTGTTAAGGGGGGGAAGTTGGAAAGAATGAATTTGATGGCATGGTGATCTGACCATGGCAACGGTTCATTCTCCAAGATTTTTATTTCCAGATTTTGTCTGAAAATTAGATCAAGTGTATGACCTGAAGCATGTGTGGGCCCACATACTAGTTGTTGTAGCCCTAGACCTTCCAGGTGGTCAATGCAGGCATCGGCCACGGGGTCTTGTGAGGAGTTGGCCCAGAGGTTGAAGTCCCCGAGCAGCAGAAGGTGTTTGCTGTTCAGGGTATAGGTGGAGATAAAGTCCGTCAATAATGGAAGAAGCTGCGATTTTGGGCCAGGTGGCCTATAGCAGAGTAGAATCCGGACGGTCTCCTGGGAGTTTGCTTGCAATTGTAGAGTAAGGGTTTCCATGAATGGAAGAGGGTTTTGAAAGACTGGTTTTGTGATCGCCAGATGAATCTTATGGATCACCGCCAGTCCTCCTCCTCTTTGCCCTATTCTGTTTTCCGTAATAATACGATAATTTTCTGGCACCAATTCTCCTAGAATGGTGTTGCAGTCGGCTGTGAGCCAGCTCTCTGTTATAAAGAGGCAGTCTAAGTCATATTGCAGGATGAAGTCATGGATTTCCAGTCGGTGTTTTACTGCCGATCTAGTGTTAATCAAAGCACATGATATGTGCTTCGGTTGTGGCAAGCGGCTGCGACTCTTGATAGCCGATCGTCGATCGGTTCTAAAGAGTCGCTCAGCTTGCAGGGCTTTTTTGGTGATGGCTGGTAGTATTGCGGCAAATCGCCTCAAACCCCAGATGGTTTCTGCTGAGTATTGCAGATTAATCATGGTCGCCAAACACCGGGGGGGGGAGGGGGGATGAAGGATAGTCAAGGATTAGCCGAATCCTCTATCCTGACTTGGTCCAGAGGAAGGCAAAAAACCCCTGATCATGCTATGCCAATATGCAGTGGCAGGGGAAAAAATTCCTTCCTGACCCCTCAAGAGGCGATCGGACGAGCCCTGGATCAAGTATTACGGTGTTCACCAAGGGGGGGCCTGGGGCTGGGTGTAGTAGAGATGGCCACTGAAACCAGCAGCAAGATCCAGGCTGGTGAACTCCCAGAATTGGGTGGATCGGTGCTGCTGTAAGGGCCAGGAGGGATCGAGTGAGGGTAGGAGCTACTTTCTAGGGCTATGGGGGGGTATCTGGGCTGTTTCAGGAGATTGGGAGAGCTTGGGATGGCGAGGAGCGGCGCGCCGCTAGGCCGCGGTTGAAGCCGCGGCCTTTCCTAATCGCGGCTGCCGGGATTGCTTCCAGGCCGGCGCGAAGGGGTGAAAAACACCCGAAAACCACCCGAAAAGGTGGAAATGGCAGGGGGGGAAGGTATAATGTTTGGGATGCGGCGGGGGGGGTGTCGGTCGTCCGATTCCCAGGGCTGGAGACCGCGGCTTATCCTGAAAAGGACGGCCGCACTCAAACCCAAGGGGGGACAGACCAGGCCAGGAAGCCTTGAGAGAGAGCTGCCAGGGAGCTCCTTACCTTGGGGAAGTAGCAGGGGGAAGGAGTGGGGCCCAAGGCGGAGGAGAGAGCAGCTGTCCTGTCCTGGTTCTGGATCACTGGAGGAGAAAAAAAAACACCTGCCTGCCTAGCTGTCTGCTGCGAGGAGGATGGAGTCACTGGAGGTCAGGTGAGAGGAGCTCCTAGGCACACGTCCGCCTGTTAGACCAATGTGCCTACTCTCTAGTTCCCCTGACCATGCTGCAGTGAATTTAGGGAGGGAGCCATGGGTGTGTTCTGTCATTAGTTTGTATACCAACGAGAGGGTATGCCGCTGGGCTTCTGGCAGTGAGCATAATTGCTCAAAGCCCGTCAGGGGCCTGTGGACTTGCCTAGGGTTGTGTAGTGTCTTACAATAAGTCACCAGGTGCATATGGGTAAGCCAGGTCATTCTAGAAGAAGCAGTAGCCTCAGGTGAGACAAAGGAACCCGAGGAGGCATGCACGAAGCGTTGTGCGGTCGGCCAGGAAGCCCTATCATAGTCGCCAAGAGCCCTGGTCAGTCTACTCTCTGGGAAAGCTGGGTTGTCAAACAGGGGAGTCAGGGGACTGGGGTCGGTTGTAAGTGCCCAGGTCTCCCTCCTACGGTACCATAGCACCAAGGCATCTTTATTTAGGGGAGACAGATCTGGCATAGACCGGTGCACCCCATCGTGTCCCCAGAGAAGCGCGCGGAGATCAGTTGAGGTTAAGTCCTGTTCAACCTGGGTAGCGATCTTAGTCAGAGGGCGGGGGAACCACTCCAAGAGCCAAGACCGCATGGTAGAGTTCAAAGTCTGGGAGTCCCGTTCCACCATTGGAGACGGGGGAGCAGAGCAGTGAGTGTTTCAGCCTAGGGCATTTCCCCTGCCATACGAACCGAATAGCCATAGAACGCAATGTACGAAAAAAAGCGGAGGGGAGAGCTATGGGGAGCGCCTGGAACAAGTATAATAACTTCGGTAGCACGTCCATTTTTAGAGTGTTCATACGCCCAAACCATGACACCGGCAGGTCCATACGCTTCTCCGTGAGAAGCCAGAGCCTGGTTAAGAGCGGAGTATAGTTCAACACGTAAATCTCCGACAATTTTGTTGGAATGACTGTTCCCAAGTAAGAGATGGATTTCTCCTTCCAGTGGAAGGAAAAATTAGACTTGAGAAGGGCGAGGGTACGCTGTGTTAAGGATAGGTTCAACGCTTCCGTCTTGGACAGGTTTAATTTGTAATTGCTAAGTCTACCAAATCTGTCTATCTCTGCCAGAATAGAGGGGATGCTCATGTGGGGTTGAGTGACATAGAGAAGCAGGTCATCTGCATACAGGGAGAGCTTGCAATTAGTGGAAGGTGTTTGGATCCTGTGAATATTCGGGTTAGCTCTAATCACCTGGGCTAAGTGTTCTATCACCAGAGCGAACAGGAGAGGGGACAAGGGACAACCCTGCCTTGTACCATTCTTGATAGACAGCATGCCCGACTGCGTGCCGTTGACCAAGATAGAGGCAGAGGGAGTGGAGTACAGGGAAAGGATGCGCGAGAGCATTTTCGGGCCTAAGCCTATCTGAAGGAGCGTAGCTTCCAGGAAGGACCAACTGACCCTATCAAAAGCCTTCTCCGCATCACAGGAGAGAAGGCAGGATGGTAGTCTGTGTCTCTGGGCATAAGCTATGAGATGCAGGGTCTTGGTGGTGTTGTCACGGGCCTCGTGGCCTGGGACGAAGCCCACCTGATCGCCATGTATGATAGTGGGTAATAGGGGAGAAAGCCGATCGGATAGAATTTTCGTGAAGAGCTTCAGATCAATGTTGAGAAGAGAGATAGGCCTATAATTGGAACATTGAGACGGGTCTTTACCAGGTTTAGGGAGGACTACAATCTGGGCTAAAAGGAGAGATGGGGAGGGACGGACACCCTCTTCGATGGCGTTAAAGGCCTTTGCTAGGAGCGGAGCCAGTTGGGGGGCGAACAACTTATAGAAGCGTGCTGTGAATCCATCTGGGCCAGGGCTTTTACCATTCTTGAGTTTTTTGATGACCAGTGGAAAGTCGGCCTCGGTTAGGGGAGATTCCAGCTCCTCCCCAGCGGAGGCCGGTATGGGCGGGAGTGCGGTGTCTCTAATATAAGAGGGTAGGTCTTCTGGGGAGTCTCCAGACATGGAGCGAGGCCTAGCGGGTTGGGGGGGGGAGATTGTAAAGATCAGAATAGTATTGACGAAACTCCTCTGCTATGGCGGAGTTAGCCAACACCTTGCCCCCACTGGGAGATGCAATGAAAGGGATATGTTTCCTAGCCTGCCGTGGCTGAAGAGTGTTCGCCAAAAGCTTACCGCATTTGTTGGCTTGAGAGTAGCAGGTGAAGCGACCCTTTTCTCTCGCCACCAGGGTGCAGTCAGAGAAAATTTGTAACAGGTCCCTCCGTGCACCCGCCAGATCCACTAACGTGGCTGCGTCAGGCGAACGCTTGTGTGAATCCTCCAGGGTTGAGATAGTAGCCAGAAGGCGTGTTACGTCCGCCGAACGGGCTTTCTTGAGCCTGGAGCCTTGCTGGATGAATTTACCCCTAAGAACACATTTGAGGGCTTCCTACTTCGTAAGTGGGTTGGTGTCATCATGGGCATGATCAGTGTTGAAGTCCGATATGGTTTGAATGATGTCGTCAGTGCAGGTCAGGTCTGTGAGGAGATTGTCATTGAGCCTCCATGAGGATCTGGGCCTAGGGGAGGGAGTCCTCCCCAGCCCCATATGTATAGGGGCATGGTCCGACCAGAGCATAAGACCAATGGAAGCAGAAGGCGAGAGGTCCAGCAATGATTGTGAGATGAGTATTTAGTCTAGTCTGCTGTATAAGGTGTGGGCAGGGGAATAGTATGTATAGTCCCTGGCAGAGAGGTCAAGGACTCTCCAGACGTCTACCCGGGAGAGATCAGTAAGAAGAGAGCACAGCCTGGTCAGGGAAGCCAATGAGAGCGAGGACTTACCAGCCGATGTGTCCATGCGGGGTATCAGAGCCACGTTGAAGTCACCGCCCAGGATCATGTTGGTCGTGCTGAACTTTCTCAAGCGGGATGTCATGGAGGTGAAGAACTGCAGTTGGTCCTGGTTGGGAGAGTACATGTTAATTACAGTATAGACTACATTCTTATATGACAATTTAAGAAAAATAAATCTCCCCTTAGTGTCTATTAGGGTGTCAAGAACATCTGGCGTGAAGGAGGCATGAAATGCAATGGAGACCCCCTTGGATTTCGCGGAGGGGTTAGTGCTATGGAACCAAGTGGGGTACTGTTTGTGAAGAAGGGTGGGGACAGAATCTGATCTAAAGTGGGTTTCTTGGAGAAGGAGAATCTGGGTACGTAATTTATGGAAATGGAATACTATCTGCCTCCGCTTCTCTGGGACATTAAGACCCCTGCAGTTCAGGGAAGAAACTGTCAGGAAATTAGAAGAAGCCATAAACAAAACAGTAGGAGGGGAGAAAAGCTACTCACCGGGAACGAGCACACCGTCTCCAGAACATGGGGAAGGGGGAGGGAGGGGCGACAGTGGGCATAGGGCCCGGGATAAAGTAAAGATAAAAGGAAAAAGAGGGGAACATAGAAAACATTGGGCCGGAATGGCCGCACTAATATTGTTGCTAGCAACATTTCAGCTTACACCTCAAGGGGAGCCGAAGGTCCTAGGTGGGGTAACGTGGGTGTCCAACGGAGAGGCACCCGCACACATTAAACAGTAAACATGTAAAAAAAGTCATAACGGTAATCAAAACTAGCTAGGACCCCGCAGGACTACTTGCTGAAAGGTAACATGCGTACAAAACATGAGGGATATCCCCCCACAAGTGCATCTGTACATCTGCGTCCTACAGGGTAATGCGGTAAACAACTGAGCACGCCTTGGTGACAAGGGTGCAACTTCCAGAAAACAGCATAGGGAAGGGAAAGGCAGGAGGGGGGCCGCCTAAGTTGGGATGGTATAAGGCACAGTTCGCTGACAGGATCCAAGGGAAACTAGGGGTCACCATGCCGGAGAGGGCACCAGACAGGACGAGCAGGGGAGGGGGGGGAAGCAGGGAGGACACCACCCCACCACATGAGCACAGCGTCCCCCCTAAACCATATGTCCCAAACGGTAAGGATCTCAGCAGACTAAAGTCCAAGAGCAGTGAAAGACAGTGACCCAAATGACATGGGGGACCAGGTCAAATCATCCAGTAGGGGACTTGGAGGTCTCTGTCCTGGAGCGTCGAGGCTTCTTAGATTGTCTCTTCCAGCCGGAGGAGAGTTGAAAACCCGGGGTGGCTGCTCGCAACGGCCAGTCTGGGATGGAGATCTGTGGGAGCTCAAAAGTACCCAAGAATCTGGGGAGGTCACCCAGTGAGCGAAAAACAGCCGACTTTCCTTCATGGGAGGCTGACAGTTGAAAGAGGAAGCTCCAGCGATATTTAATGTTTTTAGCTTGCAGGGCTCCAGTGAGGGGCTTCAGGGCCCGGCGTAAGTCGAGTGTCAGTTTAGAGATATCAGGCAGCAGATGGATACGAGTGTCATTAAAAAGGATAGCTTGCGTGCGGCTTGCATGATAGCCTCCTTAACAGCAAAGAAATTAACCCTGCAAATCACATCCCTGGGGTGATCCGGGCTGGGGTTCCTGGGACCCAGAGCTCTGTGGACTCGGTCTAGCTCTATGTGGGCCTCCTTCTCCTTCTGCAGTAGGTCATTAAACAGTGCTATGACCGCCAGGGCCAAATCCTTGGTCTCAACCGACTCAAGGAGGCCACGGATGCGAATGTTATTGCGTCTGGCTCTGTTCTCCTGGTCGTCCTGGGATAGCATGAGCTATTGGATCTGAACAGTATGATCATTAAGAATAGCCTCATGTGATTGTAGGGTAGATACAGTTTCCTCCACACGCTGCTCCACTTCCTCCAGCCTGTCAGTGACATCCCTGCGCAGCTCAGATTTCTCCTGCTTGTAGGACCTCTCCATCCGCTGAACGCAGGCCTCAAAGTCATGTCTGGTAGGCAGGGCCTTAATATAGGCCTCAAGGTCCCAGCCACCATAGGAGCGGTGAGAGTCCGGGGAATGACCGGCCGGAGCCAGCATCGGAGTCAGGGGGGGAACTAGCTCTCTGCCTGGTCTTCATACCTGTAGTTGAGCGCTGCGAGGAGGTTCCGTGAGAGGCCGCGTGGGATCCTGAAGGACGGGCCGCCGCCATCTTGGCCGGGGATGGGCCGTGCTGGTCCGGCCGAAGTTTGGAGAAAAAGCGATCGATTTCACCATCCCTGCCTGGATCGGTGTTGCGGTGAGTCTCACCCCCTCCCTTCCGTTCCATCACCGGAGTGTTTGGCGTGTCAGGGCTGCTGTTAGAGCCGTTATGCTGGCAGCATGTGCGGGAGCTCAAGGCACAAGCGTCCTACTCCTCCATGCGCCAGGCCACGCCCCGCGTCGCTCCTATTAGAATGGTTCTATTGCATAGAATGAGACGTCGCTCCAGTGTGAACCGGCTCTTACAAATTATGGAGGTCATACAAAATACTAGATGTAGTAGTTTTTGCTGTGGGGTGCATCAACTAATTTGAGTAAAACTGACATTTTTGTAATCCAAGTTATGTTATTGACCTTATTTTCATGTAGTGAGCTAAATAAACCACGTTCTATAACACTTTTGAAAACTGCTCTTGTGTTCATTGAGATATTGAGTAAAATCGTACTTTTCAATAGGGGTGTACTCACTTATGTGGAGCACTGTATGTTAAATTAGGATGAAATATAGTTTCTTAACCACTACCCACATGGTCAATAGACAATTGACGTCCGGGAAGTGGTTCTGTTATCCTGGACGTCTATTGACGTCCAGCAGGATAACATGCGTGCGCGCGTGCACCCATGGGACACCCTGCATCTCCAATCTCGGCTGATCACGATGTAAACAGGAAGAGCAGTTGATCGGCTCTTCCTCACTCGCGTCTGACAGACGCGAGTAGAGGAGAGCCAATCGGTGGCTCTCCTGACAGGGGGGGTTTATGCTGATTGTTTATCAGCGCAGCCCCCCCATGGATGCCCACACTGAACCACCAGGGAAGCCCCAAGCATGTGGATGGACAGTTACATCCCACATGGCCATCCACATATTCAAATTGATGCCAAATATGTGCCAATCAGTGCCCACAAATTGGCACCATTGTTAAAGACATTAAATCTGTGATGCCCAGCAATGCCACCCATCAGTGCCACCTCATTGGTGCCGCCTTATCAGTGCCCGTCATTGAAGTAGAAAACGTACTTATTTACCAAAAAATAACAGAAACAAAAAAAAAAATGTATCTGTATTTTTTAGTTTTTTGCGCAAAAAATAAAAACCGCAGAGGTGATCAAATACCACCAAAATAAAGCTCTATTTGTGGGAACAAAATGATAAACATTCTGTTTGGGTACAGAGTAGCATGACCGCGCAATTGTCATTCAAATTGCGACATCGCTGAAAGCTGAAAATTGGTTTGGGCAGGAAGGTGTATAAGTTCCAGGTATTGAAGTGGTTAAAGGAAGCTATAATCTCCTTTTTATTTAATAATTTTTTGGTTTGTTGTATTCATTCTCAATATTTGAAGTGTTGGCTTTATAATGTAGCCACAATCTAATAGTAGTTGTGTGTTTATTTTTTTATTCAATTCTATGTGTCAATATTTTAATTATGGACAGGTATGAATCTCCTTCTTTTAAAAATGTACCTGCATCCAAAGAGTGAACCTTTAGGCTGGGTTCACACTATTGAGGGTTCTCCACATGAATTCACAATAGCAAGAGATTTTGACCGGCTCTCTATGGAGGCGATTCACATATCTCTGGTGCGAATTTGCACAGGAGCCCTGTGTGTCTTTTTGTCCGTTTCAGGTCCAAATTGAGCTCAAAGTTTGGGCTGAAGTCACACTTGAAATGGTGAATGGGGACGCACCGGACCCCTGCTTTGAGCCGCCAGGGCCGCCATCAGGGGGGTACAGGCACTACACCTGTAAGGGGCCCGGGGGCCCCCTGGGGCCCGGATGGGAACCCCCTAAAAAATGGCAGAGATGGCAATCCCCTCTTTTTTTATTTTTTATAAAACAATATATTTTTTTAATATATTTTTATTTTATTTTTTATTAGGGCCAATTTTTTTTTACGGGTCTGGAGTTCCCCAGGGGCCCGGAGATCCCCAGGGCCCCAGATGACAACCCCCCTTTTTTATATATATATATATAAAAAAAACATTTTATATATATATATATAATGTTATTATTATTATTATTATTACAGGGCCCAGAGGTCCCCAGGGCCCCCGGATGACAACCCTCCTTATTTTTTAATATTATTTTTTTTTCTTCTTTTATATATATATATATATATATATATATATATATGTTTATTAAAGGGCTCAGAGGTCCCCAGGACCCCATGTGTCAAACCCCCTTTTTTTATATATTTTCTTTTGTTTATATATTTCTTTTATTTTTATTTTATTAATGGGCCCAGGGGTCCCCAGGGCCCTGGAAGGCAACCCCTTTGTTTTTTTTATAAATGTTTATTTCTTTTTTATATACAGTATATATATATATATATATTTTTATTTCTTTTTTATTAAAGGGCCCAGAGGTTTATTTTTAGTAAAGGGCCCAGAGGTCCCGGATGGAAAGCCCCCTTTTTTTGTAATTTATTTTTATTAAAAAAAAAAAGATGATTAAAGGGCCCAAAGGTCCCCAGGGCCCTAGATGGCAACCACCCTTAAAAATATATATATCTATATATAGATATATATACTGTATATATCTATATATATCTATATATATATATTTTCTCTCTCTTTTTCTTTTTATTAAGGAAGGGCCCCCCCTTTTTATATATATTTTTCTTTATTTCTTCTTTTTGTAAAGGCCCCACCGCTTCTCAATTTGTGACAGCACCACCCCCCCCCCCGCTTCTCAATTTCAGCCGGCAGTACCCCCCCCCCGGTTCTCTACTCCAGGGGGCCATGCCTGAAGCTGTGTAAGGGGCCCCATAATTCCTGATGGCGGCCCTGTGAGCCGGGAAACCCAGGGGTGTCAAACTTTCATCGAGGGCCGCATCAGCATTATGATTGCCCTCAAAAGGGCCGGTTGTATCTGTAAGGTTAGATGTCCAGCGCATCCCCTCCCCTTACATTAGATGTTAAATGCCACCCCACCATCAGACGTTGAGTCCCCCACTCTCCCTTACATCATAGTGTACCCCCCTTTCCTTAAGTTGCTGCTGGGAAGAAGCTGGATGCATTGCTTGAAAGCAGAAAGTAAGGGTCTTGAGGACCAGAGGAGGGCGAGGGCTACATGAAATGGCTTGGAGGGCCGGATTCGGCTTGCGGGCCTTGTGTTTGACACCCCTGATCTAACCAATCTGTGATTGGTTAGATGGTGTTAGGGGCAGGGGAGACATTGGGATTTAAACCCTTAATGTCTCCATAATGAGTACCTGTCACCTGCCAAATGCTATCACATAAGAGTTTATTAACCCCTTGTGATGGCAATCAAGTAATAATTCAAAAAAAAGATATAAAAAAAAAAAAAGATTGCTGTAACAGTGGTATGCATGTAAACCGCGGTTGCACCACACATGTGACATCGCTGCGAATGTCGGAATAAGAACAATAATTCAAGCAAAAAGCTCCTAGTTCTAAACTGAAGAGCTGTAAAGATTTTTGGGCACCATAGTTTTTGGTGATATCGCAGGCGCACACGCTTTTAAGTAGGGTTGTCCAGATACCGATACTAGTATCGGTATCGGGACCGATACCAAGTATTTGTGGGAGAACTTGTACTCGCACAAATGCTCCCGATGCCTAAATAGAATACTTTTTTTGGATTTATCAACATGTTCTGTGAAAATTCTTTGAGTTTTTATTAATTTTTACAAATTTTTATTCTTTTATAATGTCTTGAGTTCTTCATAATTCTAAAGAAAATATCCTTAGTCTGTATTGTGGTTTGAAAACTGTCACATGACATTTAAAAAAAGTATCAGTATTCGGTATCGGCGAGTACATGAAAAAAAGTATCGGTACTTGTACTCGGCCCTAAAAAAGTGGCATCGGGACAACCCTACTTTTAAGACATGGAGGCCCAGATTCACAGAGCGATTACGTCTGCGCAACAGGAGATGCGCGTGCGTAAGTCGAAATGTGCGCGTGCGTGTCGATGCGCGGCATCCCCAGAACGAGATACGCAAAAAATCTACTTGTCCCGCGTAATTTCGTTAGACTGGCGCATCCGTCCGCGCAAAAGTGCGCTAGACAGACCATTGATTTGCTAGTCAAATATGCTAATGATGGACTTACGGGGATCCACAAAAGAACGTTGGGGCAGCGCAGGCTACGCAGTGTGCGCAACAGCAAAATGTCCTGTCTAAAATTAGAGCATATAAAAGCTGGTCTAAAAAGAGAAAAAAAGTCTACTTGTTAGATAAAGCAACACTGTTAGTGAGGTGCTCAGCAGTCACACGTGTTGCACAACAATCTGTATGCCAACATGCCAGGGGCATCGTCGCACATAGCTTTACTACTGACTTTAGATGAACAAAGAAGGATGAGGGCACTGAGGAGGGCACTGAGGAGGGCACTAAGGAGGGCACGGGAGATTTTTTTTTTGCTTATCTAAACTTTACAATTTAATAAAATCTAATACAATATTCTTATCTGATACAAGCCCCTCACTCTTCACTTGATATATCACACACGCATAGACATCTTTGGCATGAGTGATTCTGAGGTGTCTCGCATCTTCAGATTCACCCCTCATGCCATCCTGGAATTACCACAACCTTGCAGGAGGACATCACCAGCCCAACACATGACAATACCCATGACACCCATGACAGCTACATATACAATCAGAGCCCCATCCCCACAGATTTCAAACAGAACATGTATGGGGACAGCTGGCTGGTTGGTGAGTGACATGGGTGGCAGGCATGACTGTCCCCCCCCATGATGCACACATCACAAGGGGCACATGCACTACTAACATCCTCCTGTCTTTTCCCTTCAAGGTGACTCTGCATATGCACTGGGACCCCATCTCATGACCCCATCTCATGACCCCATCTCATGCCAGCTCACATATGCATCTTTGCACGTTAAACACACACATGAATCATGGCACAATGAGAATGCATGCATGCACACCACTGTGGTCCCTAGCACACCCACCCCACATCCTCATCACATTGGATTGGCACCAGTCCACCATGCAGGACTTGTGAGCTGCAACGCCATGCCACGGCTCCAATTATGTCACTGTACATTCATACACCATTCACACAGACCTGGGGATCACTTCTCCACCACAAATGAGGGTGACACCCCTTTTCCCGCAGGAATATCACCCCCACATTCCAAAATCATACACAAACAGAACCAAAAAAATTAAATAAATGACGAGCAAAAATAAAAAATGCCCAGCAAAAATATATTTTAAACAAAATAACAACAAAGAAAACACATAAAAGACAAAAATCACTCTGCAAAACAGTCCCCAAATATCTCAAAGACACGTCACAAACAAACAAACAAACGCTAATAAACAAAAGCACCTTGCTGTATAGGAAGATCCCAAAGGGATGTGCTTTTGCAAAGGAAGTGCATTTGTGTCTGTCTATTTATGCTGTTTGCGTAGTTCACTAAGTTGCCCGGGTCCACTTCCAATTTCACTGATTGCGCCGCTCCCGAGTTGTAAGCATGCGCACAGCGGAGCTGACCATGGTCGCCTTCAATTTGCATGGGGTCACGGCTCATTTCAATGTAACACGCCCACGTCCTTCCCAATTTGTATTACTCCTCCTTACGCCTCTGAAAAAACGTTACGCATGCGCAATTTCCTGCGCAAAAGCTATGAGAATAGGGTGATTACGCGGCAAAATTGCGCAAGTCTAACGTAAAGGCGGTGCGCTACGCCGGTCCAATAATGCGCAGATGTACCTGAATCTGGGCCGGAATGTTTAGTATCTATACAACCTTCTCTTATATATTTGAACCAAAATGGGTATTGTGTGTTTTTGCAGTAAAATGTATTTATATATTTATCCTGAAAATTTGCATTTAGTTAACAGTTGTGCAAATATGTGACAAAAAAATTGTAACTATTGCCTTTTGTATGCTACAGGGCCTTGGCTTTCAGAAAATATATAATGTTCTGGGGGTTCAAGTAATTTTATTGACAAAAATTCGTATACTTTTTTTTTCCAAAGAAAATGTTATTGTATATATGTGTAAACATCTCTTAATCAAAGACTTTCATAGCAGATGAACAAAAGGAAATCTGTCCTTTCAAATGTCAGCTGATAATATTTGAAAATACACAACGTTTAAACCTAAGGTTTAATGTCGGAGCTTCAGTATCAAGCCTCATGCACACGGGATGTTAAAATAACGTTATAAAAACGCAGCCACTGTGCCCGTCAAACGCAGCCACTGTGCCCGTCAAAGGCAGCCACTGTTCCGTCAAACGCAGCCACTGTGCCCGTCAAACGCAGCCACTGTGCCTGTCAAACGCAGCCACTGTGCCCGTCAAACGCAGCCACTGTGCCATCAAACACACCCAGGGGGTGGGTGGAGAGAGGGGGGCGATGCCCTGCGCTGTTATGGACGCACCACCACTAACACATACATGCACACTCACATACACACATGCACACACATTATTACACATATGGCATGCACACTCGCATACATATGCACATGAACACACACACATATGAACACACACACACATGAACACACACACACATATGAACACACGCACATATGAACACACACACACACACACACACACATATAAACACACACACAGTAGATAAAAACGGCAGTCTTACCTTAGCAGCTCTTCCTGCCGGGTACTGCACTGTAGGGGGAGACAAAGAGCACACACTGTGCTTTCACATTGTAATGAATTTGACAAGCTCCCCGCACAGTGCAGATTACAGCTCGACCTGGGATCGGGAGCTCCTCTCCGTTTCTCCCTTCAAAGCACTGTATACAGGGGGCCCTCGAGGGCCCCCTACAGCAAGGGGCCCGGTTGCCATGGCGCACTCAGCGACCCCTATAATTCCACCACTGACCCAACCCATATTAGACAGTGAACCAACCCCGGGCTCAATCACTCTCCACTATATGTGTCAGCATATTGAATCAACTGTGTACCGCTGCACCCACATTTTAAAGAAGTAACCTGTCCAACACCAGTTTGAGCGGGGCTAGCCCCGGTGTATTCAACCAGGGGGCCCACATCAATTCAAACTTCCCCTGTCGGCCTCTGTGCTGGTATATATATTTCTCTGCCCGGAGAGTGAATCCCATCTGAGCTATCCATTCGCTCAACCTGGGGGGTTCCATGGCCTTCCAGTGACAGAGGATACGTTTGCGGGCCTGGAAGAGGGTCCTGCCAATGGCTTTTTTCGGATTGTCCTCAAGTGGCAAGTTGTCTATAATGCCTAAAATACACACTTTAGGGTCTTGTGGAGCCTGGACCATAAACACCTCATTCAGGGTTTTAAGAACCCCTGTCCAATAGGGGTGCAGTTTAGGGCACCACCACATCAGATGAATAAGGTCCCAGTGGTCTCTAGCGCATCTGGGGCAGTTATCATCCCCCACCAGGCCCAGAGGCCTAAAGGTCTTTAACGTAGGAAAGTTGTAACAACATGTCTCAAAAACGGTTATTGATTGCTGAGAAACTTGTATAACATCTTGAATATAGGAAAGGAAAAAGTTTGGAGAAGAGGGTATAAGAGGTATATGGGAATGACAGTTTCCAAGATTTTTTAATTATATGCAAAAAAATATTAAAAAAATATTGCTCTGGAGCCAAGCTGGATAAGGATGGGGGTATTATCCTGAAAACTGAAATAGACATTTTTAGCCTCAGAGTTCCACCTGGTGGCCAAGTGACCTAATGCCTAGGTTAATACTATATTAAATAGTAACCTGATCCACCAATCAAATGAGGTTACACCTTCTGGGTTATTGTATATATGTGTAAACATCTCATAATCAAAGACTTTCGTAGCAGATGAACAAAAGGAAATCGGTCCTTTCAAATGTCAGCTGATAACATCAAACTTTTGATAACATTTGAATTGCATATTTGTAAATACATAACGTTTAAACCTGAGGTTGAAAGTCAGAGCTTCAGTATCAAACCTCATGCACACTGGACGTTAAAATAACATTATAAAAACGTCAGTAGCTTTACAGCAAATTTTTTTTACTTTTTTAAACTTTCTGGAATGTTTTTGCAATAGCGTTTATTAGCGTTTTTTAGCGTTTTTAAGTTTAAGATTTTTTTCAGTGTTTTTTTTTTTGAAGGATCAAAAACATTAAATGCTGATAAGTGACGTTTTTGAGCGTTTAACAACGCTTATTTTTACAGCTGAAAAAACTTATTTTAGAAGCCACTAGATTTTTTTTTTACTGCTCAAAAATACCACTGCCCAAAACTGCTGATAACAGCCTATGTGTGTATAGACACATAGGATAACATAATGGAGAGTTTAATTACTGTAGAAAAAATGTCTACAGCTAAAAACAGCTGCTGTAAGAACATTCAAAAACGTCCAGTGTGCAGGAGGCCTAAAGGTCTTTAACGTAGGAAAGTTGTAACAACATAAAACGGAGAAACTTGTAGAACATCTTGAATATAGGAAAGGTAAAAGGTTGGAGAAGAGGGTATAAGAGGTATATGGGAATGACAGTTTCCCAGTTTTTTTAATTGTATGGGGAAAAAAAAATCAAAAATCAAATATTGCTCTGGAGCCAAGCTGGATAAGGATGGGGTATTATCCTGGAAACTGAAATAGACATTTTTAGCCTCAGAGTGCCACCTGGTGGCCAAGTGACCTAATGCCTAGGTTAATACATTATTAAATAGTTACCTGATCCACCAATCAAATAAGGTCACACCTTCTGGGTTACCCTTTGGGTGTGTTTTTTGAGTGTATTGTCTGACACTAGGGATGAGCTTCGCGTTCGATGCGAAACACATGTCCGCATCGAACATCGGCTGTTCGATCGTTCGTCGAAAACAAACAAATCGGGTCGTTCGCGCCAAATTCGAATGACGCGCAACGGCCCATAATTCACTGCGGCGTTGCGCGCTGATGATTGGCCAAGCATGCACCATGACCCCGCATGCTTGGCCAATCACAGCGTCCAAAAAACTAAGAGACCTAATTGGCCAAAGCCTGGGTGCTTTGGCCAATTAGGGCTCAGGGCTTTAGCACACGCCCCACACTATAAAAGGCCGCCTACCGGGCGGCCTCGTGTAGTGTGTTCCGGCTTGCTTAGAGAAGTGAGACAGACAGACAGAGAGAGAGAGAGATAGATACATAGAGACACAGTGGGGTAGATTCATGTACAATGGCGCATCGTTGCTCCGGCGTGGCGCATCTTTTTTCTGCTACGCCGTACCAGCGCGGAGAGGCATGTACTTTATTCATCAATTTTTCACTGACCTGCGCAGCGGTTTTTCGACGGCGTAAGGCGGCGGAACTGTAAGTGGGCGTCACCACATGCAAATGATGGTCTGATGGTGGCGCAGAGAGATCCGTATGGTGTATCTTAAACGGTGCATGCGCAATGATGTCACCTGGCTGTCTGCCTCCTCTGCGCATGCGCAGTACGGCGCCGACGTCACCACCAAGATCCGCCGCACCACTTCCTACTCCAGTGCATAAATACGCACACAGAAGCGCCACTCACTTGCAAAACGCGACCAGCTTTTTTTGGAATTGCTAGGGCTTTTGCATCCTGCTTTTTGCATTTATTATGGCTGCACCAGAGACTCCCGCTGATCGGAGAATGTTGAATTTCAGCCCAGAGGAGAAGGCTGTGATCACAGATGGGCTCTTCCAACATGGTGCCCGCCTCTATGGGCCACAGAGTGCCAACACTGGGAAATCAGAGAAAACCCTCATTTATGCGGAGCTTACCAGGCAGGTCAATGCTGTCGGTGTGGCAGACAGGGAGCCCAAGCACATCCGCAAGAAGATCAACGACATGCGGAGACTGGTAAAAGATAAGCTAGTGGCAATCAGGAAGCATGCCAGTGGCACAGGTGGAGGACCAGCCACAAGAATCACCCTGACGCCAGAGGACATGGTCGTGGCCAGGTTGCTGGATAGGGAGCTTGTGGAGGGTTTGCCGGGCTTTGAATCAGGGGATTAGCCTTTGAGGTCAGGTAAGTGTGTTTATCTGCTTTCTGGTGTGTTGGGGGTGTGGTGGTGGTGGGGTTAGCTGACATGTGACAAGTGTGTGGGTACTCCAACATGTGATTGTTTTGTGTCATCCACAGATGTGCAGGATGGAGCTGGGCCGTCATTGGTTGCAGGGCGATCCACCCCATCCATGGTGGAGATCGCGGCTACCTCATTGCTTGAGGAGGTTGAGGAGGAGCACGTCGGGGTAGAAGAGGATGCTCTGTATCTGCTGGATGAGACCCCCATACCTGGGCCCTCCCAAACCTCCCCCCTGCTAGATTCCCCATCAAGGGACACCATTCCCTCCAGGGATACCCCCTCAAGGGACCTCCCCTACAGCCGTCCTCCAGCCTCTCAGGCCTCTAGTAAGGCAACCAAAAAAACACGAGGAGTCCCTGACGAGTTTGAGGACCATCTGGCAAGGGACCAGACAAGGCAGACCCGCCATATTGGGTGTCTTGCGGGTGATCTGCATCGGGTCGCAGATAGCCTGGCGTCCTCGGCCGAGAGCCAGGCTGCTTGCACTGTGGCAGTGCAGGAAGCCATCACCCAGCAGGCTGGGCAGAATACAAATATCAATGAAAGTCTGCAGGATGTTGTTGCGAATAGGGCAGCCCTTCTGTCCTGCCTGGTGGACCTGCAGACCACAACATCTGGCCTGGTCTCTGAGGTCCGGAGCCTGGCAGCTGCTGTCCGTGAGGAGGGGAGGCAGACACGGCGACAACAGCGCAGCAATACCACCCGCCGGCTGCGGATGCAGGCTGCCACCAATACCTACTCCACCGGCTAGCCGTGGCAATGGAGGGCAGCCAGGCAGACAGGGGAGAGACTGGGGGAGTGGTTCAACCACCAGCCCCCCACCTGTGGCTCGCCCAGGCAACTGCGCCCCAGGAGCCTAGGGACAAGAAGGAGCCCACGACAGGGCCGTTGATTTATGTTAATTTATGTTTGATACTCAGATTATGAGTTTTATTTTTTTTATCTCCCTGCACACGGTGAGGAGTGCAGGCTACAGTGTGAATGTTGTGTGAATGTGTGGGGGTGACACTCCTGCCATTAAGGGGTGTCACCCTCAGTCGTTGGGGAGAAATTATCCCCACGACACGTGTGAATGGTGTATGAATGTACAGCAACATAATTGGAGCGTGGCGTGGCGTTGCTGCTCCCAAGTCCCATGTGGTGTGTACTTTGGTCTAATCCAATTTGATGTGGATGTGGGTGTGGGTGTGTGTGCTAGGGATCACAGTGGTGTGCATGCATGCATTCTCATTGTGCCATGATTAATGTGTGCGTTTAACGTGAAAAGTAGCCTACCACGAGGACCCTCCTGACTGCTCTTCCCTCAGCGACGGGGGACCCTCGGGCAGGGGGGACTGTGTGGTTCGGGGGTCAGGTCATCACGTAAGTCAATCTCCAGGCCCTTTCTCACTGCAAAGTTGTGCAGCATGCAACATGCCCCAATGATCTGGCACACAAAGTTTGGGGAATACAAGAGGGTACCCCCAGACTTATCCAGGCATCGGAAACGGGACTTCAGGAGGCCAAATGTGCGCTTCACCACTGCACGGGTTTTTATGTGTGCTTCATTGTATCTTTCCTCTCCTCTGGTTTGGGGATCCCGGAATGGAGTCATGAGATGGGGTCCAAGTGCATATGCCGAGTCACCTGGTAAGGAAAAGACAGGAGGATGTTAGTAGTGCATGTGCCCGTTGTAATGTGTGCAACATGGGGGGGGGACAGTCATGCCTGCCCCCATGTCACTCACCAACCAGCCAGCTGTCCTTGTACACGTTATGTTCAAATTCTGTGGAGATGGTGCTTTGACGGTATATGTAGCTGTCATGGCTGGACCCGGGGTCCTTGGCACGGACGTGCCATATTAGGCCTTGGGCATCAACTATCACCTGTACATTGATGGAATGCCAATGCTTCCGATTGCAGTATATGTGCTCTGTGTCCCGGGGGGGCCGTAGTGCCACATGTGTGCAATCAATGGCCCCCACGGTGCGTGGGATTCGGGAAATTCTGTAGAAATCTGTCATTGCCTTCAGCCGCAGCTCCTCAGTGGTGGGTTTGATGATTTGGTTGGCCATGCGTCTGAGGATTGCTGGGATAACCTGGTGCACACATCTGCTCATGGTGGACTGTGACATCCCAGCCACCAATCCACTTGTTCTTTGAAAAGATCCACTGGCAAGGAAATGGAGTGTTGCCAGGACCTTCACCAGTGGCTGCACTGCTTGTGAGCGGCGTGTCTGGCTGGTGATGTCATCCTGCAGGGTTGTGGCTAATTCCAGGATGGCTTCAGGCCTGAATCTGAATAGGCGAAACACCTCCAAATCACTCATGCCAAACACGTCAATGCGCGTGCGGAATATCCTCTCCCGTGCCCTCCTACGTGCACGTCGACGCTGTAGGGCTATGAGCAAGGCTGCCCCTGGCATGTTGGCAGACAGATGTGTTGTCCAGCAAGTGTTTTAGCTCAATTCGTCTGTAACAGTGTTGCTTTAGCTGCTCTCCAGCTGATCTGTTCAACTCCTGTGCAAAGTTACCCCTGCTTTATGAGGGGTGACTTTCCGCAGGAAATTGCAGTTACGCGCACCGGGTAACGCCGGCGCCGGACAAACGTACGTTTCTGAATCGGCGGTTCTCCCTCATTTGCATATTTGAATACATAATCCATGGGAACGGTTGATCTGTCCCGCGTAAAGATGCGCCAAAGCCACGCCAAAGTTACTGGAAAAGTTACGCCGGTAAGAAGTAGCCTATTTGAAGGCGGATCTGGTATAGTAGGTACGGTGCATGGATCCGACGGCGCGAAGTAACAGTTACGCCGGGCATCTAGAAAAACGCCGGAGTAAGTGCTACATGAATCTACCCCAGTGTCTTTTCACATAGATAGATAGAAAGATAGATAGATAGATCAGGGAGGCTACTAGTTAGTATAGTTAAATGTACAGTTTGTAGAGAATATATTGACATCCCTAGGAGTTGTCAATATATTTATAAACTGTATAGCTTAGCTAGTTCTGCTATTAGTATCTGTCAGACAGGAGATTGTGCTTGATGCTCTAACGTGTTAGTGTACACGTGTTAGTTAATTGCACATAGACGCATTAACTGTTACTGCACGTGTGCTATTTATTTGCCCAGAAAGGCAGTTGCTGTTAATGCAAGTAGGCTATTGAATTGCACAGAAACGCAGTCGCTCTGACTGTGCGTGTGCTGTTTAATACCACCTTAGCGCATTTGGGGTCACCGTACGTGTGCTGTTACATACCACCTTAGCGCATTTGGTCTCACCGCACGTGTGCTGTTACAAATCACCTGAGCGCATTTGGGGTCACCGCACGTGTGCTGTTACATACCACCTGAGCGCATTTGGTCTCACCGCACGTGTGCTGTTACATATCACCTGAGCGCATTTGGGGTCACCGCACGTGTGCTGTTACATACCACCTTAGCGCATTTGGTCTCACCGCACGTGTGCTGTTACATATCACCTGAGCGCATTTGGGGTCACCGCACGTGTGCTGTTACATATCACCTGAGCGCATTTGGGGTCACCGCACGTGTGCTGTTACATACCACCTGAGCGCATTTGGTGTCACCGTACGTGTGCTGTTACATACCACCTTAGCGCATTTGGGGTCACCGCACGTGTGCTGTTACATACCACCTGAGCGCATTTGGGGTCACTGTACGTGTGCTGTTACATACCACCTTAGCGCATTTGGTCTCACCGCACGTGTGCTCTTACATATCACCTGAGCGCATTTGGGGTCACCGCACGTGTGCTGTTACATACCACCTTAGCGCATTTGGTCTCACCGCACGTGTGCTGTTACAAATCACCTGAGCGCATTTGGGGTCACCGCACGTGTGCTGTTACATACCACCTGAGCGCATTTGGGGTCACCGCACGTGTGCTGTTACATACCACCTGAGCGCATTTGGTGTGACTCCGCTTGTGCTGTTACATACCACCTGAACGCAGTTGGTGTCACTGCGCTTGTGCTGTTACATACCACCTGAACGCATAAACATGTCTGGAAGGACAACAAAGAGAGGCAGAGAGTCACGAGGGCAAGCAGGCTCTGCATGTAGAGTAAACGCTGGTAGTGGATGTGGTGCATCCTCTTCAGCACGTGGTCGTGGCCGTGGCCGCTCGTCCTTCTTTTCGGGAGCTGGCCGTGTTGAGCCTCAACATGCAGAGAAATTAGTAGAGTGGATTACCAAGCCATCCTCATCCTCCTCATCCTCTCTCACACAGACTGATCAAAGTTTATCTGGCAAAGCAGCTGCCAAGGCGTCCTCTTCCCTCTGCACAATGGCTTCACACAATACTTCCCTAGTACCACCATGTCCTCTGAGGAGTCCCCCGAACTGTTTCAACACAGTGTTGGGTACATGCTGCAGGAAGATGCGCAGCGTTTTGAAGACTCCGATGACGGAACACTGATAGAGGAAGGCATTGATGTGAGCCCAGGGAGAGGGGGTGGCCGAGAGGGACAGCAATTTGTCAGTGATGATGTTCCCCCAGCTGGAGCATACTGCCAGGTTGTTGACAGTGTTGAGGAGGGAGGGGATGATGAGTTCACTGACTCTACCTGGTTGCCTGATAGAAGAGAGGAGGAGGATGAGGAGGAGGAGGAGGAGGACGAGGCACAGGCACATCTCCAAAGAGGCAGGATGCCCTCCAGGGGTCAGCTTAAGGTCACACCCACTGCATTACAGGGCACATCTATGGCGCTTGTGCATGGCGCTGCTGTGTCTGACCGGTACAGCAAAAGTTCTTTGGTGTGGGCCTTTTTTGAAACATGTCCACAAGATCGTACCTTTGCTATTTGCAACTTATGTCGCAAGCGTATCTCGCGTGGCCAAAACATCAACCGCCTGGGTACCACATGCTTGTCCAGACATATGTCGACCTGCCATGCAGCTCGTTGGCAAGCACACCAGAAAGACCCACACCAAAGACAAATGCGTACCCCCCCTTGCCCTTCTTGGACCTCCAACCCCAGTAGACCCCCAGTCCTCTCTGAAGCCTGCAGTGAAGGTGTAGAAATAGGTGTGTCACAAGCTACTAGTAGCGGTCAATCTACTGATAGTACCAGGCAAATTTCCCTGCCCCAGCTGCTGCAGCGTCGAAAGAAGTACAATCCCAGCCATCCACATGCCCAGCAGTTGAATGCTAGCTTAGCGAAATTGCTAGCACTTCAACTGCTACCTTTTCAGTTGGTAGATTCTGCCCCCTTCCGTGAGTTTGTGCAATGTGCAGTACCTCAGTGGCAAGTACCAAAACGCCACTTTTTCTCACGGAAGGCTATTCCGGCTCTCTACCGGCATGTGGAAGGCAATGTCCATGCCTCGCTGGACAGGGCGGTCAGTGGTAAGGTGCATCTTACCGCTGACTCATGGTCCAGCAGGCATGGACAGGGACGTTACCTGTCTTTTACGGCGCATTGGGTGACTCTGCTGGCAGCTGGGAAGGACGCAGGGCAAGGTCCAGTAGTTTTGGAGGTTGTTCCACCACCACGCCTCTAAAACACTACTACTGCTTGTGACACACCTCTCTCCTCCACCCCCTCCTCTTCTTCTTTCTCTGTGGCCTTTTCCTGTGCTGAGGTTTTCTCCGAACCAGCCGTGCTCCGTAGGCGTACGAGGGGCTACGCAGGAATGCAGGCCAAGAGATGCCATGCGGTGCTAGAGCTGGTGTGCTTGGGAGACAGGAGCCACACTGGGGAAGAGGTTTTGTCAGCTCTGCAGGGTCAGGCTGAGAGGTGGTTGATGCCACGCCAGCTGAAGCCTGGAATGGTGGTCAGCGATAATGGCACCAACCTCCTCTCTGCCCTGCGACAGGGAAAACTCACCCACGTGCCCTGTTTTGCGCATGTCCTTAATTTGGTGGTGCAGCGGTTCTTGGGCAGGTACCCGGGATTGCAGGATGTCCTGAAGCAGGCCAGGAAAGTCTGTGTACATTTCCGGAGGTCATAAAATGCCACTGCTCGGCTGACTGACCTCCAAAGGGAATACAACCTGCCCAAGAACCGCCTAATTTGTGACATGCCCACCAGATGGAACTCAACGTTGGCCATGCTGCAGCGGCTGCACACGCAGCAACGGGCCATCAATGAGTACCTGTGCCAATATGGCAGCAGAACTGGGTCAGGGGAGCTAGGTTTTCTTTTCCCCATGCCAGTGGGCCTTGATAAGGGATGCATGCACTGTCCTGTCACCATTTGAGGAGGCCACGAGGGTGGTGAGCAGTGACAGTGCATGCATCAGTGAGACTGTCCCTCTTATTCACATGTTGGAGCACACGCTACGTGGAATAATGGACAGGGCCCTTGAGGCAGAACAGAGGGAGGAAGAGGAGGACTTCCTTACCTCTCAAGGCCCCCTTTACCCAGACAGTGGTCCTGCTTGCCCACCTAGCACACAGGAAGAGGATGAGGAGGAGGAGGAGGAGGATTGTATCAGCAGCATGGAGGTGGAGCCTAGCACTCAGCAGCAGCAGTCTTCAAGGGATCATTTACAGTCCCAAGGAGTACGTGGAGTTTTACGTGGCTGGGATGAGGTGCCTGTGGATCCTGTTGTCCTCAGTGACCCAGAGGACTGTGGCCCGAATGCCTCAGCAAACCTACGCTGCATGGCCTCCCTGATTCTGCGTAAGGATCCTCGTGTACGTGCTATTAAGGAGAGGGATCATTACTGGCTGGCGACTCTCCTTGATCCACGTTACAAGAGTAAGGTTGCGGACCTTATGTTGCCATCGCAGAGGGAGCAGAAGATGAAACTTTGCGGGAGGCCTTGCAGAAGGGTCTGTGCATGCGTTCCCAGAAACCCGGGGGGATTACCAAAACCTGGCTCTGGACAGCGTCTTGCTGAGGCTTCGGTGAGTCACAGAAGGGGCGGTGGAGAAGGTGGTCGTCTGACCGATGCATTCAGGCAGTTTTTTAGTCCGCAGCCCCCAAGGTCTGACCGGTTCCAGCAACCATCGCCAGCGTCTGGTTTACATGGTCCGGGAATACCTAGGGGCAAGATCCGACTTGGACACCTTCCCCACTGAAAATCCTCTGGCTTACTGGGTCTTGAGGATGGATCACTGGCCAGAGCTTGCCCAGTACGCAATTGAGCTACTGGCTTGCCCTGCATCCAGTGTTCTTTCAGAACGGACATTCAGTGCTGCTGGAGGCTTTGTCACTGATCACAGGGTGCGCCTCTCCACCGGCTCTGTTAATCGACTGACCTTCATCAAAATGAATCAGGCTTGGATCAACACCAGCTACCAAGCACCTGATGCTGATATTAATGAATAATATCTTTTTGTTATAAAGTCGGATCCCTTTTAGACTGCTGATGCTGAGTGACTGTCCTCTTATGCTGCTGATGGAATATCCTTCTCCTCCTCACTTTTCTTGCTGATAGCTAGTAGCTAGTTGTGTTTCTGGGCTCCGCCACCAGTGCCTAAGGCACAATTTTTCAGCCCCTGTTTAACAGGGGCGCCTAATAATTTTTGATGCAATACTTTGCACGTGGCTCCTTGTTGCGCTCCAATTGGAGTTATTGTGAGGGGTTGCAGTGTTGTGTTGTGCCCAAGGCCCAATTTTTCTGCCCCTGTTTAACAGGGGCGCCTAATAACAATTTTTGATGCAATACTTTGCACGTGGCTCCTTGTTGCGCTCCAATTGGAGTTATTGGGAGGGGTTGCAAGTGTTGTGTTGTGCCCAAGGCACAATTTTTCAGCCCCTGTTTAACAGGGGCGCCTAATAACAATTTTTGATGCAATAATTTGCACGTGGCTCCTTGTTGCGCTCCAATTGGAGTTATTGGGAGGGGTTGCAAGTGTTGTGTTGTGCCCAAGGCCCAATTTTTCAGCCCCTGTTTAACCTCTTCCCGACCGCGCTATAGTGAAAATACTGCTACAGCGCGATCGGGTTGTTTTGACACGACGTCCCTGGAACGTCCTCGTTCACATCCTCGTTTGCGCGTCCCCTGAGGCGGCGTACACACGATCGGATATATCCGATGAAAACGGTCCGCGGACCATTTCCATCGGATATGTCCGATCGGGAGTTTGATCCGATGGCGTGTACACACCATCGGATCAAATTCCCCGCCGCCGGACGGCGCGGTGACGTAGTGGTGACGCGGCGGTGACGTTGACGCCGCCGCGTCACCGCCACGTCACCGCACCAGGAAGTAAAACACTTCCGCGCATGCGCCGAATCCATTCGGCAGCGGCGCGGCGGCGGTGGGAGCCGACATGTCTGCTGGTAAGTGTACTAACCAGCAGACATGTCGGGCGGACAGATTCCCACCGGATAGATTTCAAAGCATGCTTTGAAATCTGTCGGGTGGAGAAATCTGTCCGCTAGCCCATACACACGAGCGGAGATGTCTGCTGAAACGGTCCATCGGACCGTTTTCAGCGGACATATCCCCTCGTGTGTACGCGGCCTGAGACTCGCTCACGGGAGTGTCTGTGCTCGCCGGGTCCAGGGGACCCATCGCAACACAGTTCACGGTGAAGAGCCAATGATAGCGGCTCTTCACCACCTGATCGCTCCATCCAATGAGCGATCAGAGTAATGTAAACACAGAAGGTCATCCAGAGGTCCTCTTCTCTTCTCTCCTCACACCCGATACAGCGTGTGAGGAGAGAAGTCGTTTTCCAAGTGAGTTGAGTTTTTTTGTGCCCAGCAGAGCTTAGCAGTGCCACACAGTGCCACTACACTACCAATCAGTGCCCCTACAGTCCCAATCTGTGCCACTCCAGTCCCCATCTGTGCCACCAGTGCCACTACAGTCCCCAGCAGTGCCACTACAGTCCCCACCAGTGCCTCTACAGTCCCCACCAGTGCCACCTCTGCCACTTCAGTGCCCATTGGTGCTACTAGTGTCTATCAGTGCCGCACCAGTGCCACTACAGTACTCATCAGTGCCGTCAGTGCTCCGTCAGTGCTCCATCAGTGCCACTACCGTGCCCAGTGCCACTACAGTGCTCATTGGTGCTGCCAGTGTTCATCAGTGCTCATCAGTGCCACACCAGTGCCACTACAGTGCCCATCGGTGCCACCAGTACCACTACAGTGCTTATCAGTGCTGCCAGTGTCCATCAGTGCCACTACCGTGCCCAGTGCCACTACAGTGCTCATCGGTGCTGCCAGTGTCCATCAGTGCTCATCAGTGCCACTACAGTGCTTATCAGTGCCCATCGGTACCCGTCAGTGCACCACCAGTGCCACTACAGTGCTTATCAGTGCCGCCAGTGCTCCATCAGTGCTACACCAGTGCCCATCGGTGCCGCCAGTGTCCATCAGTGCCACACCAGTGCCCATTTGTGCCACCAGTGTCTGTCAGTGCTCCATTGGTGCCACCAGTGCTCCATCAGTGCCACTACAGTGCCCATTGTCACTACAGTTCTCATCGGTGCCACATTAGTGCCATCAGTACCACATCAGCGACACTATAGTGCTCATCTGCACCACTACAGCACTCATCAGTGCCACTAGAGTGCCCATAAGTCACCACAGCCCACAGTCACCAGTATGGCAAAAAAGTTTTTTACCACTGAGGAGGCATACCAGCATATGTGCTTGACCGACGAGAGCAGCGGGGAGCTCTCTGATTCTGATTCAGAATATGAACCGGTTGTAAGCAGTGGGTCTTCTTCAGATTCAGAGGAAGAGCAAAGTGTGCCCATGAAACGAAGACATATTGACATGGAGCAGCAGGCTACCACAAGTAGCGCTGTGGCGTCAACCAGCAGCTCAGTGCGATCCACCAGAAATGCAGTGGCATCAACTAGCAGCTCAGTGCGATCCACCAGAAATGCAGTGGCATCAACCAGCAGCTCAGTGCCATCCAGAAGAAATGAAGTACCACTGCAGCAAAGGCCAAGAACCAGCAGTGTGTCAGAATCTCAGCCCCAAAGGGTTAGGACCCATGCCAGCCTTCCCTATGCCCTTGAAAACCCTATGTGGCTTCCCCCCAATTCAGGAGCAGCAAACATCCCCCCTTTCACCGCCCAGCCAGGTGTTCAGGTGAACACAGAGAACTTTGCCCCTATTGATTTTTTTCATTTAGTTTTTACCCAAGACCTATTATCCCCAATCGTGGCCCAGTGCAACCTCTATGCACAACAATTTATAACAGACCACCCTGATTCCAGTTACGCCCGTCCCTATAAATGGAGAGCATTGACAGTGGAGGAATTTAAAATATTTTTAGGCCTAACGTTTAACATGGGGCTCACAAAAAAAAATGAATCATACGCATATTGGTCCAAAAATCCCATCCATCACATGCCAATTTTTTCATCCACCATGTCAAGATTCAGATACCACATGATAATGCGTTTCCTCCATTACAACGACAACACCCAGTGCCCTCCCCGAAATGACCCATCACATGACAAATTATTTAAAATTCGGCCACTTCTAAATTTTTTCTCTGAGAAATTTTCCCAGTTATTTGTCCCCGACCAAAATATTTCCGTGGATGAGTCATTGGTCCACTTCACAGGCAGGCTTGGCATCAAGCAGTATATCCCAAACAAAAGGGCCCGATATGGGGTTAAGCTCTACAAGCTATGTGACCGGGTCACGGGGTACGTCTACGCCTTCCGGGTGTACGAAGGGAAGGACACCCAACTGAATCCCCCTGAATGTCCAGAATATATTGGAGCCAGCGGAAAGATTGTTTGGGATCTTGTATATCCACACCTTGGAAAGGGTTACCACCTTTATGTGGATAATTTCTATACAAGCTTCTGCAACCTTCACCGGATGGGCACTCCAGCATGTGGTACAGTGCGACCCAATAGGAAGGGTTTCCCGCAAAGGCTCAATATGGAAAGACTGCAAAAAGGGGAAACGGCGTCTTTGCGGAATGAGGAAGTATTGGCCATCCGGTGGAGGGACAAACGAAATGTCCACATGCTCTCAACGATACATGATGACACCCAGGTGGAAATCCTCAGAAGAAACGGCCCTATCCAAAAACCACAATGTTTCAAGACTATAATTTGTTCATGGGGGGAGTTGATTTCAATGATCAGATGCTCGAACCCTATCTTCCCACAAGAAAAAGCCGCCATTGGTATAAAAAAGTCTCCATATATCTTTTCAGTTTGGCCATTTACAACACTTATGCCATTTACCGTAAATCTACAAGGACCCCTTTATCTTATCTCCGTTACCAAGAAGAAATTATCTCCTGCCTTATAGACTCACCAGATGGCATTCGCTCTGATTGCGTGAGCAGACTCCATGAACGCCACTTTATTGAGAAAATCCCTCCCAATGAATCAGGCCGAAAACGTCAAAAGAGATGCCGGGTGTGCACCAAAGGAGGAACTAGAAGAGACACTACATATCATTGCCCTGATTGTCCTTCCCAACCAGGCCTTTGTTTGAGTCAATGTTTCCGCCGTTACCATTCTTTTCTAGATTATTAGGAAAGTATGGTAAACGTAATTGTCATTTACGGCCACACCACTTATGCCACTGTACATACCGCTGCCTGCTCCTGAACTGACCCTGGCCTGTTATACGACTACGCTTCTGCCCAACGCTTAACTGTACCTACCATGCCTGCTCTGGAACTGACCCTAGCCTGTTATACGACTACGCTTCTGCCTAATGTTAAACTGTACCTACCTCTGCCTGCTCTGGAACTGACCCTGGCCTGTTATACGACTACGCTTCTGCCTAACGCTAAACTGTACCTACTTCTGCCTGCTCTGGAACTGACCCTGGACTGTTTGACCACGTTTTTTGCCTGCCCCTTGGATTGATCTTTTACCCTGCTATGCTAGTGGGAACACAGGGGTCTCACATATGTGAGGGGCTCCAGAATTGTTTTTCTGGATGAAAAAACTACATTTTTAGTTTTCTCATTCCCAGATTAGGGTCTGGTTGCCCAGAGGCTTCAAAGAGATTTGGGTGGGAGAAGCCTCTACCCCTGTACCCATTCTTTCCTGGCCTGCTAATTGGACCATGTACCTGCTTACTACCAGGACCAATATTTTGGCACTGCTGGCAATGTTTCTACTTGCACTGGCCCTGGACTATATATGGACAGTATCCCTGCATGTACCGACTATGGACAAAATTCCTGCCTGCTGCCTGGACAATTCCATTCACTGTCGCTGACCACGTCCCTGCCTGCTGCCTGGATCAGGGCTCTCCTCCTGTGGACATTTGCACTACTAAAACCACAGGTAATCCTTTTTTTTACCCATTACTCAGCAGAATGTATTTTAGGATGTAATTCTTGGTATGTACATGCTATGTTAGAAATATGAAGGGCCTTCAAAAATGTGATAGATTGTAAGGAAATTGGATGTGTAATTGTGTCCCTACAACACCTGATGGTGCTTCTTGGATGTTGGGTCTCTATGTGGCCAGGCTGTGTAAAAGTGTCACACATGTGGTATCGCCATACTCAGGAGGAGCAGCAGAATATATTTTGGGGTGTAATTTTTGCTATGTACATGCTATGTGTTGGAAATATCCTATAAATGGACAACTTTGTGTAAAAAAAATGCTTTTTCATTTTTTTCCCACATTTTCCAAAAACATTGGCAAAAAAATGAACTGTTCAAAAGGCTCATTATGGCTCATAGATTATACGTTGGGGTGTTAGCTTTCCAAAATGGGGTCACTTTGTGGGCATTTCCATTGTCCTGGTGCTCCTGGGTCTTCAAAAGTGTAATAGGTGGTTGAGAGATTAGATGTGTAATTTATGCTCCTGGAATGCTTGAAGTTGCTACTTCGGTGTTGGGCCTCTGTATGTGGCCACGCTGTGTAAAAGTCTCACACATGTGGTATTGCCATACTCAGGAGGAGTAGCAGAATATATTTTGTGGTGTCATTTGTGGAATATACATGCCATGTGAGAGAAATAACCTGTTATAATGACAATATGGTGTTAAAAAAAAAAAAAAATCCTAATTTTGCAAAGAATTGTGGGAACAAATGACAACTTCAAAAAACTAATTATGCCTCTTACTAACTACCTTGGAATGTCTACTTTCCAAAAAGGGGTCATTTGGGTGGTATTTGTACTTTACTGGCTTGTTAGGGTCTCAAGAAATGAGAGAAGCTGTACATCAGATGTGATCAAATTGTTCAATTTTCAGAAATTGGTACCATAGCTTGTAGACCCTATAACTTCCACCCAGACTAAATAATATCCCACTTTTTTTTTTTTTTTACCAAAAATATGTAGCAGTATACATTTTAGGTCAAATTTATGAGGAAAAATTACTTTTTTGCAAAATGTTATGATAGAAATTTACCAAATTTTCGTTCTTTTTTCATTAATAGCAAAAAAAAAACAAAAAAAAAAAAACGCAGAGATGATCAAATACCACCAAAAGAAAGCTCTATTTGTGGGAAAAAAAGGACAAAATTTCATTTGGTTACAGTGTTGTATGACTGAGTTATTGTCATTCAAAATGTAAAAGCACCGAAAGCTGAAAATTGGTCTGGTTAGGAAGGGTATTTAAGTGCCCAGTGGTCAAGTGGTTAACAGGGGCGTCTAATAACAATTTTTGATGCAATAATTTGCACGTGGCTCCTTGTTGCGCTCCAATTGGAGTTATTGGGAGGGGTTGCAATTGTTGTGTTCTGCCCAAGGCACAATTTTTCAGCCCCTGTTTAACAGGGGCGCCTAATAACAATTTTTGATGCAATACTTTGCACGTGGCTCCTTGTTGCGCTCCAATTACAGTATGTTTGAGGGGTGCCCTTTTTTCTAAAAAATTTCTTTCACAAAATAATAATGGCCCCCCACCACCGCTAAAATATTCAACATATTGTTGCCACACAGAACGTGCGCAAGTAGCATTAATTACTTTTTTTTTATAGTCCTCTCATGTTGTGCAGGGACATTTCTAAACATGTGCCACTACTATAGACACCCAGCAGGTGTGATATTTAAAGGAATTTTTTTTTGTTCACTTTAAGCATCATTAAAATGGCTGCTCCGGAAAAAACGGCCATTTAAAAAAAAAAAATTTCCATTGATACATGTTCCCTGGGGCAAGACCCGGGTTCTGAACGACGTTTTCCAACATTTAATTGAATTTTGGTCTTTAAAACGACCGTTTTTGAATTCGAACGTTCGGGTCCCATAGACTTCAATGGGGTTCGAAATGTTCGCGCGAACCCGCGGTCTGTTCGAACGTTCTGGTGCGAACCAGGCAAATCAGGTAGACAGGATGGAGACACTTCAAGATCACGATAATATCTCCTCATCTGAAGGGGAACACACTTCACTGAAGCCAGCGCACACAGCTTCCACCAAGCTAGACGCCATTTTGGGAAGACAAGCTCCACCCATTAATCAGCAGCCTTCTTATGAGAGTCTGGCCAGTAACCACTTTAACGCCTATACCCGCTGGTGGAAGGGTAACAATAATTGACCTTTCCCTTATTGATTTTTTTTGTTTGCAATTATTTTAGGCTAGCTGATTTGCTACCCCATATATATCCTGCTATATCCTAACACCCCAAAATTTGGTAATTTTTTATTGCCTTTTTGACATAACTTTAGATGGCTTTCACAGGCAAAGTTAGTCGAACACAGATTATTATTTGCCAACTTTTTTTTATAAACAAGTTAGGATATCAGCAAAGGGGAAAATTCATTATTATATTCAATCTAATATATACTAGAGTAACAGATAATTTTGGAACTTTTATGCAATTATCTTAGTGTCTATGCATATCCCAATCTATGTGTTTTGTAAAGTGACTAATTGTAAATAATTAATAATTTTTTCGATAGTCTCGGTCTATTATCATACTGATCTGGTTGTGTTATTCAAAGGAAATACCAGAAGTAAGACAAAGTATATAAAATGGAAAATTTGGGCTTTTTTTTTAAAAAAAAAAGCTTTTTTAAGGTGCAGTTTATAACTCATAACCTTTCTGCTGCAATGGAAGTAAAGTGCATCTGATTATGGACTTTAAAGTATACCCGGATTGTAGAGGAGACAGGCTTTAAATCACTACAGCTACCTTCAGGTGAATTGTACTGGCACTGACTTTTGTCAGTTATCAAGGAGACACTAGGGCTGCTCTATAGAAAGCGGATTCGATCCTGCCTTGTCCACAATCTCGGGTATGGAAAATTTCATGGTGGACGTTCTCATTCATCAGCGTCTGGAGAAAAGGTTTCACATCTGGCGGTCTATTAGTTTCATAAATCGTTTATTGAACGTCACAGCTTACAACAGCAGACACACTTAGTAAACATGTCAGCAATCTGCTGCAGGCAGATTTTAAAAGCAGAGGGGAATATAGATGTACATAAATAATCGTTTACAGGTAAAGTCACATTAAGTAAGGGAAGTAACTGGCTTAGTGGGGAGTGACAATGTCAAATGGAAATAACCTTACTGGAGCTAATAGTTGAATGAAAAAAGTGATCAATGTATAGGCGGCCTAAGAGCCAAGACCAGCCATAGACAGTTTAAATCTCAGCTGGTTCAGCAGGAACTGGCTGAGATTTGAACTATTAATGAGCAGATTCTCTTATGATTATCACTAGTGGTTGCTGTATAGCCACTAGTGATAATCACTGTTTGTCGGGAGAATACAATTGCTGGGCAGGAGGGATATTCCCCTTTTACCACTATCTGTGTTGATGGGGGAATCATGCAAGCTTCTTTCCTGCTATTTGTGGATGCAGGGAAGAAATTTGCACCGTATATTACCTGCCTAACTGAAAGTGAAAGTAAATTGTGAATGTCTTGAAAGAACAGGAGAGGGAGACAGATGGGGGAGAGAAGAGATGGAGATAATGCAGTTCAGTGATTACAGTGTACTGCAATCTGCAGTGCACACACTTACCCACGGTCCAGGCTAGAATGTCAGGCATCATTCACACACAGCCAGGAATGCTGCTGATTTTCATATTTCCCGCCCACACATTCCCTCTCTTCAGATACAGCACACCGGGATAGTGTGGGTGGGACTGGAAGGAGGAGGAGCTGTATTCCTCCCTGCTTGTATGTGAGGAGAGTGAGGGGGAGGGCGGCTGGACTCGCTGGGCTGTCAAAGAGTGTCATAGGCTGACACTTGGCTCAGCTTGCAGTCACCAATCTCAGAATGTACAGGCTGTTTCTCTTGTCCTAAGCACAGGAGAAACCAGTCTGTTTTTACAGTAACTGAGATGAGGGCTTGCCCCCCCCCCCCACAGCGCTCGTGGAGTCCTTTCTGCAACTTTCAGGGCCCCCTCTGGCCCCCCATAGGGTCGTCATTGGTGACAAGTCATTCCCCATATTTTCGAATTATAACCATTTATGCATGTGCGACTTAAGGTTTTATCGACTTTAACCACTTGCCGACCAGCCGCCGTCGTTATACGGCAGCGGGTCGGCTCTCCTGCACAAACCACTGTGGCTGTACAGCAGCTCGCGCAGGAGCGATAGTGGGCGGGTGCACCCGCTGCAAACTGCGGGTGTTTGCCTGCAGGTCAGGCAGAAGCGGTATACAGAGGCAGAATGAGGATCTGTAAACAAGGCGGATTCCTGTTCTGACAGGAGACATCTCAAAGATCTGCTGTTCCCAGTGATTGGAAACCGTGGTCTCTGTCATGTCCCTGCCAGCCCACCCCCCCCCTACAGTTAGAACACGCTGAGGGAACACATTTACCCCTTGATCGCCCCCTACTGTAAACCCCTCCCCTGCCAGTCTCATTTAATTATTGATCAGTGCATTTGTATAGCAGTAATCAATGTAATAATGCCACTGGTCCCCAAAAAGTGTAATTTGGGGTCAGATTTGTCCGCCGCAAAAACAATAAAATTAAATAAAAGTCCCTAAATCTATCTCATAGTTTGTAGACGCGATACGTTGCCCAAACCAAACCAATATATGCCTATTGTGATTTATTTTTTACTAGAATTATGTAGAAGAATATATATTGGCCTAAACTGATGAATAATTTAGTTTTTTTATGTATGTAGCACTACCCCGGTGGAGCTGCTGGTTAGTTTTGGGTGGCATGTTACCTCCCAATTTCCTCGCCGTCTAGGATATCAGATGAGAGTTGAGAAAAAGTTCAATGTCCACACTTTAGACTTCTTTTTCTTTGGTTTATTTGCTGAACTTGGTAAAAGAATAAAATAAGTAGTTGAAGAGGTGGAAGGGTAACAGGTAATAGGTTCAGGTGCACAACTTCTGTCTGGAAACACTCCTGCTTCACACTTAAAAATATACCTGTTCCAACTTACATGCAAATTCAACATAAGAAAAAAACTACAGAACCCATCTTGTTTGTAACCTGGTGACAGACTGTAGTTAGTAGGTGAGAATTTACAGTGCTTCTATTCTATAAAGGTACACTAGATGGCAGCATTGTAATTATTTTAATGCCCTTAAAGTGATTAACCACTTAAGCCCCGGACCAATATGCTGCTAAATGCCCAAAGTTGTTTTTACAATTTGGCACTGCGCTGCTTTAACTGGTAATTGTGCGGTCATACAATGTTGTACCGAAACAAAATGTGCGTCCTTTTCTTCCCACAAATAGAGCTTTCTTTTGATGGTATTTGATTGCCTCTGCGATTTTTATTTTTTGCGATATAAACAAAAAAATACCGAAAATTTAGAAAAAAAATGATATTTTCTACTTTTTGTTATAAGAAAAATCTAATAAACTAAATTTTATTCAAACATTTAGACCAAAATGTATTCAGCCACATGTCTTTAGTAAAAAAAATCGCAATATAATAACAACTAGCTACCTAGCGGCAACAGTGACACTAATACAGCGATCAGAAAACCGATCGCTTAGTGACACTGGCAATAGGGGGTGAAAGGGTTAACTAGGGCGGTGATCAAGGGGTTACACCTTTATTAGGGGGCTACCCTGGACCTAACACTAACTGCCTGTCACACTAACTGTCACACTGACACTAAATGCAGTGATCAGTAAATATATGATCACTGCAATCAGTGACACAAGGGGGCTGGGGGGGGGGTGTGATCTGAGGGGGTTAAGTGTGCCTATGTGTACTGGTGTCAGTGTGCTGTTGTGCAACTCACTTGTGATGTCTTCTCTCCTCTCGCCGGAATGAAAATACCGCCGAGAGGAGAGTTGACATCACTTCCCCTGCCTGTGTTTACATTTCACAGGCAGAGGGCGGGTAGAGGGGGGGAAAGCGGATACGCTGGGAGCGATCACGAGGGGGCGGACAGAAACGAACAGCCGCCCCCACATCCCGGATCGCTCCCAGAGGCTTACCGACCGCCGCATGTAGCGGGGGGTCCCGATCGGACGCCAGACCCGCGGGAAGGCAGGGACGTGCCGGCACGTCCATCTGCCTGGACGTGCCATTCTGTGGACGTATATTTACATGTGGCGGTCGTTAAGCGGTTAAAGTGATTATTTGCAAATTATGAATTGCAGACATGCCACACATGTTGCTACCACTAAGAATACCAACTTACCTCCACCCTGGAGCCACTACAATGTCCCACATTTTGCCGTCCTTAAAATGAGACCTTATGATTAAGATTGACTTATAAAAAAATGTCCCTGATTCAGTGGTGTTCCTAAAAGAAAAGATGGTTGAGCATTAGTGTAAGTGGGGAAAAAATACCGCAGCTTCGCTGGTATCAGTCTGAGGAGGACTGTCACTGGGATGAAGGAGGGAAGAGGAGGTGGGGTGTAAGGGGTGCATAAAACTAAAGGGTTATAGGGGGTGTGACAGACTCGGACCCTCTTATGTGTAAAATCATCCTATGTTCACTAGGGGCATAGGATGACTGAGAAATTATATCTTGGACTACCTGAGATGGGATTATTATGTAATTAATATCCACAATATATTCCAGGATATTTGTAAAGAACTATTTACTGGTTGTTGATTCTGAACTCAACAGGTTAATTGTAAGAGTGACTCATACTGTTAGATGCTAATGCCATCCCCTCCAGACATCTCTCTGTTCTCTGTGCTAATTGACCCTGCTATTGTGTGAAGATGTCCTGTGTTTACACTTATGATAATGTGTATTGTATAGCAGGTGAGCGGAGACGGGACGTCTACTCTGAAAGGTCATATATCGGAGTCATCTGGGTAAATGATTGGTTACCTCCTCTTTAAACTGTATATACGGTTGCATTCTTGGTTCTATTAAACACTCTATGTTGTGTGTTGAGAGCAGCTGGAATATCTGATATCTATATGCAGACTGATAGAAAGCGGTATATGACAGAAGCACTCAAGCGGAGTGTGGGAAGTTCCGTTACAGGGGGGCTCGAGTAAGAAAGGGGGACTGAAGGAGTCATTATGTCACCTCCTTGCTGCTTGTTTTAACCCACTGCTACAGCGGCAATTTTTCGTCCGCTAGGGGGGTTAAAAGCGCCCTGCTAGTGGTCGAAAACCTCTGCTAAATCAGCTGTAAATCGCCGCTAAAAATAGCGGCTCTTCACCACCGACGCCACCTCCACCGCAGTGTGAAAGGGGCCTAAATGTGAAGTCAAAAAGCGCTTGTGTCCCTCATATGTGTACTTTATGTTTCCAGCCTTTCATCATAAAAAGCAGTTTCTCTCAGCATTCCACAGTACTCTTAGGCCACGTACACACGATCAAATTTGTCCGCTGAAACTGGTCCGACGGACCATTTCAGCAGACAAATCCGATCGTGTGTATGGGCTAGCGGACATGTTTGTCCGGCGGACAAATTTTAAAGCATGCTTTAAAATTTGTCCGTCGGATATGTTCGCTGGTTAGTACACTAACCAGCGGACATATCTGCCCGTACATGCGTCGAATGGATTCGACGCATGCGTGGACGTTTTTCACTTCCTGGTTCGGTGACGTGGCGGCGTCAACGTCACCACCACGTCACCGCGCTGTCTGCCGGCGGGGATTTTGATCCGATGGTGTGTACACACCGCCGGACGAAAATCCCGAGGAGACATGTCCGATGAAAACAGTCCGTGTACACGGCCTTAAAGATACCTTTGCCTCCACCACTCAGAAAAAAGGAAAAGATAACCAAAGTGATTCATCCTTAAGGCCCTGTACACACGATCAGACCAGTCTGATGAGACTGGTCCGACGGACCGTTTTCATTAGACAACTCTGAACTTGTCTGATGGTCTGATGTGCGTACACACCATCTGACCAAAATCCGATCGGGTTAGAACGCAGTGACGTAGAACACAACGACCTGCTGAAAAAACGAAGTTCAATGCTTCCAAGCATGCGTCGACTTGATTCTGAGCATGCGCAGGTTTTTGGTCCGATGCTTTTGTGTACTAACCATCGAATCTGTCCGACGGACAGGTGTCCATCAGACAGGTTTTAAAGCATGTTTTAAAACTTTGGTCCGGTGGACAATGGTCTGATGGGTCGTACACACCATCAAACTGGTCCGATGAAACGTGTGTACAGGGCCTAAGACACTTTTATTTCCCACACACTCCAGAACACTTACACATACTCCATAAATAAACTCACTTCTTATTAGTGCTGTATCACACCAGATATTGCCAGCATACAGTAACACAATATACTCAGTAAGGTATCAGCATTTTTAAGTATATTTACCAGTCTCCTACAAACTTTTTAAGCATTGTGACGTCATCAAGCCCCTCCCTTACGCATTATGCCATAGGGTTACGTGACTTCATTGGGGGGGGGGGTATGATTGGACAGCATGGCACTCTCATTTATATAGAGTATTTGTGGCCGCCATTTTGTTTAAGCCTCCTTCATAATACCATTGTTTCTGCCACTACTTCCTGTGCAGAAGTTCATTCTATTTATTATTTGTGCCAATGCCATTTTCCCTTTATGCCTATGTAGCACCCCCTTCCTTTCAGTATGGGCACTACACTAAAGTTAGTGGGTGAATGGGAGAGTTATTTTGCTTCCATTCATAATTTGTTAAATTGCAGGCTGCTGCTATTTCAGAACTGTCCTATAGGTCAGTCTGCGACCCAGGGGTGTAATCCCACCCCTGGGCGACAGTTGGCGCTAGAGGGGTTCTGACGGAGCCACTTTTCCCTAGCAGCCAATTAGAGGAGTTTTTCCCTCGCTGGGCATGCTGGGGAGGGGTATATCTGTGGCAGCTGCCGCGTGTTCGGGGTCAGTTCTTCTTCTCTGCGCGGGGTCCATGTTCCAGGTGCGGCATCCACCTTCAGGGTGCGCGCATCCACGGACCCCGCCCGCATGGCCCACCTGGCTGGAGCTGCCTGTTCCATGGAGACCCATCCAGATGTTGATAGGGGCCCCAGTGACTTACTGGGTCCCCAACCTTACTGAGAAGATCCCAGGCTGTGTGCCGTTCGGTGGGAGATCGACTTGAGGAGAACCCGGAGGCAGGTTGTCCAAAAGGGCTTGAATGAACCATCGGGGATCTGGTTACCGGAATTGACAGGTACATGTCAGCTGTCAACCGGTGACCCCTTTCATTGCATTTACTGGGAGGATTCGCTCAATCCGAATTGTTCTCTTGAGTATTGAAATACTAGGCCTGTGGCCAGGGCCGTCTTTAATATGGTTTGGGCCCTGGGCAAACATTTTTTTTGGGCCCCCCTTCAGCTTATTTTGGGCCTGGCTGGTTCACATGTATGTGTTTTGGCGACCCTCGTTTGTGCAGGCACAGCAGCCCATTGATTTGAATGGTCTGCCATGCCTTTGTTTCCTGCAGAAAAAAGGTGCATTCAGCATTTTAAAAATCAGTTGCCTTAAAATCTATTCTGCTTTTGCACCATGCTACTTACCTGCAGTTCTTGCACCATGCTACTTACCTGCAGTTCTTGCACCATGCTACTTACCTGCAGTTCTTGCACACACAAACGCACTGTGTTTTTAAAAGCGTGACCCAAACGTCTAAAAATGCAACAAGTTTGACAGTGCGGGAACTGCAGATAAGTCACAGCAGACAGCAGAATGGACAGACAGTGCTGTATTTCATTGCTTGATGGGCATAGGTGTGCCGTGTGCTCAGCCTATTACATGAGGCATCAAATAAATGGGCTGCTGTGCCTGCACAAATGTGGGCCGCCAAAACACATTCATGTGAACCAGCCAGGCCCAAAATAAGCCCATCAAGCAGTTAAATACCGACAGTAATGCCATGTGCTCTGAGGCCTTACTCAGCCTGGACTGCGGGTCTGTTCTGTGACTTAAAGAGTTCCTCTATTTTACACACGGCATGGCATGGGGTCCCATGGTGCTAAAGCAGAATGGACAGACGGTGCTGTGACCCCATGCCGTGCCATGTGTAAAATACAGGAACTTTTTAAAACACTGACCAGACCTGCAGTGAATCATCAAATAGTATAAAGACTTTGGGCACACTCTACATAAAACTTCTATTTACAATATAGATTAGCAAACAGTGACATACCTTGAGGAGCAGGACATGAAGAAGTCAGCCTCGGGAAGAGCAAACTGGGGATGTTATAAAATCACATTCTAGTTCACTTTTATATACAAGCAGCACCCAGTGGCAGGAAGGGAGAAGTGCACGTCTAAAGGGAAGCCAGGGGTTCTGTACATTTTAAAACACTGGGAAGGGAAGCAGTACTTCACTGGCTGCGTGCCGCTGATGATTTTCAGCCTGATTTGTGGGCAGAACAGGGGCTTAACGGGCGGCAGGGCCGCCATCAGGAATTATGGGGCCCCTTACACTGCTTCAGGCATGGGCCCCCTGGAGCAGAGAACGGGGGGGGGGTGCTGCCCCCTGAAATTGAGACGTGGGGGGCGGGGCTGCTGCGAATTTAGAAGCGGGAGGCCCTTTACAAAAAAAAGATTTAATAAAGAAAAATATATATAAAAAAAGGGGTGTAGCCATCCGGGGCCCTGGGGACCTCTGGGCCCTTTAATAAAAAGAAAAAAAGAAATAAAAAATATATATAAAGGGGGTTGCCATCTGGGGACCTCTGGGCCCTTTAATATTTTTTTTTTTTATAAAAATAAATTACAAAAAAAGGGGGGTTGCCATCCGGGACCTCTGGACCCTTTAATAAAAAAATAAAATAAAAAAAATATATTAAAAATAAACACTTATAAAAAAAAAATGGGGTTGCCATCCAGGGCCCTGTGGACCTCTGGACCCTTTAAGAAAAAAAATATATAAACAAAAATAAAAAAATAAACATTTATAAAAAAAATAAAAAAGGGTGTTTGCCACATGGGGCCCTGGGGACCTCTGAGCCCTTTAATAATATATATATATATATATATATATATATATATATATATATATATATAAGGACGTGACGGCACCCGCAGCCACTGCAACACAAGCAACACATGTTTTTTATCGCTGTTTACCCTGGCACTGGATCAGTGCCTTGAAAATTTGAGTTTTATACATTTGTTTTATTAAACCTTGTGCGCATACACAGTACACTATGTTATCTCCTTTTTTTATATGAATGAATCATCATCTGGTCGGAGTGTATCTGTTTTGGCTTCATGCTTGTCAGCTGGCAACTTCATCCCCTGGATTTATCCCTTATGGGAAAGCGCCATTGACCCTGATCTCATTATAGGGTCTGATCTGGGAGGTGAGAGGCCATTTTTACTACTGGTGGAGGTGTTTTACTTCTATCCACGGTTCATCACCTGCATGTGTGTGAATTTTACCACTATTGGATTATCACAAGGAGGATCTTTGGATGGACTTTTATATAGCGCTGCACTATTCTTTGTTTATATCTTTCCAGGAACTTATCTAATTGATTCCTAGTGTTCAGCTGCTTACTATTATATTATTTTGTGTTTTTATTGCGCTGATTGATTTTCTTTTATACTCGTGGAATGGTGCCAAACTTCGCTACTTAAAAATCCCCATAGGCGACGCTTTAATTACTTTTATTGGTTACATCTTTTTAGTTACGGAGGAGGTCTAGGGCCAAAATGATTGCTCTCGCTCTAACGTTCGCAGAGATGCCTCACATGTGTAGCTTGAACACCGTTTTCATATGTGGGCGGGACTTACGTATGCGTTCGCTTCTGCATGCGAGCACACGGGGACAGGGGTGCTTTAAAAATGGGTATTGCAGAGTATTGGGGTATTGCAGGGTATTGGGGTATTGCAGAGTAACATGCAGGGTATTGGGGTATTGCAGGGTATTGGGGTATTGCAGGGTATTGCGGGGTATTGGGGTATTGTGGGGTATTGGGGTATTGCGCAGGGTATTGGGGTATTGCGCAGGGTATTGGGGTATTGCAGAGTATTGCGCAGGGTATTGGGGTATTGCCGAGTATTGCGCAATTGCGCAGGGTATTGGGGTATTGCAGGGTACTGGAGTATTGTGCAGGGTACTGGGGTATTGTGCAGGGTACTGGGTATTGCAGAGTACTGGGGTATTGCAGAGTACTGGGGTATTGCAGAGTATTGTGCAGGGTACTGGGGTATTGCAGAGTACTGGTGTATTGCAGAGTATTGTGCAGGGTACTGGGGTATTGCAGGGTACTGGGGTATTGCAGGTTATTGCAGAGCACTGGGGTATTGCAGAGTATTGTGCAGGGTATATAGAAAGTATTTCAGACCTAAAAAGGCTGAAAACTAGAGAGACTAAAATGAACCCACTGACTGGTTGGCAAATCCAAAGTATATAATAAACAAACTTTTATTAATTATTAAGCAACATAGGTATGAGAAATATATGTACAAGGGAGGCTAAGATACCAATTGTAACGGTCACCACCGCTTACAACCTTCCATCCAACCACGACAAGCTTATCTGACACACTCCGACAATATTGCATACACGATCCATATCCTTTCCCAGAATAAACGAGACTGCGCTCCGTTCTTGCTTCCAAAGATATGACAATTTATTAGTATTTTCTCAGCTTCTTATATCCAGTACAGCATAATACAGTTCATCACAGGACAATGCAATCTCCACCCCTTCACACCATGGGGGGCTTCAATCACACTCTAAAAGGCATTTAGGTAAGCTAACCATGTAGACCGGTCGGCACCGCATCTTCAATAGGGTTCAATTAACCTTGAATAATAACACAGACATCTAGTTGAATAAGTTTATCTAGGCAGCTTTATCACACAATGGCAGTGAGAGTGGGTGTCTTTACATTGAATAGCCAACACCTTAAGGTATTTCAATAGCATATTATACAAAGGTATGACTCACTCTGGTCTTGTAGACCTGAATTAACACCTTTCAAAAGCATGTGTGCCCAGATTGCATAGCTAACAGCTTTTGATATTTGAAGACATCCTGCAAACATGAATTATTATTAATGTCCCATCTCATGTAATATATGAATTATGATTCACTATTAGCCACCCTATACCCAAAAGGGCACAGGGTGGATTTCGACCCAAGAGTTTTTGGTGCTGCTGCACAAGAGTATCTCTCATCCTTCCAACGTCTTTGGGTGTCACGGGCCATTCTGTTACATCTCTCCCCTTTCGGTGGGAGACGGACACAGGAGGGAACCCCAAACGGGTTGACTCCGAAGTCCGTCAGTAGTTCCAGTCCTCCAATGCTGTTATCCATACTGTACCCCAAATAAATGGCTCCAAACTGAGCATTACTCACCCGCCAACCTCTGCCTCTCTCAGAGAACACGCCTGCCCCTGGGGAGAAGGCAGGGTGGCCGGGCTCAGTCCATCATGCTGTTGGGGGTCTGGGCCAACTGCCCCCCCTTCCTGGGGTATACCAGTGGAGACTGAAGTCCCATCCACTGGTGCTAGGTGAAAACCCCCCGGTGCTTGCAAAGCAAAGCAGACATCCTCCTGTCCCAGTCCTGTACCATTTTCTGGGGTTGTGCCAGTGGAGACTGAAGTCCCATCCACTACTCCAGGAACCCCCTCTTCTGTTAGTGAGGAGCAGAGGCCTATGACACTCTGCTCTGTTGCCAGCTCTTCCGCTGGGTTGCTGTGAGTGGAGACCATAGTCCCATCCACTACCACAGGATCCCCCTCTTCTACTGGTCCTCTATGCTGTATCCGCATCTCTTGTACCCTTTTTTGGAATTCCTCTTCCATGGAGAATGGTATCTGCACCTCTCCTCTCTCTTTAGTTGGTGCTGCTGTGACTTCAGCTGCTGCAGCACTTCTCCTCTGTAGCAAGGTGGCATTCAGAGCCGCTATAACTCGGTCCCTGATCTCCGGTGGAGGGTTAGGACCATAATGTGTCAGTCTTATATTAACAGCCCGATCAAAACTTGCTTCTTCGGGTGTCCTGTCTGCTACGGCGGGCCTTTTAGCTCTATCCATTTCGACCAGTTCTACGATAATGTCCCTTTTCTTACGGTTGCTGGCCGGTCTGCCCTGGCTCTCCAGTAAGTCCATGAGGGAAGAGAGCTTCATCCGTTCATACACCGTCTCCATTGTCATGTGTCCTTGTAGCCGTCCTTCTGAAGATGGAATCATCCCACTGCTGTGCCACCAATGTAACGGTCACCACCGCTTACAACCTTCTATCCAACCACGACAGGCTTATCTGACACTCCACAATCCTGCATACACGATCCATATCCATTCCCATAAACAAGACGAGACTCAAGCTCTGCACTTGCTTCAAAGATATGACAATTTATTAGTATTTTCTCAGCTTCTTATATCCAGTACAGCATAATACAGTTCATCACAGGACAATGCAATCTCCACCCCCCTTCACACCATGGGGGGCTTCAATCACACTCTAAAAGGCATTTAGGTAAGCTAACCATGTAGACCGGTCGGCACCGCATCTTCAATAGGGTTCAATTAACCTTGAATAATAACACAGACATCTAGTTGAATAAGTTTATCTAGGCAGCTTTATCACACAATGGCAGTGAGAGTGGGTGTCTTTACATTGAATAGCCAACACCTTAAGGTATTTCAATAGCATATTATACAAAGGTATGACTCACTCTGGTCTTGTAGACCTGAATTAACACCTTTCAAAAGCATGTGTGCCCAGATTGCATAGCTAACAGCTTTTGATATTTGAAGACATCCTGCAAACATGAATTATTATTAATGTCCCATCTCATGTAATATATGAATTATGATTCACTATTAGCCACCCTATACCCAAAAGGGCACAGGGTGGATTTCGACCCAAGAGTTTTTGGTGCTGCTGGCACAAGAGTATCTCTCATCCTTCCAACGTCTCTGGGTGTCACGGGCCATTCTGTTACACCAATATTATGCAATCAAGATGTAAATTTGATGCTGGCACAAACATACATATTCAGAACTTACAAAAGAAATTAAAAGACTGTCCGGACGTCTACGGGTGAGGAAGAGGAGGTATCTATCTCATTGAGGGACAAATATCCCTAATTGATCAACTTTAATAATTGTGGGATAAAATGGTAATAAGATATCTCTTCTTGACTAGTGTTGAGCGGAATACGCCATATTCGATTTCGCGATATATTCCGAATATATTGGAGAATATTCGAGAAATATTCACTAAAACCGAATATTCGTGATATTTTATCAAAATAACAACATTGCGAAATTTCGCTAACGCTATTGCGAAATAATTGCGAAATGTAATTGCGAAATTCTCGTCATCGCGCATGCGCATGCACGCGATCAACACGCGATAACGGAGCACATTTCCTGGAGTTTTGCCAGTCTATTTCTGGATCGCTTTACTGTGCTGCCCCTGCGAAGCAAAGATGGTGCAAAGTAATTTTACACCCAGTGAGGAAAACCTGTTGATCAATGTGAGTAATTTCACCACTGTTATAGTGTTATTTCATTTACCTGTAACTGCATTTTAGACTATTTTAAAAGTTACAATTTAAGATCAGATATTAGTATTTCCCAAAAGTGTGGCTCCAGCTGTTGCTAAACTACAACTCCCAGCATGCCTGTACAGCTGCAGACACCCTGGTTGCTAAATGTGTATTTAGGCACTTTTCTTGCTATTTAGCATAATTAACATGTTGTGGACATAGGACGTATGCAGGGGAGGACTGGCAGCATTAGGCCTGGGGGGCAAGTCCAGTCAAGTGGCCCATAGACCCGGTGAAGGCAAAATGATGGACCGTGAAAACATTGTCTAAGGTTTTTGATGATCACAAAGGTGGGGGGGCAGCAGAGAGGACAATGTGGCAAGCAAGTCCTGTAAGAATCCCTCAGCTGAAGACCTGCCTCCCCCCCATTTTGCAACTAGTGAAGGACTACAAGTCCAAGCATTAATGCCTGAGCTCTAAGGATGTGACCCCCCCAACTACTGACGAACTACAAGTCCCAGCATGAACCCCTGAGACCTAAGGATGTGTCCCCTTAGATACCACAGGTTCATGTTGTGCCCTGTAGTCCTTCACTAGGGGTTTAAGCTGGGACAGTGGGACCTGTAGTCTTTCACTATTTGGGGGGGTGGCGGGCTGTGGTGTGTGAGACACATCCTGACTGAGCTCTGAGGGGTTCACATCCCCAAAAGTTAAGGACTACAACTCCCAGCATGAACCCCGGCTGAGATGTGATCTCCTCCTCTGTTGCCGACTCATGCTCCCATGACACATATATGTTCTAATTCATTCACTTCTCCCAACCTCACCTCAGGCAGCGTAACTGATTTCTGGCACTGTCAGTGACAGTTCCCTTCCATCATGCAGGCTCCAATTTTACATTTCCTTGCACAAAGAGAGACACCGTTCCACATTTCCCTGCACAGAGAGAGACACAGCTCCACATTTCCCTGCACAGACACAGAGACCCCGCTCCACATTTCCCTGCACAGAGACCCCACTCCACATTTCCCTACAGAAAAAGCAGGGGCGGCCTGTCCATTAGGGCGCCACCCCTTGTCCAGGCCACTCCCTATATGCTCAATGGATAGATTCATGCACAGCATAAATCTATTCATGACCGCTGCAGCCATCCCTATTCCGGTTTCTTTTAGGATGCTGGGTGCCTGAAGCAGCAGGGTGTTTTTTTAAGCACCTGATTGAAGCCATAGGCTCTAACAAGCTTCAAGATATGATGGACTCAGAGCGCACCCAGGTGTGTTAGAAAATCAAATTATTATTTGCTTTTGTAACACTGAACCGCCTCTCCGCCAATCAGGAAGAGCGGGTCTGATACCCATCACCTGATTGGCTGAAAGGACAGGCTCTCCTATTGGATGTCTAGCAGGAGGAAAAGCATGGAGGAAGCATAGAGAACACAGGAGACGCTGCCCATCCCACAGCTTACCACCGTCACCTGCTACCTGACCCACCACCAAGATGGGGTAAGTGTTGGTCAGACAGCGAGCCGGGGGGGGCTGCTGGTTAAATGCTAATGGGGGGTAACATTGGCTGCATTTGATGGCCACAATGATGCTGCAATTAATGGGCCACAGTGTGTGCATTTAATGGCAGAGTGAGGCTGCAATTGATGGGTGTTTTATTCAGTATTTTTTAGTTTGTAACCCCCCCAAATAAAATTTGAGCACCAGCCACCACTAACAGAGAGAGACATTGCTCCAAATTGTCCGCACAGAGACCACTACACACAGAAACGTGCTTAATTCCTTTATCAACATAGTAAAACCTTGTACACACCACAGGCAGTTGGCGCTGAGCTAATCACAGGCAGTGAGACATTCCCCGATCTCTGCAGCCGCGCTTCGGGAAATGTCTCCCTGCCTGTGATTAGCGCAGCACAGCGCCGACCTCCTGCCGGGCTCTGCGAACAGGAGAGAGCTCACCATTACACACCACTAGTTTTATTTATTATTTTTTTGCTCAATCCATCAAGTAGAAAAAAAAAAAAAGAGAGCTCTGGTTGGAGCCGCTGAGCATGAGCAAAAGTGACCTGAGCAGTGCCGGCTGCAAGTGTGTACAAGCCTTTGGGCGCACACTGGTGTGCTGCAGTTTGGCCACTGTACACAGTTTTCCTTAGCTGCAGTACTATAGACTTATTTTAGATTGTGCGTTTTTGCTGCATTTTTTTTAAGCGCACCAAAGATGCAGTCTTGTTTGTGCAATTTAAGAAAATGGAGCAAAAATGTGCAAAACTAATAGAAGTGTAATAGAGGGTAACATGCAGATCACCAACACTGCAGCCAACCTGTAGCAGACCAGCGTGAGCCCAAATCATATGACACAGGACCAGGTATTGCACAACTTAGGCTACTGAAAGAAACCTTATCTGCAGAGAGAGGGGTGGAGAGGAATTTGGGAGAAAGGGGGGAAGCTGGTCACAGCTTACTCACTTGGAAGGAAGCAGGCAAAATATCACTAGCTTGGTATCAGTTTCCAGAGCATCCCATACAGAGCAGTGACATTGAGCACCGTCGGGATCTCAGTTTAAACGTTCCCGCACACACATCCAATTCACACTTTCACAGATGGATCGCACAGGCTGGCCAAAGTGTGGGCGGGCACAGTGAGAGAGGGGGCTGGAGGACGCAGAGCACATCCTCCCCTTTCCCCCATTTCATCGGCTGTTCTCAGCACACAGTGTCACAGAATGTCAGCTTAGAGGCAGCCGGGAACAGCACTGTGACAGGACTGATGACCGCTCACAGCACGCACGTTCCTGCATGCTCCTGGGCTGTTATCCAGCCCCTGCCAGCCTCCCTCCGGAGTCACCCACAGCAGTAACACTCGGCCAACTGCACATGCTCAGTTCTCAGCTGCCAGAAAATCGGCCTTTTTAGAGGGAAAAGAGCGGCCTGGGGGGAAAATGCATGCCTGCCACCAACCCCAGTCCGCCCCTGGACGTATGCGAACGTCCTCCTGACTTCAGGGTCCTTAAGGCCCAAGGTCGTTCGAAAAATACATATTGGCCTTTTGATTTTTGCAGAACTACAACTTCCAGCATGCCTGGGCATGCAGTGACTTCTATTTTTGCAAGTTCTGCAGGCTCACAATTTTCAGACCACTATACACGGGTCTCTAAACTGTGGCACTCTAGATGCAGCAAAAGTTAAATTCTTAGCATGCACTGACAGACCATGCCTGATGGGAGTAGTAGTTTTGCAAAAGCTGGAGGCGCACTGGTCTTGAAACCCTGAGTTAGGTAACAAACTCGCAGTGTTTTGCAACCATTTGGGCCTCTAGCTGTTGCAAAACTACAACTCCCTGCATGCAACTGGCAGCAATAACCCCCCCCCCGCCCCCCAATGTGAATGTACAGGGTACATTCACATGGGCTGTGGCTTACAGTGTGCCTCTAGCTGAAGCAAATTTTGCGCTGCAGCTTAAACCCTCAGTGGGAAACTACTGTGAACCCCACGCCCCTCTGACTGTACCATAAAAACACTACACCACACTACATAAAAATTAAAAAACACAACATATACACATACCCCTACATAGCCATCCTCCCCTCCACAATCAAAACCAAAAAGTCTGGTACGGCACTGTTTACTAAACGCAGCCTACAGCTTTTGCAAAACAACTCCCCAGTAATTACCGGACAGCCATTAACTGTCCAGACATGCTGGGAGTTAAAGTAAAGTAGTTGTACAGCTGGTGACGGTGAGCTAAATGGTGTATCAGAGCATGCTGGTAGTTGTAGTTTTTAAATAACATCAACTCCAGTATAAGGGTCAATAAATAATTAGAGCAGTCAGATGAATAGCAATGCATTTCCCCCCTATACGTGTATCCTGTGTTACTCATATATACATAATTATGCAAATGATAATGGCTGCTATATTTATGAAAAAAAGGTGGCGACCAAAATAGCAAGATATACAATCTGTCATGTTACCCCTGTCATTGATTAATAAGGCGAGAATGCTTCCAATTGTTAAATAACATACATTTTCATCATATATCCATAAGGGTTTAAAAAAAAGTATTAAAATATACTTTCTTCTTCATCTTGCAGACCTTCCTGCTACATGGATATGATCATTTGCGCAGTCAGCAGGAAAAAAAAATTATTGTCAGCTCCCTTAGGCGGGAGTTACAGGAGGTGCATGGGGGCAGACATGAGCGCATGGCCATCCTTAAAAAGTGGTCGGACCTAAAAAGGCGCCACATGTCCCAGGTCAAACAGATCCGAGATGAATTTCATCCAGGTAAGTTATCGGTGACAGTTATGTAAGGTCATATGTAATTAACCTTAGGGCAGATGTTGTTAACCCAGACGCCATGTTGTGGTAACATATATCACAACCCAAGGTATTCATAGTACTGTTGAAAAAAGACATGGGACAGCAGACAGGAACACTTACTAACTCTAATTAAACTAAATAAACAAGACACCCCATTAATGTACTAATACTGGCCGAGGCTGCTTTATTTTTGGGTTTCAGACATATATTTTAAATAAATACTTTAATAACTTAAAAAACAGCCTAGTCACTACGGCTCATGCTGTACCTAAATATATTACAACTTTAAAATGTAGCCAACAACAACTAAACTAAACAGATTTGTCATTCTTTGTAAAATGTATTTTTTTTTTTTTAAAGAAAGGTGACCATCCCACATAATTAGCAGCCACGACAGAAAGAAAATAAAAAAAGGGGGGGGGGGGGGAAACAACAGTCCCGTCTACTGCGGCGACTGAGATCATGGCTGACGGAACCCTACGTATATACCCCTAAGTAACACTGGATTTTTCCAGAACCAGCAGGCCCACAGGCCTAAAAAGTGAGGGAAAAGCACGTGTAGGCCGCGTGATCACCTTGTGTTCACCTAAAAACGGGAAAAACACGTTTTCCAGCTAAGTTGGCCACGTGAGGACCAGCTTACACCTAAAGAGCCCTATTAGGTTCCCAAAAGGGGAACTTGAATCCGTCACTACTAATTTTATTTAGTCCTGCCGCTTTCCCATGAGAAAAGGGGAATTGAAACCTTCTCCCCCTTTTCTATCATTATTCCATCAAGTTAAACCATGGAATTTAAGTGGTGTTGTGGTGGGTTAAAGGGGAAGGGGTGATATTTTATAACTCAACTAGCTGAATAACTGGCGTTGCCCGGTCTTCCTATCTTAATCTTTTGTGTAGGAAAATGAAGAGACCACAGTCCCATATACTTGCAGGAGATTTGAAATAAAAACCCATCTTTTCTATAAGGGTTTAGGCAAGGGTTAATGTAACGCTCATATATTTTTATTTGCCATATAAGTAATATGTGTACCACGTATTATTGAAATATCTCCAGGCGTACAGAAGTTAGTTGGAACATACATTTCCCATTGATTTGCATGGGACTTTAAACAAAAACCCTGACAATCACAAATGGGGGTAGTCAAGGGATAAGTTAACTATCCTATAGTTTACATGAACATATAAGTAATATGTGACCAAGTGTTATCGAAATATCTACAGCCATTATAAAGTAACATGTATTTCCCATAGAGTTGAATGGGACTTTAAAGAAAAACCCCGACCGTGGCAAATGGTGGTGGGTAAGGGTAAAACCACCTATCCTATGTTTGTGGCTGACATATAAGTAACGTGTGCAAAGTTTCATGTTAATATCTTTAGCCGTTTGGACGTGATGCTGGAACACACATACATACATACACACACACGTTGAGTTTTATATATATAGATAGATTACCACTAAATTCCTGTGGTAGGCGTGGGGTTATCATAGTAATCCTGTGTACTCCATCAGGCCCTTTTTTTAAACATGAGATTGTGTGAACAAAACAAAGCAAACAAAAACAGTTCATTTTACCATGGTGGCAGCCCAGCTCACGCTCAGTCCCCTGTAGTGCCCGCAAGACCCTTTAATATAACATTATCCCATTGTTTATGGTTAACTGTCTATATAAATGTATTTGTATTCATATACAATACAGCAGAGTACACAGAATTTGCATATGTTATTAGAAATTTTTTTTACATATATGAACATTGTGTTATTATAGATGCTCCTCTACCATCTGTGCGCCCCAAGCGCACAAGGCGACAGGCCGCAGAGGAGGAGGATGAAGAGGAGGAGGAGGAGCAGGAGGAGGATGCTGAGGAGAGGGATGACGAGCAGCCAGGGACCTCCCATTCGCCACCCCCAGCTCTTGTGGAGGACCAAGAGAAGGAGCTGCAACCCCACCCCCCCCAAACTTCTGGTGGTGTACCCAATCGGAGAGAAGAGGAGCAGGAGGATGACACCGTTGCTGTGAGCATCGGTCAGGAGGGTAAATATGTGCACAAAAATTAATAACATTTCAACAATAAGATGTAGATATTAAAATGGACAGCATTTAAAGCGCGCACGTCAGATTTCAGAACAATAATATGGTAATATGGTATATGGTATTATCATGTCTATACAATTGTTATGTGTCTAGCACATATACTTCTATCAAGAAGTATATGTGCTAGACACATAACAATTGTATAGACATGATAATGATTGTTTAATAAGTAACATAAATATTATATTGATTTTGTAACGGTCTCTGAAATACAAATGTTTTTTCTTATATCCTAACAGTTTTAAAAAAGATTGACCACAAGTTTGATGAGTTGAAGAGGACATATGACAAAATCCTTGTAAACAAATGCAAGATGCGGTTTCTAGACCGCGAAAACGAAAAGCTGGTGCAACAGCAGGGAAAAATTATGAATGAGTTGGCAGATCTTCAAAAGCAGATGCATGATTGTGTTTGATTTTTTTTTTTTTTTTTTTAATAAAACATTTTTTTTATTTTTCAAATGTTTCCTTTCTTATTGAGATTGTTAGGTGTTTCAACACATCTAACTTCACATCTAACACATCAACATCCACATCAACTGCAACAGGCCGCAAACCAGGGTTTAAGATAAAGTTTATTGTTTTAGTCACACTTGCTGTTACGATCCGGTCTGGTAGCTTGTAGCGGAGGCTGTTGGTGGATACCGCTGTGCCAGAGAGGTCATAAAGCATTAACCAGCATGAAGGCAGCAGCAGTAGTATTCAAATATAAACTAATAATCACACACACAACATTTACAAGCAGTAGTTGTAATAGTCATATATAGTATCTGAACAGTTGGCCAAGACTTGACACCAGCAGTAGTGGTTAATAGTAGTATATAGTGGCAAAGAACTTGTCTCATAGGTATCTGAGCAGCAGTATAGTAGTAACAGTACACAATAAAGTGTTTTTTTCACTCGTGGTCGTGGAAGAGGTGGCAGCAGCACAGCAGCAGCATTGATACCTGTAGCATAAAGTGGCAAAGAACTTGTCACATAGGTAAGTGAGCACTGGCAGCAGCAGCAGTGTAGTAGTACCAATACACAATAAAGTGTTTTTTTCACTCGTGGTCGTGGAAGAGGTGGCAGCAGCATAGCAGCAGCAGCAGCATTGATAATTGTAGCATATAGTGCCAAAGAACTTGACACATAGGTATATGAGCAATGGCAGCAGCATCAGCAGTATAGTAGTAGTAACAGTACACAATTAAAGTGTTTTTTTCACTCGTGGTCGTGGAAGAGGTGGCAGCAGCATAGGAGCAGCAGCATTGGTAATTGTAGCATATAGTGCAAAACAACTTGACACATAGGTATATGAGCAATGGCAGCAGCAGCAGCAGTATAGTAGTAGTAACAGTACACAATAAAGTGTTTTTTTTCACTCGTGGTCATGGAAGAGGGTGGCAGCAGCATAGGAGCAGCAGCATTGGTAATTGTAGCATATAGTGCAAAGAACTTGTCACATAGGTAAGTGAGCACTGGCAGCAGCATCAGCAGTGTAGTATAACAGTACACAATAAAGTGTTTTTTTCACTCGTGGTCATGGAAGAGGTGGCAGCAGCACAGCAGCAGCATTGATAATGTAGCATATAGTGCCAAAGAACTTGTCACATAGGTAAGTGAGCACTGGCAGCAGCAGCAGCAGTATAGTAGTAGTAACAGTACACAATTAAGTGTTTTTTTTCACTCGTGGTCGTGGAAGAGAGTGGCAGCAGCATAGGAGCAGCAGCATTGATAATTGTAGCATATAGTGCAAAACAACTTGACACATAGGTATATGAGCACTGGCAGCAGCAGCAGCAGTATAGTAGTAGTAACAGTACACAATAAAGTGTTTTTTTTTATAGTTTTTTTTTTATTATTTTTTTTCACTCGTGGTCATGGAAGAGGTGGCAGCAGCACAGCAGCAGCATTGATAACTGTAGCATACAGTGGCAAAGAACTTGTCACATAGGAAGTGAGCACTGGCAGCATCAGCAGTATAGTAGTAGTAAACAGTACACAATTAAGTGTTTTTTTTCACTCGTGGTCGTGGAAGAGGTGGCAGCAGCATAGGAGCAGCAGCATTGGTAATTGTAGCATATAGTGCAAAAAGAACTTGACACATAGGTATATGAGCAATGGCAGCAGCAGCAGCAGTATAGTAGTAGTAACAGTACACAATAAAGTGTTTTTTTCACTCGTGGTCATGGAAGAGGTGGCAGCAGCATAGGAGCAGCAGCATTGGTAATTGTAGCATATAGTGTCAAAGAACTTGACACATAGGTATATGAGCAATGGCAGCAGCAGCAGCAGTACAGTAGTAGTAACAGTACACAATAAAGTGTTTTTTTTCACTCGTGGTCGTGGAAGAGGTGGCAGCAGCACAGCAGCAGCATTGATAACTGTAGCATACAGTGGCAAAGAACTTGTCACATAGGTAAGTGAGCACTGGCAGCAGCAGCAGTATAGTAGTAGTAACAGTACACAATATAGTGTTTTTTTCACTCGTGGTCGTGGAAGAGGTGGCAGCAGCATAGGAGCAGCAGCATTGATATATGTAGCATATAGTGCCAAAGAACTTGTCACATAGGTAAGTGAGCACTGGCAGCATCAGCAGTGTAGTAGTACCAGTACACAATAAAGTGTTTTTTTCACTCGTGGTCGTGGAAGAGGTGGCAGCAGGATAGCAGCAGCGTTGATAATTGTAGCATATAGTGGCAAAGAACTTGTCACATAGGTAAGTGAGCACTGGCAGCAGCAGCAGTATAGTAGTAGTAACAGTACACAATAAAGTGTTTTTTTCACTCGTGGTCGTGGAAGAGGTGGCAGCAGCACAGCAGCAGCATTGATAACTGTACATACAGTGGCAAAGAACTTGTCACATAGGTAAGTGAGCACTGGCAGCATCAGCAGCGTAGTAGTAACAGTACACAATATAGTGTTTTTTTCAATCGTGGTCGTGGAAGAGGTGGCAGCAGCATAGGAGCAGCAGCATTGATATATGTAGCATATAGTGCCAAAGAACTTGTCACATAGGTAAGTGAGCACTGGCAGCAGCAGCAGCGTAGTAGTACCAGTACACAATAAAGTGTTTTTATCACTCGTGGTCGTGGAAGAGGTGGCAGCAGGATAGCAGCAGCGTTGATAATTGTAGCATATAGTGGCAAAGAACTTGTCACATAGGTAAGTGAGCACTGGCAGCAGCAGCAGTGTAGTAGTACCAATACACAATAAAGTGTTTTTTTCACTCGTGGTCGTGGAAGAGGTGGCAGCAGCATAGCAGCAGCAGCAGCATTGATAATTGTAGCATATAGTGCCAAAGAACTTGTCACATAGGTAAGTGAGCACTGGCAGCAGCAGCAGTGTAGTAGTACCAATACACAATAAAGTGTTTTTTTCACTCGTGGTCGTGGAAGAGGTGGCAGCAGCATAGCAGCAGCAGCAGCATTGATAATTGTAGCATATAGTGCCAAAGAACTTGACACATAGGTATATGAGCAATGGCAGCAGCATCAGCAGTATAGTAGTAGTAACAGTACACAATTAAGTGTTTTTTTTCACTCGTGGTCGTGGAAGGGTGGCAGGAACCTAGGAGCAGCAACATTTGATATATGTAGCATATAGTGCCAAAGAACTTGACACATAAGTATCTGAGCACTGGCAGAAGCAGCAGCATAGTAGTACCAGTACACAATATAGTGTTTTTTTCACTCGTGGTCGTGGAAGAGGTGGCAGCAGCATAGGAGCAGCAGCATTGATAACTGTAGCATATAGTGCCAAAGAACTTGACACATAGGTATATGAGCAATGGCAGCAGCAGCAGCAGTATAGTAGTAGTAACAGTACACAATAAAGTGTTTTTTTCACTCGTGGTCATGGAAGAGGTGGCAGCAGCACAGCAGCAGCATTGATAACTGTAGCATACAGTGGCAAAGAACTTGTCACATAGGTAAGTGAGCACTGGCAGCATCAGCAGTATAGTAGTAGTAACAGTACACAATTAAGTGTTTTTTTCACTCGTGGTCGTGGAAGAGGTGGCAGCAGCATAGGAGCAGCAGCATTGATATATGTAGCATATAGTGCCAAAGAACTTGACACATAAGTATCTGAGCACTGGCAGAAGCAGCAGCATAGTAGTACCGTGACACAATATAGTGTTTTTTTCACTCGTGGTCGTGGAAGAGGTGGCAGCAGCATAGGAGCAGCAGCATTGATAACTGTAGCATATAGTGCCAAAGAACTTGACACATAGGTATATGAGCAATGGCAGCAGCAGCAGCAGTATAGTAGTAGTAACAGTACACAATAAAGTGTTTTTTTCACTCGTGGTCATGGAAGAGGTGGCAGCAGCACAGCAGCAGCATTGATAACTGTAGCATACAGTGGCAAAGAACTTGTCACATAGGTAAGTGAGCACTGGCAGCATCAGCAGTAGTAGTAGTAGTAACAGTACACAATTAAGTGTTTTTTTCACTCGTGGTCGTGGAAGAGGTGGCAGCAGCATAGGAGCAGCAGCATTGGTAATTGTAGCATATAGTGCAAAACAACTTGACACATAGGTATATGAGCAATGGCAGCAGCAGCAGCAGTGATAGTAGTAGTAACAGTACACAATAAAGTGTTTTTTTCACTCGTGGTCATGGAAGAAGGTGGCAGCAGCACAGCAGCAGCATTGATAACTGTAGCATACAGTGGCAAAGAACTTGTCACATAGGTAAGCGAGCACTGGCAGCATCAGCAGTATAGTAGTAGTAACAGTACACAATAAAGTGTTTTTTCACTCGTGGTCATGGAAGAGGTGGCAGCAGCACAGCAGCAGCATTGATAACTGTAGCATACAGTGGCAAAGAACTTGTCACATAGGTAAGTGAGCACTGGCAGCATCAGCAGTATAGTAGTAGTAACAGTACACAATTAAGTGTTTTTTTCACTCGTGGTCGTGGAAGAGGTGGCAGCAGCATAGGAGCAGCAGCAGCATTGGTAATTGTAGCATATAGTGCAAAACAACTTGACACATAGGTATATGAGCAATGGCAGCAGCAGCAGCAGTATAGTAGTAGTAACAGTACACAATAAAGTGTTTTTTTCACTCGTGGACGTGGAAGAGGTGGCAGCAGGATAGCAGCAGCGTTGATAATTGTAGCATATAGTGCCAAAGAACTTGTCACATAGGTAAGTGAGCACTGGCAGCAGCAGCAGTGTAGTAGTCTCAGTACACAATAAAGTGTTTTTTTCACTCGTGGTCGTGGAAGAGGTGGCAGCAGGATAGCAGCAGCGTTGATAATTGTAGCATATAGTGCCAAAGAACTTGACACATAAGTATCTGAGCACTGGCAGAAGCAGCAGCATAGTAGTACCAGTACACAACTAAGTGTTTTTTTCACTCGTGGTCGTGGAAGAGGTGGCAGCAGCATAGGAGCAGCAGCATTGATAATTGTAGCATATAGTGCCAAAGAACTTGACACATAAGTATCTGAGCACTGGCAGAAGCAGCAGCATAGTAGTACCAGTACACAATTAAGTGTTTTTTTCACTCGTGGTCGTGGAAGAGGTGGCAGCAGGATAGCAGCAGCGTTGATAATTGTAGCATATAGTGCCAAAGAACTTGTCACATAGTAAGTGAGCACTGGCAGCAGCAGCAGTGTAGTAGTACAGTACACAATAAAGTGTTTTTTTCACTCGTGGTCGTGGAAGAGGTGGCAGCAGCATAGGAGCAGCAGCATTGATAATTGTAGCATATAGTGCCAAAGAACTTGTCACATAGGTATACTGACACTGGCAGAAGCAGTACATAGTAGTACAGTACACAATTAAGTGTTTTTTTCACTCGTGGTCGTGGAAGAGGTGGCAGCAGCATAGGAGCAGCAGCATTGATAATTGTAGCATATAGTGCCAAACAACTTGACACATAAGTATCTGAGCACTGGCAAAGCAGCGCATAGTAGTACAGTACACAATAAAGTGTTTTTTTCACTCGTGGTCGTGGAAGAGGTGGCAGCAGATAGCAGCAGCGTTGATAATTGTAGCATATAGTGCCAAAGAACTTGTCACATAGGTAAGTGAGCACTGCAGCAGCAGCAGTGTAGTAGTACCAGTACACAACTAAGTGTTTTTTTCACTCGTGGTCGTGGAAGAGGTGGCAGCAGCAGATAGCAGCAGCGTTGATAATTGTAGCATATAGTGCCAAAGAACTTGTCACATAGGTAAGTGAGCACTGGCAGCAGCAGCAGTGTAGTAGTACCAGTACACATTAAGTGTTTTTTTCACTCGTGGTCGTGGAAGAGGTGGCAGCAGCATAGGAGCAGCAGCATTGATAATTGTAGCATATAGTGCCAAAGAACTTGACACATAAGTATCTGAGCACTGGCAGAAGCAGCAGCATAGTAGTACCAGTACACAATTAAGTGTTTTTTTCACTCGTGGTCGTGGAAGAGGTGGCAGCAGGATAGCAGCAGCGTTGATAATTGTAGCATATAGTGCCAAAGAACTTGTCACATAGGTAAGTGAGCACTGGCAGAAGCATCAGCAGCAGTGTAGTAGTACCAGTACACAATAAAGTGTTTTTTTCACTCGTGGTCGTGGAAGAGGTGGCAGCAGGATAGCAGCAGCGTTGATAATTGTAGCATATAGTGCCAAGGAACTTGTCCCCACATAGGTAAGTGAGCACTGGCAGCAGCAGCAGTGTAGTAGTACCAGTACACAATAAAGTGTTTTTTTTTTCACTCGTGGTCGTGGAAGAGGTGGCAGCAGCATAGGAGCAGCAGCATTGATAATTGTAGCATATAGTGCCAAAGAACTTGACACATAAGTATCTGAGCACTGGCAGAAGCAGCAGCATAGTAGTACCAGTACACAATTAAGTGTTTTTTCACTCGTGGTCGTGGAAGAGGTGGCAGCAGCATAGGAGCAGCAGCATTGATAATTGTAGCATATAGTGCCAAAGAACTTGACACATAAGTATCTGAGCACTGGCAGCAGCAGCAGTGTAGTAGTACCAGTACACAATAAAGTGTTTTTTTTCACTCGTGGTCGTGGAAGAGGTGGCAGCAGGATAGCAGCAGCGTTGATAATTGTAGCATATAGTGCCAAAGAACTTGTCACATAGGTAAGTGAGCACTGGCAGCAGCAGCAGTGTAGTAGTACCAGTACACAATAAAGTGTTTTTTTTCACTCGTGGTCGTGGAAGAGGTGGCAGCAGGATAGCAGCAGCGTTGATAATTGTAGCATATAGTGCCAAAGAACTTGTCACATAAGTATCTGAGCACTGGCAGAAGCAGCAGCATAGTAGTACCAGTACACAATTAAGTGTTTTTTTTCACTCGTGGTCGTGGAAGAGGTGGCAGCAGCACCAGCAGTAGTAAGAAAGTGGCAAATCTCACAGACAAAAGGTGACAGCACCAGTATGAGTAATATATCGGTACATAATCACTCAGCCTTTTGGCATTAGCAGTAGGAGCCCATATAGTGCCAAAATTACAAAAGCTTGAAATTGCATTAGCATGGTGATTACATTTGAAAAGCAGAATGACACAGGCCTTAAGTAGCTGTGGCACCGGGTGGAGTTTTTGGGTTGTGTTTTGCACGCCACAGGCTTTTCAAAAAAACAAAAAAATATCCACCTTCTTCCCAGCAGCAGCATAAGGAAAGGGAGATGCACTGTGATGTAAGGGAGAGGGGGAACTCCACTTCTGATGGTGGGGTAGGATGGTGGGGTGGCCTTTGACATCGAATGTAAGGGAGGGGATGCGCTGGACATATAATATTACAGATATAACCGGCCCTTTTGAGGGCAACCATAATGCTGATGCGGACCACGATGAAATTGAGTTTGACACCCCTGGTATAAAGAGATAGGAGAGGTATTGGTAACTACTGACAAGGGACCATTCAGCGCCCTGAAGCGACGGCGGGTGCCAGAAAGTCACCGCCGATCCAGGACTCATTCATTTTGATGAATGTGAGTCTGTCCACGGAGTCTGTGGACAGACGGGTCCTCTTGTCCGTGACCACCCACACCTGCCGCGCTGAATGTCCGCTCAGATAGTACGCTGGAGGGGGGGCAAGACAATAACTCCAGCGCATACTGAGCGAGCTCGCGGCAGGTGTCCAATCTGGCAACCCAGTACTCCATGGGGTCGTCGGTGCTCATACTGTCAGAAGCACTGACGGACCCCATGTAGTCTGCCACCATGTGGGCCAGCCGCTGGTGGTGATGGCTGCTGCTGCTGCTGCTGCTGCTGGTACTGGGTCGCTCAGTTTGCATGAACATCCTCATCTCACCCATTAGGTCCCCTGCTCGGCTGCTGATGTTGCTGCTGGGTGCAGCCACCTGCTGGGTGAGATGAGGGGGGACAACTGGAGGCCGGGGACTTGCCTGCTCCAAACGGCTGACTAGGCATGCCTGCAGTTCCTCCATCCGGGGCTGCCTCCGTCTGGCTGGGAGGAACTGCTCCAGTTTCCCCTTAAATCTGGGATCTACAAGGGTGGCCAGCCAAAACTCGTCCCTCTCCTTGATGGCTTTAACCCGGGGGTCCCTCCTGAGGCATCTCAGCATGTGGGCAGCCATGGGGAAGAGCACAGCCCGCTGTGACTCCTCATGGCTGCCTGGGTCCATGACGTCCGCTTCCTCGTCATGGAGGCGCTGCTGTTCGCGGTCAGTCATGCCAAACCCCCCCCGGACTATCGGTGCCCCCAACACCGGCTCTCCCTCCTGACCAGGCCCTGACTCCAGGACGCCACCAGTCACCTCCTGATCATCATCATGATCCTCCTCCTCCTCCTCGTCCTGGGCCTGGTCTTGGTGGAGCAGTGTTGCCTCCTCCTGCTCCACCAAGGCACTCTCCCCAGCTCCGAGCAGGCGATCTAGTGCCCTGTCCAGCAGGAACACTATAGGGAGCACGTCGTTGAGGCCGACATGCTCCCTGCTCACCATCTTGGTCGCCTGCTCAAAAGGGGCCAACACATGGCAGACCTGGTGTATCTGCCCCCACTCCAGACTGGTGATGTACGGGAGTGTGTGTTGTGATGGCCCGCCAGTGCCTTGCTCCAGCAGGTACTCCTTCACCCACCGCCCTTCGCTGCTCCCACAACCTCTCCAGCATGTAGAGGCTGGAGTTCCACCGCGTCACACTGTCCACAATCAGCCTGTGAAGGGGCAGGCTGTTGTCCCGCTGCAACTTTGACAGGGACGCGGTAGCGGTTGGGGAGCGCCTGAAGTGGCTGGCAATCCTGCGTACCCTTAGCACTATGTCACTCAACCCGGGATAGGTGCGCAGGAACTTCTGCACCACTAGGTTGAGGACATGTGCCAGACAGGGCACGTGTGTCAGACTGCCAGCCTGGAGGGCGGAGAGGAGGTTGCTGCCATTGTCACAGACAACCAGACCTGCTTGGAGCCTTCGGGGTGTCAGCCACTTCTGGACCTGAGCCTGAAGTGCGCTCAGCACTTCTCGTCCAGTGTGTCTCCGTTCCCCTAAACTAACAAGCTGGAGCACGGCCTGACAGCGCACGTGCCCCACACTTGAATAGCTACGGGGGCGCTTGCTGGGAGGCTCAGCAGCTGCGGAGACAGTGGCTTGAGGGAGACCAGCACTTCTCCCCTGGACACCCCGGGGCGGCACCACAAAATCAGATGCCGCCAATCCCTCCCCGGCGCCTCGGAGGGAAACCCAATGGGCCGTGAAGCTTATGTAGCGCCCCTGCCCATGCCTGCTGGTCCAGCCATCCATTGTCAGATGCACCCTGTTGCTGACAGCATGATCCAGCGACAGGGTTACATTCTGCACAATGTGCTGGTGTAGGGCAGGGACACCAGTCCTGGCAAAGAAATGGCGGCTGGGGACACGCCATTGGGGTTGGGCCTGCTCCAACATCTGCCTGAAGGGGTTGCAGTCCACTATGTTAAAGGGAAGCAGATGTTGGGCAATAACCCTTGCCAGGAGCCCATTGAGGGAACGCACACGTCGGTCTGAAGGGGGGAAGGGAGTGTTGCGTTCAAAGGCGTCAGAAAGAGACGCCTGGCGCCGGACGGCAGTGCGGGACACCGAAGAGGAGGGTGATGATGTGGAGGTCTGGCTGTCGGTAGCAGTACCTCTACTAGAGGGAGCGGGGGGGCATGACCTGCTGGTAGCCGATGAAGCTGTGGCAGGGGCTGCTGTACCCTGCACACTTGTGGTGGTGGCGCTGCTACCACCAGCACGCTTCATCTGGTCATGCTCCTGCCAGTGATTAATCCGCAGGTGCTGGTTGAGTGCCGTGGTACCCACCCGAGCCAAACACTTCCCTCTCTTCACCTTGGCACGACAGAGCTGGCAGATGGCTACTGTCGGGTTATCTGCTACCAAGGTGAAGTAGGCCCAGAGAGGTGACTTCAGCGTCGCCCTCCTGTCAGATGGGGTGACGCTGACTTCCACCTGCTGGGACTCGGTGCGCACAGGTGGAGCTGCCTGCTGCTGCTGCTGCTGCTGCTGCTGCTGCTGACACCTCCTGCTGCCATCACCAGTGGAGACCCTGACGTTGGTCTCCCTGGTGACCTGGCGCACCGTTTCCCCAGGGTGCCTACCTTCCTCGTCGTCACTGATGCTGTGAACCGACGAGGCAGGTGGCACCCATGTTGGGTCACCCTCCTCTTCGCCCCCAGATATGTCAGACCCAGGGCTGACATGTGGTGGTCTGAAGGAGACATCTGACATGGAGCCGCTAGCCTGGCTCCGATGTCCCCTCACAGACGCATGGGTCTGACTAGGTGCTGGTGTTTCCTGCAGAAAACCACCAGCACCACCATGAAGGGAGGTCTCTGGGCTACTGACAGCCAGTACCCCATCCTCCTCCTCCTCCATTAACCCTTCAAAAAGGTCCTGACCATCAGCACATAAATCAATGTCTGCATGATCGAGGGCCTCCCCCAAGATATCCATGTCACTTTCACCATCAAACAGCATGAGGCTGGACTCGCTGGGGCTGGGTACTAAAGGCACCGGTGTACTGATGGTGGTGGTGCTACTTGGTGATGACTGAGTGGCACTGCTGTGCCCCATGTACTCCACCACTGCTGGAGCCTGTGAAGGCAATATCGGGCGGCTGCCCGAAGTAAAAAAACTCCCGGATGAGGCGGACTCCCCTTCCACCCGATCCTCTACCAGTAGTAGGGGCGCGAGAGGTACCCCGTGCTGGCAGCGACCCAGCACTGGGAGTAACTCCCCTACCCCTGCTGCCACGACCACGGATGCTGCTCATGCTGATATGGGGGGGTGGGTAAACTTTATTGGGGGGGGGGGGTAAATGTGATAATAGAAAAAACAGGCGCGCAGACAAACAACTAGTAGCTATGCCACTAAACAACAATTAAACGAAAGGTAAATTTTTTTAATTTTTTTTTTTTTTTTTAAACTAACTAACTGACTGACAGACAACAGACAAAAAACTGACTGGGCAACGAATAAGAGCAATAAAGAAACTAATATAGATAGAACAGTGACTCTGCTAACACAGCAGAGCCAGAGATCTGAATAAACTAAAAATAACTTTTTTTTTTTTTTTTTTTTATAAAACAGATAACTATCTAACTAAATAAACACACTAAACTAAGCTAGCTAGCTTACAGAGGTGTACAAGTACACTCAAACCTATCTATCTAACACTAAATGAAACTGGAACACAAACACACAAACAGTAGCTTTAAAAAAAGCTGTTTGGTCTCTTCTTGCTTTTAAAAAAGCAGTTTAGAAATATAAGCACTAGCAGCTGCTAATACTCAAATGAACTGAACACTGAACAGGAGCACAGAACTGAAAGGCACTGCAATGCTGATGCAATATAACACAGAGCACAGAAACACTTCTCCCTCTATATCCACCTTGTGAATCTGCAATGAGCACATGCTGGCACTTAGTTTATATAATGGTCGTGAGGCAGGTTCCTATTGGTTGATGTGGAGGTTGCTAACCTCTGACACCTGTGGAAATGGAACTCTGATTGGCTCTGATGTGAATGAAGGGCGGGGAAAAAAATCGCGCGATATTGCTATTGCCGAATATTCGCATTGCGAATATTCGGCAGCATAAAAGGATCACATGCGCTACTCGGCCCAGGGTCCCTCTAATCATACCACCATTGCTTTTACACGTCGATGGAGATCACTAGCATGTGATCTGTGTGTAAAAAAAATGATTTGAGAACTTCGAAATATCTCGAATATCCGAATATTCGACATTGCGAATATTCGGCACAATATTCGAGATATTGCGCGATTTCTCGAATATGCAATATTCGAGCCGAATATTCGCAATTCGAATATTCGTGAGCAACACTACTCCTAGAGCCTTCAAACTTGGGGAGCATCTTCCTGAATAGCAACTGGAGTGTATCAATTTTTTTTTCCAGCAAATATTTTTTCAATTTTTTTTTTTTTAATATATTTTTTTCCAATTTTTTTTTTTTTTTTTAAATATTTTTTGGTTCTTGGACCTCCAAACTACCCACGTAGGGGAGACTCTTGGCTACATGTCTACCAAAGGTGGGGTCACTGGCACTTAATGCTGGCCAGTTCTGGGTCTCTCAAGAAGGACCGTTTAACATGGGAGTCTATGGGGAAATGGGGTCATCTTGAATTGCAAAACTCCACGGCAATTGGTCCCCTGAACCCCAAACTTGGCTTGGTCAGTTCAGGACATATAGGGCTACAACGTGGCAAAGAAAGTAAGTCGCTACTGGTTATGGTTCGGGAGAACTGGCCGTCCAAAACAATATTTTTTAAAAAAAATTTGGGTGGTTTGGGACTTTAGCCGAGAAGTGGCATAAAAAAAAAAATCGTTTTTTGGGCTATAACTTTTGAACTAAAGCTCCTAGAGCCTTCAAACTTGGGGAGCATCTTCCTGAATAGCAACTGGAGTGTATCAATTTTTTTTCCAGCAAAACAATATTTAAAAAAAAAAAAAATTTCAATTCTTTTTTTTTTTATATATTTTTTTCCAAATTTTTTTTTTTAAAAAAAATAAAAAAAAATTTTTTGGTTCTTGGACCTCCAAACTACCCACGTAGGGGAGACTCTTGGCTACATGTCTACCAAAGGTGGGGTCACTGGCACTTAATGCTGGCCAGTTCTGGGTCTCTCAAGAAGGACCGTTTAACATGGGAGTCTATGGGGAAATGGGGTCACCTTGAGATGCGATATCTCCACGGCCATTGGTCCCCTGAACCCCAAACTTGGCTTGGTCAGTTCAGGTCATATAGGGCTACAACGTGGCAAAGAAAGTAAGTCGCTACTGGTTATGGTTCGGGAGAACTGGCCGTCCAAAGTTGGGTGGTTTGGGACTTTAGCCGAGAAGTGGCATAAATCGGTTTTTGGGCTATAACTTTTGAACTAAAGCTCCTAGAGCCTTCAAACTTGGGGAGCATCTTCCTGAATAGCAACTGGAGTGTATCAAATTTTTTTTTTTCCCAGCAAATATTTTTTCAAAAAATTTTTTTTTTTCAAAATTAAAAAAAAAAAATTTTTTTGGGCTAATTTTGATAGGGAGCTAGAGCCTTCAAACTTGGCGGGCATTTTCCAATATAAACTGGAGAGTTGAATTTTTTTCCCAAAACAATTTAAAAAAAAAAAAAAAAATTTCAACATTTTTTTTTTCAAAATTAAAAAAAAAAAAATGGTTCTTGGACCTCCAAACTACCCACGTAGGGGAGACTCTTGGCTACATGTCTACCAAAGGTGGGGTCACTGGCACTTAATACTGGCCAGTTCTGGGTCTCTCAAGAAGGACCGTTTAACATGGGAGTCTATGGGGAAACAGGGTCATTTTGGACACGATAACTCCACGTCATTGGTCCTGGACCCCAAACCAAGCTGTCGGTTCAGGACATTGGGGCTACAATGACAAAGAAAGTAAGTCTCTGGTTATGGTTCGGGAGAACGGCCGTCCAAAGTTGGTGGTTCCCAGTTCTGGGTCTCTAAAGAAGGACCGTTTAACATGAGAGTCATGGGGAACAGGGTTTTTGGCACGATAACTCCACGGTCAGTCCCCTGGACCCCAAACCTGGCTTGGTCAGTTCAGGACATATAGGGCTACAATGTGGCAAAGAAAGTAAGTCGCTACTGGTTATGGTTCGGGAGAACTGGCCGTCCAAAGTTGGGTGGTTTGGGACTTTAGCCTAGAAGTGGCATAAATCGATAATTGGGCTATAACTTTTGAACTAAAGCTCCTAGAGCCTTCAAACTTGGGGAGCATCTTCCTGAATAGCAACTGGAGTGTATATTTTTAAAAAAAAAAAAAAATTCAATTTTTTTTCAAAATTAAAAAAAAAAAAATAATAATTTTTTGTGCACCTTCAAACTACCCAAGCAAATATTTTTTCAGTTCTGGGTCTCTAAAGAAGGACCGTTTTTTTGGGGAAACAGGGTTTTTATATATTGGTCCCCTGGATTTTTTTCCAAATTTTTTTTTTTTTTAAACTGGCCGTCCAAAGTTGGGTGGTTTGGGACTTTAACCTGGAAGTATTTTTTGGTTAACTTTTGAATGGAGGGAGCTTGGACCTGAATATAAACTGGAGAGTATGAATTTTTTTTCAAACTACAAATTTTTTTTTTTTTTTCAAATTAAAAAAAAAAAAAAATGTTTTTGTGCACCTTCAAACTACCCACGTAGGGGAGACTCTTGGCTACATGTCTACCAAAGGTGGGGTCACTGGCACTTAATGCTGGCCAGTTCTGGGTCTCTCAAGAAGGACCGTTTAACATGGGAGTCTATGGGGAAATGGGGTCAGAGATGTATCTCCACGGCATCTGAACCCCAAACTGAGAGGACATGCGATATCGCTACTGGTTATGGTTCCACGGTGGTTTGGGATTGGTCGGTTTTTGGGCCCTGGACCCCAAACTTGGCTTGGTCAGTTCAGGACATATAGGGCTACAACGTGGCAAAGAAAGTAAGTCGCTACTGGTTATGGTTCGGGAGAACTGGCCGTCCAAAGTTGGGTGGTTTGGGACTTTAGCCGAGAAGTGGCATAAATCGGTTTTTGGGCTATAACTTTTGAACTAAAGCTCCTAGAGCCTTCAAACTTGGGGAGCATCTTCCTGAATAGCAACTGGAGTGTATCAATTTTTTTTCCCAGCAAATATTTTTTCAATTTTTTTTTTTTTTTAATATATTTTTTTCCAATTTTTTTTAAAAAAAAAAAAATTTTTTTGGTTCTTGGACCTCCAAACTACCCACGTAGGGGAGACTCTTGGCTACATGTCTACCAAAGGTGGGGTCACTGGCACTTAATGCTGGCCAGTTCTGGGTCTCTCAAGAAGGACCGTTTAACATGAGAGTCTATGGGGAAACAGTGTGAACTTGAGACACGATAACTCCACGGTCATTGGTCCCCTGGACCCCAAACTAAGCTTAGTCGGTTCAGGACATATGGGGCTACAATGTGACAAAGAAAGTAAGTCGCTACTGGTTATGGTTCGGGAGAACTGGCCGTCCAAAGTTGGGTGGTTTGGGACTTTAAACTGGAAGTGGCATAAATCGGTTTTTGGGCTATAACTTTTGAATGGAGGGAGCTTAGAGCCTTCAAACTTGGCGGGCATTTTCCTGAATATAAACTGGAGAGTATGAATTTTTTTTCCCAAAACAATATTTAAAAAAAAAAAAAAATTTTCAACATTTTTTTTTTTCAAAATTAAAAAAAATAAAAAAAATTTTTTGTGCTTGGACCTTCAAACTACCCACGTAGGGGAGACTCTCGGCTACATGTCTACCAAAGGTGGGGTCACTGGCACTTAATGCTGGCCAGTTCTGGGTCTCTAAAGAAGGACCGTTTAACATGAGAGTCTATGGGGAAACAGGGTCATCTTGAGACACGATATCTCCACGGTCATTGGTCCCCTGGACCCCAAACTTGGCTTGGTCAGTTCAGGACATATAGGGCTACAACGTGGCAAAGAAAGTAAGTCGCTACTGGTTATGGTTCGGGAGAACTGGCCGTCCAAAGTTGGGTGGTTTGGGACTTTAGCCTAGAAGTGGCATAAATCGGTTTTTGGGCTATAACTTTTGAATGGAAGGAGCTAGAGCCTTCAAACTTGGCGGGCATTTTCCTGAATAGAAACTGGAGAGTATGATTTTTTTTCTCCAAAACAATTTTTTTTCCTATAACTTTTGAATTAGAGCCTTCAAACTTGGCGGGCATTTTCCTGAATAGCAACTGGAGTGTATGAATTTTTTTTTCAAAACAATATTTTTTTTTAAAAATTTTTTTGTTTTTGTTCTTGGACCTCCAAACTACCCACGTAGGGGAGACTCTTGGCTACATGTCTACCAAAGGTGGGGTCACTGGCACTTAATGCTGGCCAGTTCTGGGTCTCTCAAGAAGGACCGTTTAACATGAGAGTCTATGGGGAAACAGGGTCATCTTGAGACACGATAACTCCACGGTCATTGGTCCCCTGGACCCCAAACTAAGGCTTAGTCAGTTCAGGACATATAGGGCTACAACGTGACAAAGAAAGTAAGTCGCTACTGGTTATGGTTCGGGAGAACTGGCCGTCCAAAGTTGGGTGGTTTGGGACTTTAACCTGGAAGTGGCATAAATCGGTTTTTGGGCTATAACTTTTGAATGGAGGGAGCTAGAGCCTTCAAACTTGGCGGGCATTTTCCTGAATAGAAACTGGAGAGTATGATTTTTTTTCCCCAAAACAAATATTTTTTCAAAAAAAAAAAAATCGTTTTTTGGGCTATAACTTTTGAATGGAGGGAGCTAGAGCCTTCAAACTTGGCGGGCATTTTCCTGAATATAAACTGGAGAGTATGAATTTTTTTTCCCAAAACAATATTTTTTTTAAAAAATTTTTTTTTTTTTTCAAATTAAAAAAAATTTTTTTGTGCTTGGACCTTCAAACTACCCACGTAGGGGAGACTCTCGGCTACATGTCTACCAAAGGTGGGGTCACTGGCACTTAATGCTGGCCAGTTCTGGGTCTCTAAAGAAGGACCGTTTAACATGAGAGTCTATGGGGAAACAGGGTCATTTTGAGATGCGATATCTCCACGGTCATTGGTCCCCTGGACCCCAAACTTGGCTTAGGTCAGTTCAGGACATATAGGGCTACAACGTGGCAAAGAAAGTAAGTCACTACTGGTTATGGTTCGGGAGAACTGGCCGTCCAAAGTTGGGTGGTTTGGGACTTTAGCCTGGAAGTGGCATAAATCGGTTTTTGGGCTATAACTTTTGAACTGGAAGCTCCTAGAGCCTTCAAACTTGGCGGGCATCTTCCTGAATAGCAACTGGAGTGTATCAATTTTTTTTCCCAAAACAATATTTTTTTTAAAAAAAAAAAAATTTTTTTTTTTTTCAAAATTAAAAAAAAAAAAATTTTTTGGTTCTTGGACCTTCAAACTACCCACGTAGGGGAGACTCTTGGCTACATGTCTACCAAAGGTGGGGTCACTGGCACTTAATGCTGGCCAGTTCTGGGTCTCTCAAGAAGGACCGTTTAACATGAGAGTCTATGGGGAAACAGGGTCATTTTGAGATGCGATATCTCCACGGTCATTGGTCCCCTGGACCCCAAACTTGGCTTAGGTCAGTTCAGGACATATAGGGCTACAACGTGGCAAAGAAAGTAAGTCGCTACTGGTTATGGTTTGGGAGAACTGGCCGTCCAAAGTTGGGTGGTTTGGGACTTTAACCTGGAAGTGGCATAAATCGGTTTTTGGGCTATAACTTTTGAATGGAGGGAGCTAGAGCCTTCAAACTTGGCGGGCATTTTCCTGAATAGAAACTGGAGAGTATGATTTTTTTTCCCCAAAACAATATTTTTTTTAAAAAAATTTTTTTTTTCAAAAAAAAAAAAAAATCGGTTTTTGGGCTATAACTTTTGAATGGAGGGAGCTAGAGCCTTCAAACTTGGCGGGCATTTTCCTGAATATAAACTGGAGAGTATGAATTTTTTTTTCCCAAAACAATATTTTTTTAAAAAAATTTTTTTTTTCAAAATTAAAAAAAAAAATAAAATTTTTTGGTTCTTGGACCTTCCAAACTACCCACGTAGGGGAGACTCTCGGCTACATGTCTACCAAAGGTGGGGTCACTGGCACTTAATGCTGGCCAGTTCTGGGTCTCTCAAGAAGGACCGTTTAACATGAGAGTCTATGGGGAAACAGGGTCATTTTGAGATGCGATATCTCCACGGTCATTGGTCCCCTGGACCCCAAACTTGGCTTAGGTCAGTTCAGGACATATAGGGCTACAACGTGGCAAAGAAAGTAAGTCGCTACTGGTTATGGTTCGGGAGAACTGGCCGTCCAAAGTTGGGTGGTTTGGGACTTTAGCCTAGAAGTGGCATAAATCGGTTTTTGGGCTATAACTTTTGAACTGGAGGGAGCTCCTAGAGCCTTCAAACTTGGCGGGCATTTTCCTGAATAGAAACTGGAGAGTATGAATTTTTTTTTCCCAAAACAATATTTTTTTAATATATTTTTTTCCAATTTAAAAAAAAAAAAAATATTTTTTGGTTCTTGGACCTCCAAACTACCCACGTAGGGGAGACTCTTGGCTACATGTCTACCAAAGGTGGGGTCACTGGCACTTAATGCTGGCCAGTTCTGGGTCTCTCAAGAAGGACCGTTTAACATGAGAGTCTATGGGGAAACAGTGTGAACTTGAGATGCGATATCTCCATGGTCATTGGTCCCCTGGACCCCAAACTTGGCTTGGTCAGTTCAGGACATATAGGGCTACAACGTGGCAAAGAAAGTAAGTCGCTACTGGTTATGGTTCGGGAGAACTGGCCGTCCAAAGTTGGGTGGTTTGGGACTTTAGCCTAGAAGTGGCATAAATCGGTTTTTGGGCTATAACTTTTGAATGGAGGGAGCTAGAGCCTTCAAACTTGGCGGGCATTTTCCTGAATAGAAACTGGAGAGTATGAATTTTTTTTCCCCAAAACAATATTTTTAAAAAAATTTTTTTTTTTTTAAAAAATGTTTTTGGTTCTTGGACCTTCAAACTACCCACGTAGGGGAGACTCTCGGCTACATGTCTACCAAAGGTGGGGTCACTGGCACTTAATGCTGGCCAGTTCTGGGTCTCTAAAGAAGGACCGTTTAACATGGAGTCTATGGGGAAATGGTTCATCTTGAGATGCGATAACTCCACGGTCATTGGTCCCCTGGACACCAAACTAAGCTTAGTCGGTTCAGGACATATGGGGCTACAATGTGACAAAGAAAGTAAGTCGCTACTGGTTATGGTTCAGGAGAACTGGCCGTCCAAAGTTGGGTGGTTTGGCACTTTAACCTAGAAGTGGCATAAATCGGTTTTTGGGCTATAACTTTTGAATGGAGGGAGCTAGAGCCTTCAAACTTGGCGGGCATTTTCCTGAATAGAAACTGGAGAGTATGAATTTTTTTTTCCCCAAAACAATATTTTTTTAAAAAAAATTTTTTTTTTCAAAATTAAAAAAAAAATCGTTTTTGGGCTATAACTTTTGAATGGAGGGAGCTAGAGCCTTCAAACTTGGCGGGCATTTTCCTGAATATAAACTGGAGAGTATGAATTTTTTTTCCCAAAACAATATTTTTAAAAAAAAAAAATTTTCAACATTTTTTTTTTCAAAATTAAAAAAAATAAAAAAAAAATTTTGTGCTTGGACCTTCAAACTACCCACGTAGGGGAGACTCTCGGCTACATGTCTACCAAAGGTGGGGTCACTGGCACTTAATGCTCGCCAGTTCTGGGTCTCTAAAGAAGGACCGTTTAACATGAGAGTCTATGGGGAAACAGGGTCATTTTGAGACACGATATCTCCACGGTCATTGGTCCCCTGGACCCCAAACTAAGCTTAGTCGGTTCAGGACATATGGGGCTACAATGTGACAAAGAAAGTAAGTCGCTACTGGTTATGGTTCGGGAGAACTGGCCGTCCAAAGTTGGGTGGTTTGGGACTTTAACCTGGTAGTGGCATAAATCGGTTTTTGGGCTATAACTTTTGAATGGAAGGAGCTAGAGCCTTCAAACTTGGCGGGCATTTTCCTGAGTAGGAACTGGAGAGTATGAATTTTTTTTCCCAAAACAATATTTTAAAAAAAAAAAAAAAATTCAACATTTTTTTTTTCAAAATTAAAAAAAAAAAAAAAAAAATTTTTTGTGCTTGGACCTTCAAACTACCCACGTAGGGGAGACTCTCGGCTACATGTCTACCAAAGGTGGGGTCACTGGCACTTAATGCTGGCCAGTTCTGGGTCTCTAAAGAAGGACCGTTTAACATGAGAGTCTATGGGGAAACAGGGTCATTTTGAGACACGATAACTCCACGGTCATTGGTCCCCTGGACCCCAAACTAAGCTTAGTCGGTTCAGGACATATGGGGCTACAATGTGACAAAGAAAGTAAGTCGCTACTGGTTATGGTTCGGGAGAACTGGCCGTCCAAAGTTGGGTGGTTTGGGACTTTAACCTGGAAGTGGCATAAATCGGTTTTTGGGCTATAACTTTTGAATGGAGGGAGCTAGAGCCTTCAAACTTGGCGGGCATTTTCCTGAATAGAAACTGGAGAGTATGATTTTTTTTTCCCCAAAACAATATTTTTTTAAAAAAAAATTTTTTTTTTAAAAAAAAAATCGGTTTTTGGGCTATAACTTTTGAATGGAGGGAGCTAGAGCCTTCAAACTTGGCGGGCATTTTCCTGAATATAAACTGGAGAGTATGAATTTTTTTTTCCCAAAACAATATTTTTAAAAAAAATTTTTTTTTTTTTAAAATTAAAAAAAAAAAAAAATTTTTTGTGCTTGGACCTTCAAACTACCCACGTAGGGGAGACTCTGGGCTACATGTCTACCAAAGGTGGGGTCACTGGCACTTAATGCTGGCCAGTTCTGGGTCTCTCAAGAAGGACCGTTTAACATGAGAGTCTATGGGGAAACAGGGTCATCTTGAGATGCGATAACTCCACGGTCATTGGTCCCCTGGACACCAAACTAAGCTTAGGTCGGTTCAGGACATATGGGGCTACAATGTGACAAAGAAAGTAAGTCGCTACTGGTTATGGTTCGGGAGAACTGGCCGTCCAAAGTTGGGTGGTTTGGGACTTTAACCTGGAAGTGGCATAAATCGGTTTTTGGGCTATAACTTTTGAATGGAGGGAGCTAGAGCCTTCAAACTTGGCGGGCATTTTCCTGAATAGAAACTGGAGAGTATGATTTTTTTTCCCCCAAAACAATATTTTTTTTAAAAAAAAAATTTTCAAAATAAAAAAAAAATCGGTTTTTGGGCTATAACTTTTGAATGGAGGGAGCTAGAGCCTTCAAACTTGGCGGGCATTTTCCTGAATAGAAACTGGAGAGTATGAATTTTTTTTTCCCAAAACAATATTTTTTTAAAAAAAATTTTTTTTTCAAAAAAAAAAAAAAAATGTTTTTGTGCTTCGACCTTCAAACTACCCACGTAGGGGAGACTCTCGGCTACATGTCTACCGAAGGTGGGGTCACTGGCACCTAATGCTGGCCAGTTCTGGGTCTCTAAAGAAGGACCGTTTAACATGAGAGTCTATGGGGAAACAGGTTCATCTTGAGACACGATAACTCCACGGTCATTGGTCCCCTGGACACCAAACTAAGCTTAGTCGGTTCAGGACATTAGTGTTGAGCGGAATACGCCATATTCGATTTCGCGATATATTCCGAATATATTGGAGAATATTCGAGAAATATTCGCTAAAACCGAATATTCGTGATATTTTATCAAAATAACAACATTGCGAAATTTCGCTAACGCTATTGCGAAATAATTGCGAAATGTAATTGCGAAATTCTCGTCATCGCGCATGCGCATGCACGCGATCAACACGCGATAACGGAGCACATTTCCTGGAGTTTTGCCAGTCTATTTCTGGATCGCTTTACTGTGCTGCCCCTGCGAAGCAAAGATGGTGCAAAGTAATTTTACACCCAGTGAGGAAAACCTGTTGATCAATGTGAGTAATTTCACCACTGTTATAGTGTTATTTCATTTACCTGTAACTGCATTTTAGACTATTTTAAAAGTTACAATTTAAGATCAGATATTAGTATTTCCCAAAAAGTGTGGCTCCAGCTGTTGCTAAACTACAACTCCCAGCATGCCTGTACAGCTGCAGACACCCTGGTTGGTAAATGTGTATTTAGGCACTTTTCTTGCTATTTAGCATAATTAACATGTTGTGGACATAGGACGTATGCAGGGGAGGACTGGCAGCATTAGGCCTGGGGGGCAAGTCCAGTCAAGTGGCCCATAGACCCGGTGAAGGCAAAATGATGGACCGTGAAAACATTGTCTAAGGTTTTTGATGATCACAAAGGTGGGGGGGCAGCAGAGAGGACAATGTGGCAAGCAAGTCCCTGTAAGAATCCCTCAGCTGAAGACCTGCCTCCCCCCCGTTTTGCAACTAGTGAAGGACTACAAGTCCAAGCATTAATGCCTGAGCTCTAAGGATGTGACCCCCCCAACTACTGACGAACTACAAGTCCCAGCATGAACCCCTGAGACCTAAGGATGTGTCCCCTTAGATACCACAGGTTCATGTTGTGCCCTGTAGTCCTTCACTAGGGGTTTAAGCTGGGACAGTGGGACCTGTAGTCTTTCACTATTTGGGGGGGTGGCGGGCTGTGGTGTGTGAGACACATCCTGACTGAGCTCTGAGGGGTTCACATCCCCAAAAGTTAAGGACTACAACTCCCAGCATGAACCCCGGCTGAGATGTGATCTCCTCCTCTGTTGCCGACTCATGCTCCCATGACACATATATGTTCTAATTCATTCACTTCTCCCAACCTCACCTCAGGCAGCGTAACTGATTTCTGGCACTGTCAGTGACAGTTCCCTTCCATCATGCAGGCTCCAATTTTACATTTCCTTGCACAAAGAGAGACCCCGTTCCACATTTCCCTGCACAGAGAGAGACACAGCTCCACATTTCCCTGCACAGACACAGAGACCCCGCTCCACATTTCCCTGCACAGAGACCCCACTCCACATTTCCCTACAGAAAAAGCAGGGGCGGCCTGTCCATTAGGGGCGCCACCCCCTTGTCCAGGCCACTCCCTATATGCTCAATGGATAGATTCATGCACAGCATAAATCTATTCATGACCGCTGCAGCCATCCCCTATTCCGGTTTCTTTTAGGATGCTGGGTGCCTGAAGCAGCAGGGGTGTTTTTTTAAGCACCTGATTGAAGCCATAGGCTCTAACAAGCTTCAAGATATGATGGACTCAGAGCGCACCCAGGTGTGTTAGAAAATCAAATTATTATTTGCTTTTGTAACACTGAACCGCCTCTCCGCCAATCAGGAAGAGCGGGTCTGATACCCATCACCTGATTGGCTGAAAGGACAGGCTCTCCTATTGGATGTCTAGCAGGAGGAAAAGCATGGAGGAAGCATAGAGAACACAGGAGACGCTGCCCATCCCACAGCTTACCACCGTCACCTGCTACCTGACCCACCACCAAGATGGGGTAAGTGTTGGTCAGACAGCGAGCCGGGGGGGGCTGCTGGTTAAATGCTAATGGGGGGTAACATTGGCTGCATTTGATGGCCACAATGAGGCTGCAATTAATGGGCCACAGTGTGTGCATTTAATGGCAGAGTGAGGCTGCAATTGATGGTGTTTTATTCAGTATTTTTTAGTTTGTAACCCCCCCAAATAAAATTTGAGCACCAGCCACCACTAACAGAGAGAGACATTGCTCCAAATTGTCCGCACAGAGACCACTACAGAAACGTGCTTAATTCCTTTATCAACATAGTAAAACCTTGTACACACCACAGGCAGTTGGCGCTGAGCTAATCACAGGCAGTGAGACATTCCCCGATCTCTGCAGCCGCGCTTCGGGAAATGTCTCCCTGCCTGTGATTAGCGCAGCACAGCGCCGACCTCCTGCCGGGCTCTGCGAACAGGAGAGAGCTCACCATTACACACCACTAGTTTTATTTATTATTTTTTTGCTCAATCCATCAAGTAGAAAAAAAAAAAAAGAGAGCTCTGGTTGGAGCCGCTGAGCATGAGCAAAAGTGACCTGAGCAGTGCCTGCTGCAAGTGTGTACAAGCCTTTGGGCGCACACTGGTGTGCTGCAGTTTGGCCACTGTACACAGTTTTCCTTAGCTGCAGTACTATAGACTTATTTTAGATTGTGCGTTTTTGCTGCATTTTTTTTAAGCGCACCAAAGATGCAGTCTTGTTTGTGCAATTTCAGAAAATGGAGCAAAAATGTGCAAACTAATAGAAGTGTAATAGAGGGTAACATGCAGATCACCAACACTGCAGCCAACCTGTAGCAGACCAGCGTGAGCCCAAATCATATGACACAGGACCAGGTATTGCACAACTTAGGCTACTGAAAGAAACCTTATCTGCAGAGAGAGGGGTGGAGAGGAATTTGGGAGAAAGGGGGGAAGCTGGTCACAGCTTACTCACTTGGAAGGAAGCAGGCAAAATATCACTAGCTTGGTATCAGGTTCCAGAGCATCCCATACAGAGCAGTGACATTGAGCACCGTCGGATCTCAGTTTAAACGTTCCCGCACACACATCCAATTCACACTTTCACAGATGGATCGCACAGGCTGGCCAAAGTGTGGGCGGGCACAGTGAGAGAGGGGGCTGGAGGAGGCAGAGCACATCCTCCCCCTTTCATCGGCTGTTCTCAGCACACAGTGTCACAGAATGTCAGCTTAGAGGCAGCCGGGAACAGCACTGTGACAGGACTGATGACCGCTCACAGCACGCACGTTCCTGCATGCTCCTGGGCTGTTATCCAGCCCTGCCAGCCTCCCTCCGGAGTCACCCACAGCAGTAACACTCGGCCAACTGCACATGCTCAGTTCTCAGCTGCCAGAAAATCGGCCTTTTTAGAGGGAATAAGAGCGGCCTGGGGGGAAAATGCATGCCTGCCACCAACCCCAGTCCGCCCCTGGACGTATGCGAACGTCCTGACTTCAGGGTCCTTAAGGCCCAAGGTCGTTCGAATACATATTGGCCTTTTGATTTTTGCAGAACTACAACTTCCAGCATGCCTGGGCATGCAGTGACTTCTAGTTTTGCAAGTTCTGCAGGCTCACAATTTTCAGACCACTATACACGGGTCTCTAAACTGTGGCACTCTAGATGCAGCAAAAGTAAAATTCTTAGCATGCACTGACAGACCATGCCTGATGGGAGTAGTAGTTTTGCAAAAGCTGGAGGCGCACTGGTCTTGAAACCCTGAGTTAGGTAACAAACTCGCAGTGTTTTGCAACCATTGTGCCTCTAGCTGTTGCAAAACTACAACTCCCTGCATGCAACTGGCAGCAATAACCCCCCCCCTCCCCCAATGTGAATGTACAGGGTACATTCACATGGGCTGTGGCTTACAGTGTGCCTCTAGCTGAAGCAAATTTTGCGCTGCAGCTTAAACCCTCAGTGGGAAACTACTGTGAACCCCACGCCCCTCTGACTGTACCATAAAAACACTACACCACACTACATAAAAATTAAAAAACACAACATATACACATACCCCTACATAGCCATCCTCCCCTCCACAATCAAAACCAAAAAGTCTGGTACGGCACTGTTTACTAAACGCAGCCTACAGCTTTTGCAAAACAACTCCCCAGTATTACCGGACAGCCATTAACTGTCCAGACATGCTGGGAGTTAAAGTAAAGTAGTTGTACAGCTGGTGACGGTGAGCTAAATGGTGTATCAGAGCATGCTGGTAGTTGTAGTTTTTAAATAACATCAACTCCAGTATAAGGGTCAATAAATAATTAGAGCAGTCAGATGAATAGCAATGCATTTCCCCCCTATACGTGTATCCTGTGTTACTCATATATACATAATTATGCAAATGATAATGGCTGCTATATTTATGCAAAAAAGGTGGCGACCAAAATAGCAAGATATACAATCTGTCATGTTACCCCTGTCATTGATTAATAAGGCGAGAATGCTTCCAATTGTTAAATAACATACATTTTCATCATATATCCATAAGGGTTTAAAAAAAAGTATTAAAATATACTTTCTTCTTCATCTTGCAGACGTTCCTGCTACATGGATATGATCATTTGCGCAGTCAGCAGGAAAAAAAAATTATTGTCAGCTCCCTTAGGCGGGAGTTACAGGAGGTGCATGGGGGCAGACATGAGCGCATGGCCATCCTTAAAAAGTGGTCGGACCTAAAAAGGCGCCACATGTCCCAGGTCAAACAGATCCGAGATGAATTTCATCCAGGTAAGTTATCGGTGACAGTTATGTAAGGTCATATGTAATTAACCTTAGGGCAGATGTTGTTAACCCAGACGCCATGTTGTGGTAACATATATCACAACCCAAGGTATTCATAGTACTGTTGAAAAAAGACATGGGACAGCAGACAGGAACACTTACTAACTCTAATTAAACTAAATAAACAAGACACCCCATTAATGTACTAATACTGGCCGAGGCTGCTTTATTTTTGGGTTTCAGACATATATTTTAAATAAATACTTTAATAACTTAAAAAACAGCCTAGTCACTACGGCTCATGCTGTACCTAAATATATTACAACTTTAAAATGTAGCCAACAACAACTAAACTAAACAGATTTGTCATTCTTTGTAAAATGTATTTTTTTTTTTTTAAAGAAAGGTGACCATCCCACATAATTAGCAGCCGCGACAGAAAGAAAATAAAAAAAGGGGGGGGGGGGGGGACACAACAGTCCCGTCTACTGCGGCGACTGAGATCATGGCTGACGGAACCCTACGTATATACCCCTAAGTAACACTGGATTTTTCCAGAACCAGCAGGCCCACAGGCCTAAAAAGTGAGGGAAAAGCACGTGTAGGCCGCGTGATCACCTCGTGTTCACCTAAAAACGGGAAAAACACGTTTTCCAGCTAAGTTGGCCACGTGAGGACCAGCTTACACCTAAAGAGCCCTATTAGGTTCCCAAAAGGGGAACTTGAATCCGTCACTACTAATTTTATTTAGTCCTGCCGCTTTCCCATGAGAAAAGGGGGAATTGAAACCTTCTCCCCCTTTTCTATCATTATTCCATCAAGTTAAACCATGGAATTTAAGTGGTGTTGTGGTGGGTTAAAGGGGAAGGGGTGATATTTTATAACTCAACTAGCTGAATAACTGGCGTTGCCCGGTCTTCCTATCTTAATCTTTTGTGTAGGAAAATGAAGAGACCACAGTCCCATATACTTGCAGGAGATTTGAAACAAAAACCCATCTTTTCTATAAGGGTTTAGGCAAGGGTTAATGTAACGCTCATATATTTTTATTTGCCATATAAGTAATATGTGTACCACGTATTATTGAAATATCTCCAGGCGTACAGAAGTTAGTTGGAACATACATTTCCCATTGATTTGCATGGGACTTTAAACAAAAACCCTGACAATCACAAATGGGGGTAGTCAAGGGATAAGTTAACTATCCTATAGTTTACATGAACATATAAGTAATATGTGACCAAGTGTTATCGAAATATCTACAGCCATTATAAAGTAACATGTATTTCCCATAGAGTTGAATGGGACTTTAAAGAAAAACCCCGACCGTGGCAAATGGTGGTGGGTAAGGGTAAAACCACCTATCCTATGTTTGTGGCTGACATATAAGTAACGTGTGCAAAGTTTCATGTTAATATCTTTAGCCGTTTGGACGTGATGCTGGAACACACATACATACATACACACACACGTTGAGTTTTATATATATAGATAGATTACCACTAAATTCCTGTGGTAGGCGTGGGGTTATCATAGTAATCCTGTGTACTCCATCAGGCCCTTTTTTTAAACATGAGATTGTGTGAACAAAACAAAGCAAACAAAAACAGTTCATTTTACCATGGTGGCAGCCCAGCTCACGCTCAGTCCCCTGTAGTGCCCGCAAGACCCTTTAATATAACATTATCCCATTGTTTATGGTTAACTGTCTATATAAATGTATTTGTATTCATATACAATACAGCAGAGTACACAGATTTTGCATATGTTATTAGAATTTTTTTTTACATATATGAACATTGTGTTATTATAGATGCTCCTCTACCATCTGTGCGCCCCAAGCGCACAAGGCGACAGGCCGCAGAGGAGGAGGATGAAGAGGAGGAGGAGGAGCAGGAGGAGGATGCTGAGGAGAGGGATGACGAGCAGCCAGGGACCTCCCATTCGCCACCCCCAGCTCTTGTGGAGGACCAAGAGAAGGAGCTGCAACCCCACCCCCCCCAAACTTCTGGTGGTGTACCCAATCGGAGAGAAGAGGAGCAGGAGGATGACACCGTTGCTGTGAGCATCGGTCAGGAGGGTAAATATGTGCACAAAAATTAATAACATTTCAACAATAAGATGTAGATATAAAAATGGACAGCATTTAAAGCGCGCACGTCAGATTTCAGAACAATAATATGGTAATATGGTATATGGTATTATCATGTCTATACAATTGTTATGTGTCTAGCACATATACTTCTATCAAGAAGTATATGTGCTAGACACATAACAATTGTATAGACATGATAATGATTGTTTAATAAGTAACATAAATATTATATTGATTTTGTAACGGTCTCTTGAAATACAAATGTTTTTTCTTATATCCTAACAGTTTTAAAAAAGATTGACCACAAGTTTGATGAGTTGAAGAGGACATATGACAAAATCCTTGTAAACAAATGCAAGATGCGGTTTCTAGACCGCGAAAACGAAAAGCTGGTGCAACAGCAAGGAAAAATTATGAATGAGTTGGCAGATCTTCAAAAGCAGATGCATGATTGTGTTTGATTTTTTTTTTTTTTTTTTTAATAAAACATTTTTTTTATTTTTCAAATGTTTCCTTTCTTATTGAGATTGTTAGGTGTTTCAACACATCTAACTTCACATCTAACACATCAACATCCACATCAACTGCAACAGGCCGCAAACCAGGGTTTAAGATAAAGTTTATTGTTTTAGTCACACTTGCTGTTACGATCCGGTCTGGTAGCTTGTAGCGGAGGCTGTTGGTGGATACGCTGTGCCAGAGAGGTCATAAAGCATTAACCAGCATGAAGGCAGCAGCAGTAGTATTCAAATATAAACTAATAATCACACACACAACATTTACAAGCAGTAGTTGTAATAGTCATATATAGTATCTGAACAGTTGGCCAAGACTTGACACCAGCAGTAGTGGTAATAGTAGTATATAGTGGCAAAGAACTTGTCTCATAGGTATCTGAGCAGCAGTATAGTAGTAACAGTACACAATAAAGTGTTTTTTTCACTCGTGGTCGTGGAAGAGGTGGCAGCAGCACAGCAGCAGCATTGATACCTGTAGCATAAAGTGGCAAAGAACTTGTCACATAGGTAAGTGAGCACTGGCAGCAGCAGCAGTGTAGTAGTACCAATACACAATAAAGTGTTTTTTTCACTCGTGGTCGTGGAAGAGGTGGCAGCAGCATAGCAGCAGCAGCAGCATTGATAATTGTAGCATATAGTGCCAAAGAACTTGACACATAGGTATATGAGCAATGGCAGCAGCATCAGCAGTATAGTAGTAGTAACAGTACACAATTAAGTGTTTTTTTCACTCGTGGTCGTGGAAGAGGTGGCAGCAGCATAGGAGCAGCAGCATTGGTAATTGTAGCATATAGTGCAAAACAACTTGACACATAGGTATATGAGCAATGGCAGCAGCAGCAGCAGTATAGTAGTAGTAACAGTACACAATAAAGTGTTTTTTTCACTCGTGGTCATGGAAGAGGTGGCAGCAGCACAGCAGCAGCATTGATAACTGTAGCATACAGTGGCAAAGAACTTGTCACATAGGTAAGTGAGCACTGGCAGCATCAGCAGTATAGTAGTAGTAACAGTACACAATTAAGTGTTTTTTTCACTCGTGGTCGTGGAAGAGGTGGCAGCAGCATAGGAGCAGCAGCATTGGTAATTGTAGCATATAGTGCAAAACAACTTGACACATAGGTATATGAGCAATGGCAGCAGCAGCAGCAGTATAGTAGTAGTAACAGTACACAATAAAGTGTTTTTTTCACTCGTGGTCATGGAAGAGGTGGCAGCAGCACAGCAGCAGCATTGATAACTGTAGCATACAGTGGCAAAGAACTTGTCACATAGGTAAGTGAGCACTGGCAGCAGCAGCAGTATAGTAGTAGTAACAGTACACAATAAAGTGTTTTTTTCACTCGTGGTCGTGGAAGAGGTGGCAGCAGCATAGCAGCAGCAGCAGCATTGATAATTGTAGCATATAGTGCCAAAACAACTTGACACATAGGTATATGAGCAATGGCAGCAGCAGCAGCAGTATAGTAGTAGTAACAGTACACAATTAAGTGTTTTTTTCACTCGTGGTCGTGGAAGAGGTGGCAGCAGCATAGGAGCAGCAGCATTGATAATTGTAGCATATAGTGCCAAAGAACTTGACACATAGGTATATGAGCAATGGCAGCAGCAGCAGCAGTACAGTAGTAGTAACAGTACACAATAAAGTGTTTTTTTCACTCGTGGTCGTGGAAGAGGTGGCAGCAGCATAGGAGCAGCAGCATTGATAATTGTAGCATATAGTGCCAAAGAACTTGTCACATAGGTAAGTGAGCACTGGCAGCAGCAGCAGCATAGTAGTAGTAACAGTACACAATAAGTGTTTTTTTCACTCGTGGTCGTGGAAGAGGTGGCAGCAGCATAGGAGCAGCAGCATTGATAATTGTAGCATATAGTGCCAAAGAACTTGTCACATAGGTAAGTGAGCACTGGCAGAAGCAGCAGCATAGTAGTAGTAACCAGTACACAATAAAGTGTTTTTTTCACTCGTGGTCGTGGAAGAGGTGGCAGCAGGATAGCAGCAGCGTTGATAATTGTAGCATATAGTGCCAAAGAACTTGTCACATAGGTAAGTGAGCACTGGCAGCAGCATCAGCAGTATAGTAGTAGTAACAGTACACAATAAAGTGTTTTTTTCACTCGTGGTCGTGGAAGAGGTGGCAGCAGGACAGCAGCAGCATTGATAATTGTAGCATATAGTGCCAAAGAACTTGTCACATAGGTAAGTGAGCACTGGCAGCAGCAGCAGTATAGTAGTAGTAACAGTACACAATAAAGTGTTTTTTTCACTCGTGGTCGTGGAAGAGGTGGCAGCAGCATAGGAGCAGCAGCATTGATAATTGTAGCATATAGTGCCAAAGAACTTGTCACATAGGTAAGTGAGCACTGGCAGCAGCAGCAGTGTAGTAGTACCAGTACACAATTAAGTGTTTTTTCACTCGTGGTCGTGGAAGAGGTGGCAGCAGCATAGCAGCAGCAGCAGCATTGATAATTGTAGCATATAGTGCCAAAGAACTTGTCACATAGGTAAGTGAGCACTGGCAGCAGCAGCAGTGTAGTAGTACCAGTGTTTTTTTCACTCGTGGTCGTGGAAGAGGTGGCAATTAAGCAGCAGAGCATGTTTTTTTCACTCGTGGTCGTGGAAGAGGTGGCAGCAGCATAGGAGCAGCAGCATTGATATATGTAGCATATAGTGCCAAAGAACTTGACACATAAGTATCTGAGCACTGGCAGAAGCAGCAGCATAGTAGTACCAGTACACAATATAGTGTTTTTTTCACTCGTGGTCGTGGAAGAGGTGGCAGCAGCATAAGAGCAGCAGCATTGATAACTGTAGCATATAGTGCCAAAGAACTTGACACATAGGTATATGAGCAATGGCAGCAGCAGCAGCAGTATAGTAGTAGTAACAGTACACAATAAAGTGTTTTTTTCACTCGTGGTCATGGAAGAGGTGGCAGCAGCACAGCAGCAGCATTGATAACTGTAGCATACAGTGGCAAAGAACTTGTCACATAGGTAAGTGAGCACTGGCAGCAGCAGCAGTATAGTAGTAGTAACAGTACACAATAAGTGTTTTTTTCACTCGTGGTCGTGGAAGAGGTGGCAGCAGCATAGGAGCAGCAGCATTGATAATTGTAGCATATAGTGCCAAAGAACTTGACACATAAGTATCTGAGCACTGGCAGAAGCAGCAGCATAGTAGTACCAGTACACAATAAGTGTTTTTTTCACTCGTGGTCGTGGAAGAGGTGGCAGCAGCATAGGAGCAGCAGCATTGATAACTGTAGCATATAGTGCCAAAGAACTTGACACATAGGTAAGTGAGCACTGGCAGCAGCAGCAGTATAGTAGTAGTAACAGTACACAATAAAGTGTTTTTTTCACTCGTGGTCGTGGAAGAGGTGGCAGCAGCATAGCAGCAGCATTGATAACTGTAGCATATAGTGCCAAAGAACAGCAGATTGTCACATAGGTAAGTGAGCACTGGCAGCAGCAGCAGTGTAGTAGTACCAGTACACAATTAAAGTGTTTTTTTCACTCGTGGTCGTGGAAGAGGTGGCAGCAGCATAGGAGCAGCAGCATTGATAATTGTAGCATATAGTGCCAAAGAACTTGACACATAGGTATATGAGCAATGGCAGCAGCAGCAGCAGTATAGTAGTAGTAACAGTACACAAGTAAGTGTTTTTTTCACTCGTGGTCGTGGAAGAGGTGGCAGCAGGATAGCAGCAGCATTGATAATTGTAGCATATAGTGCCAAAGAACTTGTCACATAGGTAAGTGAGCACTGGCAGCAGCATCAGCAGTATAGTAGTAGTAACAGTACACAATAAAGTGTTTTTTTCACTCGTGGTCGTGGAAGAGGTGGCAGCAGGATAGCAGCAGCGTTGATAATTGTAGCATATAGTGCCAAAGAACTTGTCACATAGGTAAGTGAGCACTGGCAGCAGCAGCAGTATAGTAGTAGTACCAGTACACAATAAGTGTTTTTTTCACTCGTGGTCGTGGAAGAGGTGGCAGCAGCATAGGAGCAGCAGCATTGATAATTGTAGCATATAGTGCCAAAGAACTTGACACATAAGTATCTGAGCACTGGCAGAAGCAGCAGCATAGTAGTACCAGTACACAATTAAAGTGTTTTTTTCACTCGTGGTCGTGGAAGAGGTGGCAGCAGCATAGGAGCAGCAGCATTGATAATTGTAGCATATAGTGCCAAAGAACTTGACACATAGGTAAGTGAGCACTGGCAGCAGCAGCAGCAGTGTAGTAGTACCAGTACACAATAAAGTGTTTTTTTTCACTCGTGGTCGTGGAAGAGGTGGCAGCAGCATAGGAGCAGCAGCATTGATAATTGTAGCATACAGTGCCAAAGAACTTGTCACATAGGTAAGTGAGCACTGGCAGCAGCAGCAGTATAGTAGTAGTAACAGTACACAATAAAGTGTTTTTTTCACTCGTGGTCGTGGAAGAGGTGGCAGCAGGATAGCAGCAGCGTTGATAATTGTAGCATATAGTGCCAAAGAACTTGTCACATAAGTATATGAGCACTGGCAGAAGCAGCAGCATAGTAGTACCAGTACACAATTAAGTGTTTTTTTCACTCGTGGTCGTGGAAGAGGTGGCAGCAGCACCAGCAGTAGTAAGAAAGTGGCAAATCTCACAGACAAAAGGTGACAGCACCGCAGTATGAGTAATATATCGGTACATAATCACTCAGCCTTTTGGCATTAGCAGTAGGAGCCCATATAGTGCCAAATTACAAAAGCTTGAAATTGCATTAGCATGGTGATTACATTTGAAAAGCAGAATGACACAGGCCTTAAGTAGCTGTGGCACCGGGTGGATTTTTTGGGTTGTGTTTTGCACGCCACAGGCTTTTCAAAAAAACAAAAAAATATCCACCTTCTTCCCAGCAGCAGCATAAGGAAAGGGAGATGCACTGTGATGTAAGGGAGAGGGGGAACTCCACTTCTGATGGTGGGGTAGGATGGTGGGGTGGCCTTTGACATCGAATGTAAGGGGAGGGGATGCGCTGGACATATAATATTACAGATATAACCGGCCCTTTTGAGGGCAACCATAATGCTGATGCGGACCACGATGAAATTGAGTTTGACACCCCTGGTATAAAGAGATAGGAGAGGTATTGGTAACTGACAAGGGACCATTCAGCGCCCTGAAGCGACGGCGGGTGCCAGAAAGTCACCGCCGATCCAGGACTCATTCATTTTGATGAATGTGAGTCTGTCCACGGAGTCTGTGGACAGACGGGTCCTCTTGTCCGTGACCACCCCACCTGCCGCGCTGAATGTCCGCTCAGATAGTACGCTGGAGGGGGGGCAAGACAATAACTCCAGCGCATACTGAGCGAGCTCGCGGCAGGTGTCCAATCTGGCAACCCAGTACTCCATGGGGTCGTCGGTGCTCATACTGTCAGAAGCACTGACGGACCCCATGTAGTCTGCCACCATGTGGGCCAGCCGCTGGTGGTGATGGCTGCTGCTGCTGCTGCTTGCTGCTGGTACTGGGTCGCTCAGTTTGCATGAACATCCTCATCTCACCCATTAGGTCCCCTGCTCGGCTGCTGATGTTGCTGCTGGGTGCAGCCACCTGCTGGGTGAGATGAGGGGGGACAACTGGAGGCCGGGGACTTGCCTGCTCCAAACGGCTGACTAGGCATGCCTGCAGTTCCTCCATCCGGGGCTGCCTCCGTCTGGCTGGGAGGAACTGCTCCAGTTTCCCCTTAAATCTGGGATCTACAAGGGTGGCCAGCCAAAACTCGTCCCTCTCCTTGATGGCTTTAACCCGGGGGTCCCTCCTGAGGCATCTCAGCATGTGGGCAGCCATGGGGAAGAGCACAGCCCGCTGTGACTCCTCATGGCTGCCTGGGTCCATGACGTCCGCTTCCTCGTCATGGAGGCGCTGCTGTTCGCGGTCAGTCATGCCAAACCCCCGGACTATCGGTGCCCCCAACACCGGCTCTCCCTCCTGACCAGGCCCTGACTCCAGGACGCCACCAGTCACCTCCTGATCATCATCATGATCCTCCTCCTCCTCCTCGTCCTGGGCCTGGTCTTGGTGGAGCAGTGTTGCCTCCTCCTGCTCCACCAAGGCACTCTCCCCAGCTCCGAGCAGGCGATCTAGTGCCCTGTCCAGCAGAACACTATAGGGAGCACGTCGTTGAGGCCGACATGCTCCTGCTCACCATCTTGGTCGCCTGCTCAAAAGGGGCCAACACATGGCAGACCTGGTGTATCTGCCCCCACTCCAGACTGGTGATGTACAGGAGTGTGTGTTGTGATGGCCCGCCAGTGCCTTGCTCCAGCAGGTACTCCTTCACCGCCCTTCGCTGCTCCCACAACCTCTCCAGCATGTAGAGGCTGGAGTTCCCACCGCGTCACACTGTCCACAATCAGCCTGTGAAGGGGCAGGCTGTGTCCCGCTGCAACTTTGACAGGGACGCGGTAGCGGTGGGGAGCGCCTGAAGTGGCTGGCAATCCTGCGTACCCTTAGCACATGTCACTCAACCCGGGATAGGTGCGCAGGAACTTCTGCACCACTAGGTTGAGGACATGTGCCAGACAGGGCACGTGTGTCAGACTGCCAGCCTGGAGGGCGGAGAGGAGGTTGCTGCCATTGTCACAGACAACCAGACCTGCTTGGAGCCTTCGGGGTGTCAGCCACTTCTGGACCTGAGCCTGAAGTGCGCTCAGCACTTCTCGTCCAGTGTGTCTCCGTTCCCCTAAACTAACAAGCTGGAGCACGGCCTGACAGCGCACGTGCCCCACACTTGAATAGCTACGGGGGCGCTTGCTGGGAGGCTCAGCAGCTGCGGAGACAGTGGCTTGAGGGAGACCAGCACTTCTCCCCTGGACACCCCGGGGCGGCACCACAAAATCAGATGCCGCCAATCCCTCCCCGGCGCCTCGGAGGGAAACCCAATGGGCCGTGAAGCTTATGTAGCGCCCCTGCCCATGCCTGCTGGTCCAGCCATCCATTGTCAGATGCACCCTGTTGCTGACAGCATGATCCAGCGACAGGGTTACATTCTGCACAATGTGCTGGTGTAGGGCAGGGACAACCAGTCCTGGCAAAGAAATGGCGGCTGGGGACACGCCATTGGGGTTGGGCCTGCTCCAACATCTGCCTGAAGGGGTTGCAGTCCACTATGTTAAAGGGAAGCAGATGTTGGGCAATAACCCTTGCCAGGAACATTGAGGGAACGCACACGTCGGTCTGAAGGGGGAAGGGAGTGTTGCGTTCAAAGCGTCAGAAAGAGACGCCTGGCGGCCGGACGGCAGTGCGGGACACGAAGAGGAGGGTGATGATGTGGAGGTCTGGCTGTCGGTAGCAGTACCTCTACTAGAGGGAGCGGGGGGGCATGACCTGCTGGTAGCCGATGAAGCTGTGGCAGGGGCTGCTGTACCCTGCACACTTGTGGTGGTGGCGTCTGCTACCACCCAGCACGCTTCATCTGGTCATGCTCCTGCCAGTGATTAATCCGCAGGTGCTGGTTGAGTGCCGTGGTACCCACCCGAGCCAAACACTTCCCTCTCTTCACCTTTGCACGACAGAGCTGGCAGATGGCTACTGTCGGGTTATCTGCTACCAAGGTGAAGTAGGCCCAGAGAGGTGACTTCAGCGTCGCCCTCCTGTCAGATGGGGTGACGCTGACTTCCACCTGCTGGGACTCGGTGCGCACAGGTGGAGCTGCCTGCTGCTGCTGCTGCTGCTGCTGCTGACACCTCCTGCTGCCATCACCAGTGGAGACCCTGACGCTGGTCTCCCTGGTGACCTGGCGCACCGTTTCCCCAGGGTGCCTACCTTCCTCGTCGTCACTGATGCTGTGAACCGACGAGGCAGGTGGCACCCATGTTGGGTCACCCTCCTCTTCGCGCCCCCAGATATGTCAGACCCAGGGCTGACATGTGGTGGTCTGAAGGAGACATCTGACATGGAGCCGCTAGCCTGGCTCCGATGTCCCCTCACAGACGCATGGGTCTGACTAGGTGCTGGTGTTTCCTGCAGAAAACCACCAGCACCACCATGAAGGGAGGTCTCTGGGCTACTGACAGCCAGTACCCCATCCTCCTCCTCCTCCATTAACCCTTCAAAAAGGTCCTGACCATCAGCACATAAATCAATGTCTGCATGATCGAGGGCCTCCCCCAAGATATCCATGTCACTTTCACCATCAAACAGCATGAGGCTGGACTCGCTGGGGCTGGGTACTAAAGGCACCGTGTACTGATGGTGGTGGTGCTACTTGGTGATGACTGAGTGGCACTGCTGTGCCCCATGTACTCCACCACTGCTGGAGCCTGGGAAGGCAATATCGGGCGGCTCTGCCCGAAGTAAAAAACTCCGGATGAGGCGGACTCCCCTTCCACCCGATCCTCTACCAGTAGTAGGGGCGCGAGAGGTACCCCGTGCTGGCAGCGACCCAGCACTGGGAGTAACTCCCCTACCCCTGCTGCCACGACCACGGATGCTGCTCATGCTGATATGGGGGGGTGGGTAAACTTTATTGGGGGGGGGGGTAAATGTGATAATAGAAAAAACAGGCGCGCAGACAAACAACTAGTAGCTATGCCACTAAACAACAATTAAACGAAAGGTAAATTTTTTTAAATTTTTTTTTTTTTTTTAAACTAACTAACTGACTGACAGACAACAGACAAAAACTGACTGTGCAACGAATAAGAGCAATAAAGAAACTAATATAGATAGAACAGTGACTCTGCTAACACAGCAGAGCCAGAGATCTGAATAAACTAAAAATAACTTTTTTTTTTTTTTTTTTTTTTTTATAAAACAGATAACTATCTAACTAAATAAACACACTAAACTAAGCTAGCTAGCTTACAGAGGTGTACAAGTACACTCAAACCTATCTATCTAACACTAAATGAAACTGGAACACAAACACACAAATAGTAGCTTTAAAAAAAGCTGTTTGGTCTCTTCTTGCTTTTAAAAAGGCAGTTTAGAAATATAAGCACTAGCAGCTGCTAATACTCAAATGAACTGAACAGGAGCACAGAACTGAAAGGCACTGCAATGCTGATGCAATATAACACAGAGCACAGAAACACTTCTCCCTCTATATCCACCTTGTGAATCTGCAATGAGCACATGCTGGCACTTAGTTTATATAATGGTCGTGAGGCAGGTTCCTATTGGTTGATGTGGAGGTTGCTAACCTCTGACACCTGTGGAAATGGAACTCTGATTGGCTCTGATGTGAATGAAGGGCGGGGAAAAAAATCGCGCGATATTGCTATTGCCGAATATTCGCATTGCGAATATTCGGCAGCATAAAAGGATCACATGCGCTACTCGGCCCAGGGTCCCTCTAATCATACCACCATTGCTTTTACACGTCGATGGAGATCACTAGCATGTGATCTGTGTTAAAAAAAATTTGAGAAAAATACGAATATTCGACATTGCGAATATTCGGCACAATATTCGAGATATTGCGCGATTTCTCGAATATGCAATATTCGAGCCGAATATTCGCAATTCGAATATTCGTGAGCAACACTACAGGACATATGGGGCTACAATGTGACAAAGAAAGTAAGTCGCTACTGGTTATGGTTCAGGAGAACTGGCCGTCCAAAGTTGGGTGGTTTGGCACTTTAACCTGGAAGTGGCATAAATCGTTTTTTGGGCTATAACTTTTGAATGGAGGGAGCTAGAGCCTTCAAACTTGGCGGGCATTTTCCTGAATAGAAACTGGAGAGTATGATTTTTTTCCCCCAAAACAATATTTTTTAAAAAAAAAATTTTTTTTTCAAAATTAAAAAAAAAATCGTTTTTTGGGCTATAACTTTTGAATGGAGGGAGCTAGAGCCTTCAAACTTGGCGGGCATTTTCCTGATTAGAAACTGGAGAGTATGATTTTTTTCCCCCAAAACAATATTTAAAAAAAAAAAAAAATTTCAACATTTTTTTTTTCAAAATTAAAAAAAATAAAAAAAAATGTTTGTGCTTGGCCCTTCAAACTACCCACGTAGGGGAGACTCTCGGCTACATGTCTACCAAAGGTGGGGTCACTGGCACTTAATGCTCGCCAGTTCTGGGTCTCTAAAGAAGGACCGTTTAACATGAGTCTATGGGGAAACAGGGTCATTTTGAGACACGATAACTCCACGGTCATTGGTCCCCTGGACCCCAAACTAAGCTTAGTCGGTTCAGGACATATGGGGCTACAATGTGACAAAGAAAGTAAGTCGCTACTGGTTATGGTTCGGGAGAACTGGCCGTCCAAAGTTGGGTGGTTTGGCACTTTAACCTGGAAGTGGCATAAATCGGTTTTTGGGCTATAACTTTTGAATGGAGGGAGCTAGAGCCTTCAAACTTGGCGGGCATTTTCCTGAATAGAAACTGGAGAGTATGATTTTTTTTCCCCAAAACAATATTTTTTTAAAATTTTTTTTTTTTTTAAAATTAAAAAAAAAAAATCGTTTTTTGGGCTATAACTTTTGAATGGAGGGAGCTAGAGCCTTCAAACTTGGCGGGCATTTTCCTGAATATAAACTGGAGAGTATGAATTTTTTTTCCCAAAACAATATTTAAAAAAAAAAAAAAAAATTTCAACATTTTTTTTTTCAAAATTAAAAAAAATAAAAAAAAAATGTTGTGCTTGGACCTTCAAACTACCCACGTAGGGGAGACTCTCGGCTACATGTCTACCAAAGGTGGGGTCACTGGCACTTAATGCTCACCAGTTCTGGGTCTCTAAAGAAGGACCGTTTAACATGAGAGTCTATGGGGAAACAGGGTCATTTTGAGACACGATAACTCCACGGTCATTGGTCCCCTGGACCCCAAACCAAGCTTAGTCGGTTCAGGACATATGGGGCTACAATGTGACAAAGAAAGTAAGTCGCTACTGGTTATGGTTCGGGAGAACTGGCCGTCCAAAGTTGGGTGGTTCACCAGTTCTGGGTCTCTAAAGAAGGACCGTTTAACATGAGAGTCTATGGGGAAACAGGGTCATTTTGAGACACGATAACTCCACGGTCATTGGTCCCCTGGACCCCAAACCAAGCTTAGTCGGTTCAGGACATATGGGGCTACAATGTGACAAAGAAAGTAAGTCGCTACTGGTTATGGTTCGGGAGAACTGGCCGTCCAAAGTTGGGTGGTTTGGGACTTTAACCTGGTAGTGGCATAAATCGGTTTTTGGGCTATAACTTTTGAATGGAAGGAGCTAGAGCCTTCTAACTTGGCGGGCATTTTCCTGAATAGAAACTGGAGAGTATGATTTTTTTCCCAAAACAATATTTTTAAAAAAAAAAAAAATTCAAATTTTTTTTTTTTTTTATTAAAAAAAAAAAATAATTTTTTGTGCTTGGACCTTCAAACTACCCAAGTAGGGGAGACTCTCGGCTACAAGTCTACCAAAGGTGGGGTCACTGGCACTTAATGCTCGCCAGTTCTGGGTCTCTAAAGAAGGACCGTTTAACATGAGAGTCTATGGGGAAACAGGGTCATTTTGAGACACGATATCTCCACATTCATTGGTCCCCGGGACCCCAAACTCAACTTAGTCGGTTCAGGACATATGGGGCTACAATGTGACAAAGAAAGTAAGTCGCTACTGGTTATGGTTTGGGAGAACTGGCCGTCCAAAGTTGGGTGGTTTGGGACTTTAACCTGGAAGTGGCATAAATCGGTTTTTGGGCTATAACTTTTGAATGGAGGGAGCTAGAGCCTTCAAACTTGGCGGGCATTTTCCTGAATATAAACTGGAGAGTATGAATTTTTTTTCCCAAAACAATATTTTTTTTCAAATTTTTTTTTTTTTTCAAATTAAAAAAAAAAAAAAATGTTTTTGTGCTTGGACCTTCAAACTACCCACGTAGGGGAGACTCTCGGCTACATGTCTACCGAAGGTGGGGTCACTGGCACTTAATGCTGGCCAGTTCTGGGTCTCTAAAGAAGGACCGTTTAACATGAGAGTCTATGGGGAAACAGGTTCATCTTGAGACACGATAACTCCACGGTCATTGGTCCCCTGGACACCAAACTAAGCTTAGTCGGTTCAGGACATATGGGGCTACAATGTGACAAAGAAAGTAAGTCGCTACTGGTTATGGTTCAGGAGAACTGGCCGTCCAAAGTTGGGTGGTTTGGCACTTTAACCTGGAAGTGGCATAAATCGGTTTTTGGGCTATAACTTTTGAATGGAGGGAGCTAGAGCCTTCAAACTTGGCGGGCATTTTCCTGATTAGAAACTGGAGAGTATGATTTTTTTCCCCAAAACAATATTTTTTTTAAAAATTAAAAAAAAAAAAAAAATATCGGTTTTTGGGCTATAACTTTTGAATGGAGGGAGCTAGAGCCTTCAAACTTGGCGGGCATTTTCCTGAATACAAACTGGAGAGTATGAATTTTTTTCCCCAAAACAATATTTTTTTTAAAAAAAAAATTTTTTTTTCAAAATTAAAAAAAAAAAATGTTTTTGTGCTTGGACCTTCAAACTACCCACGTAGGGGAGACTCTCGGCTACATGTCTACCGAAGGTGGGGTCACTGGCACTTAATTCTGGCCAGTTCTGGGTCTCTAAAGAAGGACCGTTTAACATGAGAGTCTATGGGGAAACAGGGTCATTTTGAGACACGATATCTCCACAGTCATTGGTCCCCTGGACCCCAAACTAAGCTTAGTCGGTTCAGGACACATGGGGCTACAATGTGACAAAGAAAGTAAGTCGCTACTGGTTATGGTTCGGGAGAACTGGCCGTCCAAAGTTGGGTGGTTTGGGACTTTAACCTGGAAGTGGCATAAATCGGTTTTTGGGCTATAACTTTTGAATGGAGGGAGCTAGAGCCTTCAAACTTGGCGGGCATTTTCCTGAATATAAACTGGAGAGTATAATTTTTTTTTCCCAAAACAATATTTAAAAAAAAAAAATGTCAACATTTTTTTTTTTCAAAATAAAAAAAAATAAATTTTTTTTTTGTGCTTGGACCTTCAAACTACCCACGTAGGGGAGACTCTCGGCTACATGTCTACCAAAGGTGGGGTCACTGGCACTTAATGCTGGCCAGTTCTGGGTCTCTAAAGAAGGACCGTTTAACATGAGAGTCTATGGGGAAACAGGGTCATCTTGAGACATGATAACTCCACGGTCATTGGTCCCCTGGACACCAAACTAAGCTTAGTCGGTTCAGGACATATGGGGCTACAATATGACAAAGAAAGTAAGTCGCTACTGGTTATGGTTCGGGAGAACTGGCCGTCCAAAGTTGGGTGGTTTGGGACTTTAACCTGGAAGTGGCATAAATCGGTTTTTGGGCTATAACTTTTGAATGGAGGGAGCTAGAGCCTTCAAACTTGGCGGGCATTTTCCTGAATAGAAACTGGAGAGTATGATTTTTTTTCCCCAAAACAATATTTTTTTTAAAAATTAAAAAAAAAAAAAAAAAAAAAAAAATATATCGGTTTTTGGGCTATAACTTTTGAATGGAGGGAGCTAGAGCCTTCAAACTTGGCGGGCATTTTCCTGAATATAAACTGGAGAGTATGAATTTTTTTTCCCAAACAATAAATTTTAAATTTTTTTTTTTTTTCCAAAATTAAAAAAAAAAATTGTTTTTTGTGCTTGGACCTTCAAACTACCCACGTAAGTGGGAGACTCTCGGCTACATGTCTAACGAAGGTGGGGTCACTGGCACTTAATTCTGGCCAGTTCTGGGTCTCTAAAGAAGGACCGTTTTAACATGAGAGTCTTGGGGAAACAGGTCATCTTGAGACACGATAACTCCACGGTCATTGGTCCCCTGGACACCAAACTAAGCTTAGTCGGTTCAGGACATATGGGGCTACAATGTGACAAAGAAAGTAAGTCGCTACTGGTTATGGTTCAGGAGAACTGGCCGTCCAAAGTTGGGTGGTTTGGGACTTTAACCTGGAAGTGGCATAAAATCGGTTTTTGGGCTATAACTTTTGAATGGAGGAGCTAGAGCCTTCAAACTTGGCGGGCATTTTCCTGAATAGAAACTGGAGAGTATGATTTTTTTCCCCAAAACAATATTTTTTTAAAAATTTTTTTTAAAAAAAAAAAAATCGGTTTTTGGGCTATAACTTTTGAATGGAGGGAGCTAGAGCCTTCAAACTTGGCGGGCATTTTCCTGAATATAAACTGGAGAGTATGAATTTTTTTTCCCAAAACAATATTTTTTTTAAAAAAAATAAAATTTTCAACAATTTTTTTTTCAAAATTAAAAAAAAAAAAAAATTTTTTGTGCTTGGACCTTCAAACTACCCACGTAGGGGAGACTCTCGGCTACATGTCTACCGAAGGTGGGGTCACTGGCACTTAATGCTGGCCAGTTCTGGGTCTCTAAAGAAGGACCGTTTAACATGAGAGTCTATGGGGAAACAGGGTCATTTTGAGACACGATATCTCCACAGTCATTGGTCCCCTGGACCCCAAACTAAGCTTAGTCGGTTCAGGACATATGGGGCTACAATGTGACAAAGAAAGTAAGTCGCTACTGGTTATGGTTCGGGAGAACTGGCCGTCCAAAGTTGGGTGGTTTGGGACTTTAACCTGGTAGTGGCATAAATCGGTTTTTGGGCTATAACTTTTGAATGGAGGGAGCTAGAGCCTTCAAACTTGGCGGGCATTTTCCTGAATATAAACTGGAGAGTATGATTTTTTTTTCCCAAAACAATATTTAAAAAAAAAAAAAAAAAAAAATTTTTTTTTCAAAATAAAAAAAAATAATTTTTTTTTGTGCTTGGACCTTCAAACTACCCACGTA